>CM041778.1:16974459-17353692 GCA_023374045.1 Limonium bicolor | reverse complement strand
AAAGCCACAGAAACATTGAGATATATGAGAAGAGCTAATAATAAAGACTTCCAGAGAAGATGATGCGTTCAAGTAAGTTGATCATCTGATTTCACATTTGAGCTCCTGCGACTGGATGGATCCTATTGCAACTTTCTCTTGTTTTCGTCCCTTTTGGAATATGTGGTAGCCTTAATTTGCGAGTCAGGTATGCAATTATGACTAAAACATTAAATAAAGAAAAACCTCTTTCTTGTCTTGCAGTAGTCGTCACCATAGGACTATTGATTAGCAGCGGAAAAATTGAAGCAAATAGAGGTCACCAATTGTTAGAGGTGTTTCCTGGAAGAAGTGTGGATTTTTGGAAGAAATGGCAACCAAAAACTCTTGTAATCTCCAGTCTCCTCCTCCAAATATTTCTAGTCTTACTGGGCAAGAGAAGAAAGCAAACCAGGCCCAGGAACTGGCTCCGGTTCTTCGTTTGGGCTGCCTACCTATCTGCAGATTCGGTAGCCATACTTGCAATTGGGGTCATCTTCAACCGTATAGACGATGCACCCAACAGAACAGATCTTATGTCATTCTGGACTCCATTTATAATCTTCCACCTAGGTGGGCCAGACACTATTACAGCCTATGCTATAGAAGATAATGAATTGTGGCCAAGGCGATTGCTCGTGCTCGTAACTCAGACTGCCCAGGCGATCTACATCTTTCTTCGGGCTTTCCAAGGCATTTCTTGGCTCCCTATTGTAACCATCATAATGCTGGTCGCTGGCATTGTCAAGTTTGGAGAGAGAATATACTCACTGAGGTCTGCAAGCTCTGCAAATTTTCTTGATTCACTTCTCACTAAGCCAGAACCTGGACCTGACTACGCTAAATTCATGGAAGAATTTACCCTGAAGAAGGCTGAAGGATTCTTTGTCAAAGCTGATGAGATTGTGGAGGATCCAGTTCCAAATTCAGTGAATCAAAGCGCACCACTGGGAGAGGATAATCGTGAAACAGTAGTCACTGAAGCGGCCTACGAGTTGTTCCAGACCTTCAAGCGTCTATTTGTGGACCTGATCTTGAGCTTCCAAGATCGAGATAAAAGTCAGTCCATTTTCAAAAACATCATTTGTGGTGAGCAAGCCTTTAAGGTGGTAGAGATTGAACTTGGATTCGCATACGACCTAATGTACACCAAGGCACCAATAATCTACACTCGCTTAGGATGCCTTGTTAAACTAGCCACCTTCTTCGCAACAATCTCTGTGTTCATCACCTTCATCTTCAAATCAAGGGGGAATGGTTACCACAACATTGATCTCATCATATCCTACCTACTGCTTGCTGGCATTATCGCCCTGGAGATCTATGCTGCATATGTCATGTTGCGCTCAGATTGGATGGTTTATTGGTTGAAGAAACATCCTGGCAAAATTCATAAAATTCTACCGAGTAGTAGGTGTCCGCGTAAATCGCGATGGTCCAACTCAATGGCTCAGTACAATTTACTTGACGTGTACATGGGAAAGAAGCCACTACTCACCAGATTTTTCCTCAAATTTCCATTAGTTGGAAAACTCATTGAAGAGGGCTCTTATGTGAGTTACAATGAAGTAACACCTTATTTGAAGAATCTCATCTTTCAGCGATTTAAGGATACAAATCCCTCCACGGATTTATGCCGGGCCAGAGGTAGTCTTATCCTTGGGAGTGATCACTATTGTTATTTGAATCTGAATTGGTCCACTACCGAGATGGAAATTGACCAGAGTCTTCTTATCTGGCACATAGCTACAGATTTATGCTACTACACTGATGATGGCAACGATGAACTAGAATCTAGAGGTGCAAGCAAACACGTATCAGATTATATGTTGTATCTTCAACAAATGTGCCCATTCATGTTGCCTATCGGAATTGGAATGATACGATTTAGAGATACATATGCTGAAGCAGAAGCTTTCTTTGGAAAGAAAGCGCTTAACAAGGTTTCAGCTTGTAAGATGTTGCTTCGAGTGAACACCGAGGTGCCTCCTGTAAAGGTAAAAGGGGACCGAAGTAAATCTGTGTTGTTTGATGCGGTGCGACTTGCTACTTCACTGCGGAAGATGGAGCCCTCCAGGAGGTGGGAGGTCATAAGTCTAGTGTGGGTTGAGATTTTGGCATATGCGGCCACCCACTGCAGGGGAAACCAGCATGCCAGACAGCTCAGAAGAGGAGGAGAGCTTCTCACTCATGTGTGGCTTCTAATGGCACACCTAGGAGTCACGGAACAGTTCCAAATCTCACAAGGTCATGCCAGAGCTAAGTTGAGTGCAAAGTAGTTAGCGGTCAATCATACACAAATCTAGTGTAGCTGTTCTATATGTTCAGTTCTTTCCTTTCTGAGCTCCCTTTTCTTCCTCTTCTATTCTTGTGTCTCTCAGGGTTTTCTTCTCTTCTTTTTAACCTTTTAGTTTAAGAGCCCCATTCTTTTACCGGTCAATCAGTTTAAGTTTGGAAAAATAGAGAGAAAAAACTTGTAAGAGAAAAAGTAAAAAGGATATTATAATTGATGTATGTGACATATATAAAGTGAAAAACTAAGTTGATAAGATAAAAGAATGGGCTTGCGATATTGTGTGAAACTCATTCTTTCACTTGAGCCTGGTTAGTTAGTTATATAGCTTTATATTTAGGGAAATTTTCGCTGACAGTGGTGAATGACTCTGTCATTTACGGGTATAGGGTGTTTGTCTGGAGAATTCCAGGACATGAGTGTTTTCAATTTGAATTTGAACAATAGCCGTTTCTGGGAGAGACGTCCATTAAGTAGCCGTTTATGCCACATACGCCTAATGTGCAAAATTATTTTTGACCGTTGTGATTTGTACAATAGGCGTTTATGGGATGAACGCCTATTTTTACACAACATAAGGCGTTTCTCCCATAAACGCCTACTGTACAAATCCCAGCAGTGACATCCCACCCTCGCGTCTATATATACCTGTCCCGACCTTCTCCATTCTTCACGCCTCTCTAACACAAAGGGAGATCCTCCCAAAAACTTCTTCTTTGCAAAATCCCTCTTTTAACAAAATTTTTTTCTCCCAGCGGTAAACATGAGTCAATATCAGATTTATTCTCAACAGGTCCTATCGAAGAGCAACCTTTTAGTCTTCAGACTACCCACATTTCTGCAGCATACGCTTCTAATGATGAGGTTAGTTTTATTTTTAAATTTAATTAGATTTTAATTAATATTATTTGTTTATGTTCTTGCATTAGCCAATTACTTAGTAGTAATTATATTGTAGAATAGATAATTATGATTGCACTGAATTAGTTTATTAAACGTGGAGTTGAATGGTAATTAATGAAAGTATATAGATGGATTTAATTGCTTAATTAAATTTGTAGTTAGTGAATTTAGTGAATTAGTTAGTTAAACTCACTTAGTTAATTTAATTTGTATTTTATAATAATTCAGTGGTAATTTTATTATAGGTAAATATAAATTAGTGAAACTAGTTATAAGTATTAACGATTATTAATTAGTAGCGAAATGTACGTAAATAAATTAATTTGTTGAAAAAATTATTTATATGTTGTTAAATAATATTATTGTTAAGGATTTAGTTAGTTAGATAAACTCACTTAGTTAATTTAATTTGTATTTTATAATAATTCAGTGGTAATTTTATTATAGGTAAATATAAATAGTGAAACTAGTTATAAGTATTAACGATTATTAATTAGTAGCGAAATGTACGTAAATAAATTAATTTGTTGAAAAAATTATTTATATGTTGTTAAATAATATTATTGTTAAGGAATTTAGTTAGTTAGTTAAACTCACTTAGTTAATTTAATTTGTATTTTATAATAATTCAGTTGTAATTTTATTATAGGTAAATATAAATTAGTGAAACTAGTTATAAGTATTAACGATTATTAATTAGTAGCGAAATGTACGTAAATAATTAATTTGTTGAAAAATTATTTATATGTTGTTAAATATATTATTGTTAAGGAATTTAGTTAGTTAGTTAAACTCACTTAGTTAATTTAATTTGTATTTATAATAATTCAGTGGTAAATTCAGTGCACAATGTTATAATTTAAACTCACTTAGTAAATGTAAATTTCTGTCACTTGTTAATCACTCATTTATTGCACAATGTTATGTCTGTTGTTATGTATTTAGATGTATGCACCATACAAGAATCGTACACTCAAAACAAGATCTAGTTGGAATGGTGAAGTGCCCATCCTAGTTTGTGCCCATATATTATGCGAGCTGGTTTGATCGGTCCATGTGGTTTGAAAATAACCACCTGTCGTGGGGTTGTAAGAGCATTAGTGGACAGGTGGCGTCCTGAGACTCACACATTTCTAATGCCATTTGGTGAAGTCAGCATCACACTAGAAGATGTTCACATACTACTGGGTGTACCGATAGATGGAGAAGCCATATGCTCTAGCACGAGTGTCCCGGACTTACATGCAGTGTGTATGCGTTTACTTGGAGATGCACCTCCGACTGTAAGAGGCAACCAAATTCCGCTGAAATGGCCAGCTGAAAGATTTGTGGAGACAGATCCAGACTTCGACCAGCGTGATCCATTGATCCACGAGCAGCATGCGAGGGCATACATCCTAAGAATGTTCGGAGGCTTGCTATTCCCAAACAGCAACGGAGCCAATGTAGATGTGATGTACCTGAGGCTCCTAGAGGATTTTGATATGGCGGGTCAATTGAGCTGGGGGTCTGCAGTGCTAGCACATTTGTATAGAGAGATGTGCAATGCCACCAAGTACGACTCCACATGGCTGAATGGATGCCGCAAGTTGTTGACCGTATGGGCTTATGAGCGTATACCTTTTTTTCGACCTCGAGTGAATCCCAATGCTGACATAGGACCTCTCCCCCCTTCTTATAGGTAATAAATATACATTCAATTGAATCTTACATTTTATATCATGTGATTATCTTTATAATAAATATTTTTATATCTACAGGTACAACAAGAAGGTCAAAAATATTGATTCACAAATGGCTCGGTCGCACCTAGAGTCACTACATGTCCCACCTACTAACCAAGAGGTTACATACAGTTTCAATTCCCTCCTGGCTGCTGTAGATTATTTTACAAATTCTTATTTATATTCTAACAACAAATATATTTCAAATAAATAGTGGATTTGGCAGCCTTATGGTGATAGATCACCAAATCCCGAGCAATATGCTGTTCGAGTATTTCTTATCCACTACAATGTGGTTGAGGGTCATCAGCCGGACCGGGTCCTTCGACAGTTTGGTGTTGATCAGCCCATACCTGGTCAACCGCTTGACTGTGACCTACTGCATGTTCAGAATAGAGTTGGAAGGAATGATGCTCCATGGCATGATATTTTTCGGGATCACATACAGTTGTGGAACAACAGAGATCAATTCAGGATACCAATATCTCAGCTACGGCGTAGTGTCCCTTTGGACATGAGGAGCGCTTACATGGTATGGTACTTCCGACACTCTGTAGCTTGGTATACCATGGAGAGCAGAAGAGCTGTCATTACGGTATGACCATTGTATATCCATTTTTTGTTTTATTTATATAGTCTGCATTTGATAATACTAGTAAAAAAATAGTACCAACGTTGCTTTCCAACAGGCTTCCACGATTGAGCAGCTTAGGAGGATACCTGCTGACCGTAATGTTAGAGATTTTGCCACACAAGTCTCTCAGACATTGGATATGGATCACTACCACCGATCTGGTTATTTTAGCGATGATTACTCCATGGTGGCTCCTCAGTTGAATGATATCCAGTACCCTGCTTATACCATCAACAAGGTATGTTGTAGATGGGCCTGTAGGTCCACTGTCATTGAGAACGAGGCTTCAGGAGTGTATGTTGTAGATGGGCCAGCTTCATCAACAAGGTCATCATCATCAGGGAAATCTTCAGGCTCCAACTCATCATCAACGTCTGTACTTTCACCATTTGCACCTTCCATCAGAAATTGACTTGTATAGAAGAGATTGAATGAAAAGGATGAAATGAAAAAGTTCAAGCCGAAGAATTCCTTATATAAAACTTTCAGATTTAGCCGTTGGATGTTACCGTTGGGGATTTGTACAGTAGGCGTTTATGGGAGAAACGCTTTATGTTGTGTAACAATAGGCGTTTCTCCAATAAACGCCTATTGTACAAATCCCAACAGTCAGAATTAATTTTGCACAATAGGCGTATTTGGCATGAACGGCTACTTAATGGGCGTTTCTGGGAGAGACGCCTATTGTTAAATGTCAAATTAAAAACACTCATGTCCGGGAATTCCCCAGACAAACACCCTATACCCGTAAATGACAGAGTCATTCACCACTGTCAGCGAAAATTTCCTTATATTTAGTCTCTTCCTCACAAGGTATGTACTGTACACAATTTCAATTAATATGAGTTTTGAATGCCCTATCTCCGGACATGACCAAGATTCTGGTCCAGACATCTCTTAACCAGTTCATACGGAAGAGACATTGCAGCCAAAGTAGAAACATATTAGCCCTCAAGAACACTCATCATAAACAAAAAGATGCTAAGACTCAGGTCAAGGATTTTCATTTTCAAATGATGTCATACAAAGTTTCTTGACTAGCCAGAGTGGAAAATTCACTGTGTCTCAAGTATGATATGGAATAGGAAAATTTCATGAAATGTCATTATATTTTTGGCTAATTTATGAAATGTCACTAAAAAAAGTAAAGTCATAAAATGTCACTATTTTGACGAATGTCCATGAAATGTCACTATGTTATTGATCAGAATAAAAAAAGACAAAAATACCCCTATTAGTTAACAAAACACTTTTAAAGTTCACAATATGCCCCTAAGTGTTAAAAAACACTAGAATTCACAAAAAAATCAAAATACTATAAAAAATAGATAACTATAAAAAATATTAAAAATTATAAAAATAAATAAAAAAATATATTAAAATATCATAAAACATTGAAAAAAAGTAAATATTTCTCAGATTTTTAAAAAATTATGTAGTACCATAAGAAAGAATATAGAGTTATAAACATAAAATTTATACTAATTTTTTTACAAATTTAGACCAATATAGTACCATAATTTATACCAATTAATTACCATGATTTTTACCATACCATTTTCAAATTATTTATTGGTATAAATTATGGTACTATATTGGTCTAAATTTGTAGACATTTTAGTATAAATTATGTGTTTAAACTTTATATTCTTTTTTATGGTACTAAATAAAATATAAGAAATATTTACTTTTTGTTCAATGTTTTTTGACATTTTTAAATTTTTTATAATATTTTAAATATATTTTTATAGTATTTTGAATTTTTTGTGAATTTTACTGAATTTTTTATCACTTAGGGGCATATTGTGAATTTTAAAAGTACTTTGTTAACTAGTAGGGGTAGGGTTATTTTATCTTTTTGCTTCTGGTTAATGACATAGGGGCATTTCATAGAGTTTTATAAAAATATAGTGTATTTCGTAACTTACTTTTTTAATGAAATTTTATGAATTAATAAAAATATAGTGGCATTTCATGAAATTTCCAAAGGAATATGAATAAGTAACTTATCTACTTTTCTTATGGAAGTAGACGCACTATCTTAGGTGTTTTCATCAGCTTTCCTCTATTAGACATATGTATCTAGTTCCTAGGTAGTCTAGGCTCCCAAGAGTCACTCCACTCTTTTAATTGGCCATCTATATACTTCTCTCCACTAATGTGGACAAGACACAGCAAGTTGTAACTTACAAAACATCAACCTTATCTGCTTCCCTTTCCTTACTCCTATCCTTACCACCTCTTGAGCTGCGAGTAACAGCTCCTTCCGTTTCTCTTTGCCCATCAACCTTACATACTTCTCTCTTCTTGTAATAAAAGTAAGAGATTTCTTTCAGTTTCTCTTAATGGCATTAGAACCAATGGTATACCAACTCCAGTATCCTTAGTGGTTCACACCCTTTGCCCAAGTTTCTTAAGAATCTAATGTACTTCATAATAATGCTGACAAACAAATAAACAAAAGAATGTCTCTGCTAATAAGAACATTCATGATTTTCCTTGGCTAAAGAAGTAAAAGCATCAGAGGCTAGGGCCACTTCACTATATTGTGTCTGATAGGCGTTACGGTCTAGTTTGCTCTAGACGTTAATACTTTCCTTAATGCTGCTACTTTATGGTTATTAGAATAAGGGGTGTGGTTGTCTATATAAAGGTTGTTAGAATAAAATTTGTTATGACAGTTGTAGTAATGGATTGGTTAGGGAGATTTGGTATAAGAGGGGAGTAGTCTGTGGAGAAAGGCATTGAGAAGAAAGACGGGAAACCTCGACTAAGGACTAAGGAGGAGGTAAGCTTGTGACTCTATCAATTTGGTATTAGAGCTGCTTTCTTGGGCATTGATTGTTGGATGGTTTCTACGAGGAACTCATCAAACTCAGTGATGAAGAATATCGAAAAGGACCAGGCCGCGCTTCGACTTCAGCTCACCGACCTCACAGGGAAGCTGGACAATCTAGCCACTACAGTGGGGAATCTGGCTGTGGTGGTTGCTTCTCTGCAAAGGACACTGCAAGAGGTAGACGACGACAGCAATAGACGTCACTCCGGCAATAGAGAACGTGGAGATAGGAAAGAGATTAAGATCAGAAAAATTGAACTTCTCATTTTTGTCGGAGATGATCCATAAGGTCGAGAGGTAATTTTCCTTAAGCGAGATTGCTGATGGAGATCGTGTGAAAGCTGCAAGCGTATGTATGGAAGATACAACGCTTTACTGGTTTGAATGGTTAAAGAATCACATCGGGTTGCCCTCATGATCAGAATGCACGTCCCAGCTGATCGAATGATTTGGGAATTCTCTAAGCAAGAACCAAATGGACTTGCTATGTTCGTTACGCCAAGAAAATTCAATGGAAGAGTACAACAGCCAATTCGAGTTCTATTCTGCCCACTTAAAGAACATTTACGATGAAGTATTCTAGAGTATATTCCTTACCGGTCTAAAAGATGCAATCAAGGCTGAATTAGCCTATAGCACCACGTGATCTCCACGACCTGATGAAAACCACCCAATTGTTTTAGGAACACAATGACACATTATTTGAAATACCCCATAAATTAATCTAAATTAATTTAGGGGATTTCCTTTATTGAACCCTAAATAATACTATTAATTATTAAATTAATATATGGTATTATGAATTTAATAGTAAGATTTATAAGTCAATAAATCATGAAAAAAATTCAAGACACTCCAATTATATTATAAAAGATTTTAGAAATATATGGAACATTGATTTGGATCATAAAAGTCAATATAAAATCATAGTTGAAATATCCCTAATAATTATAAAAATAATTAAGGTCTAATTATATAAGGCTAACATGTTGCAATAATTGATTAAGTAAATATTTACATGAAGTAAGGTTCAATGAACCTCAATTATATTTATAAAAATAAATATATAGTCTAAAAAGATTTATCAAACCTAACATGAAATTCTACATTAAGGGGATCAATTAAAAGGAGTAAATTATACAATAAAAATCGGTGTAACATGTAATATATATTATTACATGAAATGACACATAGATTATTATGAGGAAGATTAAGAGGTTATTTAACGAGCTAATTTAATTATGAATCTCATATAATCATTTCATATTACCTTCACTCAAGTTATAACAAAAAAAAATAACTAAAATAAATAAAACATAAATGATAGCCTCTCTCTATTTTCTTTTCACTCATGGTTATAATTTAATTGGCAAACCTCTCTCCTTTCATATTCCCTCATTCATAGTCATATAAATTCTCAACGTTCCGTTTCTCTTCATTTACTCATCACTCACGGTTAATACATGTAATTCTCTCTTCATGTCCCTTCTTCATTTCTATTTTTATTCTCTTCATTTATAATATTTATTTCGCAAACTCAATTCCAAGAGCACTTATTCGGCAAACAATGGATAGACAAACAAAAGAAATTCTTCATTTCTTCACATTCTTCTCATTTATTATGAGACTCTCTCTTTTCCTTTTACTCTTCATTTACCCTTTATATTTTATTGTCCCAATTATTCTCATTATCTCCTCCTCACTCGCCGTTAATAAATGTAGCCCTTCGTCTCGTTTTTCTATCTTCTTCACACTCGGTTATGAGCAAGGAATATATGCCAGTGTCTTTTTCAGTTCCCCTCTTCACTTCTTTATCTTCTCCATATTTTCCTCAGTAGATCAGGAGTCAGGAACATACATGTCATGTATCTAGTCTTCATTCTCTCCTCTTCGTTACTCTTCGCCCACGATTGTAACCCTTACAGTAGATTGGAGCATATATGATCAAGTGTTTTTTCCCTTCTTCGGTCACGACTATAACTGAAATACCCCAAACCTAAGTAAACATAAAGTTATGATGTAATAAGGCTAAAACATGCCTTAGAAACATTGG
The DNA here is from genome assembly GCA_023374045.1 of Limonium bicolor. Taxonomy (NCBI): domain Eukaryota; kingdom Viridiplantae; phylum Streptophyta; class Magnoliopsida; order Caryophyllales; family Plumbaginaceae; genus Limonium; species Limonium bicolor. The sequence continues at coordinate 17,343,228 of CM041778.1, read as the reverse complement.
TAGACAATTTAAACCAAGGAAAACACAAGAAAACGTCATAAGGGCAATTTAAGCAAAAATGTGCTCTAAGCTTAGAGTGAATTTGATTAGCACCCAAATATCATTATAAGACCTTAGTAACATGCTAATGGACATGTTAAATCAATTACCAAAGAAAACCAAACTCCAAAACAAGCTTAAACACAAATGTGCTTTAAGACTCCTTAAAGCACCTTTTTGAGAAATTGTCTTAGAAATGGGTTTTGAGTGGCTAAATGCCCATGATTACACCTTAATCAACATTTGTACTAATTAGTATCATATAGGAAGCCTAAATCAATGAGAAACCAAAAATTTCACCAATTTGTGCACTAATTTGTGAATAGTGCCAAATAGTGCCTAGTTTAAGCTTTAGTCAACATAAGTCAATAAGTTGGTCAACCAAGACCATAAATATCTTATTTGTAAAGGGGGGAACGGTTTTTAAGAGGGGTGAGTCACCACATGAGCCAGCACATTAAGGAAAAGAGAGGAAAGTAAGAATAGTACTATTTGCTTTTAAAAGATAAAAATCTTACCTTTAGCTTACCTCTCTCCTCTCTTCTTCATTTCTCTTCTTCACCAACGTTTTCTTCTTCCTCTCTCTGTTCCAAAACCGTTCCAAGCAGCCCCATTCTTGCTCCACCTTCATTTGCTCACAAAATCTTCATTTTAGCTCCAAATCCAAAAATAAGCTTAGATAACTCTTAGTTAGACCAAGGCCTTGCTTCCTATCTTTTCAAAATTTAAAAGCTTCATTTTGGAGCCATGGGAAATCACCATTATAGGAGGAAAAATTAGCTTGAAGGGTTCATTAGCTTCTCCATTCATTCAAGGTAAGGAAAATATAAGAAAAATCATGTTTCCATCACTTCTTCACCATTGCCGAAAATTTACCTCTTAAGGTGCCTTGTTAACTTCATGTTCTAGCCTTGATTCATTGTTCAAAAGACTTGGGGAGTTCTTGCCTTGCTTCATTATCAAAGCCATTCCAAAATTCAAAGGTAAACATCCACTTTTAAGCTTTAAAACACACATTATGACCTAAGGATGAATTCTGTGAGTTTAGGCATATTGCGTAGTGCTCATTAGATTATTTGAATGTGGATTAGAACATTGGCAAGAGGATTGAAGTCCTTGCTGAAATTCAATCAAGAAAACCAAAGGAGGAAAGTAAGAGAAGCTTGAGAAAAAAAAGGTAAATTGCTTACCTAAGGGTGGTTTAAGGTTTAAGGGATGGGGTTTAGATAAGTACTAATGTAGCTTAAGCTTAAATTATGTAATGGGTTATATAACCTAGGAAAAAGAATTTAAACAAGCTTGTGAACTTGTGACTAAGGAGCCAAAGGGAATGAGTTAGTAAGATAAGTATAAGGTGAATTATGAGAAAACTTATATTGCTATGGGAGCATTGTTGTGTGTATTTGCAGGTTGAAAGCTTTTATATGTGGGAAATTCAGTGTTAAGTTTAAGTCAATTAAGGGCCTAAGAGCCATGTCATTTAGAGCCTTAGTGCTATGCAATTTAAGATTATTGCACTATATTGAGTTTGTTGTGAATGAGTAGATTTGGGTGAGAAATATGATGAGAAAGGATTGATGTGTGTGAGATGATTGAATGAGAAAACCATGCATATGGGCATGATAATATACTAGAGGAATTATGGCAAAATTTGAGTAGAAAACGAAGTGTTTAAGTGATTGTTGTGAATTAAAATGACCTAGGATTTACTATGAATCATTAAAAGGAATTTGTGTGGAAATGAGTTAACAAAGGTGTTCTTGACGATTAGAATGGCCTAGAGATGTCTAGGAGGAATTAGAGGTTAGGTGAGTGGATTAAACACACCAAGATCATGGTATGAGGAATGTTAAGACTTGAGCAAACAAATCTGGAGGAAATGGTGTATAATGTTTTAAGATGAATTAGGTGTGAACTAGAGAATATAATAATGAGAACTTTTGGGTAGCTTGTGTGAGTAGTGAAGATGCTAGTGGTGGATTAATAAGGTTATAGTTTGGATGGTAATGAGTGGACTTGGGTGATGGAAGTGAAAATTGTAGGAGAATGTTGTAAATTGTCAAGGAAAATGACTAGGAATGAATAATGGTGTGTGATCATGAGAATGGTGAGTAAATTGAGTAAAGGAGATGGAAATGTCTAAGGAGGGTGTAGCATGGTCAAGGTAAATGAAGAACAATGTTAAGGTGTTGAGAGGATGGAAAGAAATGTATAGGGATGTTCAAGTTAAGGAGTGATGAGTGACAATGGAAAGGAGAGAAATTGTGCATGAAGATGCAAGATAGCCTTGGAAGGCTTAGTAAAGGAAAGATGGATGAATAATGATGTTTGAGGACTAGTTATATTGGTTGGAAGGAAACACTTTGGTTAGTTGAAGTTTTAGACCAATTTTACATGTTGGAAGTGTAAGGAATTAAGTTATAAGTGTTAAGAGGTTTAGTAAGAGCTTGAATAATGATTAAGGAATTAGATATGAGTTAATGGATGAATTAGGAGGATTTGAAGGTGCCAAAATGATGTTAAAACATGCTAGAATACTTGTGGAGAGGTTAGGAAAAGATTGGATAAGAATTGAGGTTGAACAGAGGTCAAAAAATACAATTCTGGACACATTCAGTGTTGGTCCGGGTTTGTAACCAAGTACATAAACCCGGACCACACTAGAAACACGGCAGAAACCACAAACTGTGTCTGGTCCGGGTTTATAACCCAGTACACATACCCGGACCAGTGTGTTTTTAAGGCAGAAACATTAGCCGAGAGATGGTCGGGTTTACAACCTCGGACACAAACCCGGACCACTCTAAAAAGGCTCCAGAAAGATTAAAAATGGGGTTTTAAGGTTGGGACTTGTTTGGTATGATAATATAAGATTGTTAGGGCATAATTAATGACATATAATGGTCATTAGGGGGATAAAAAAGCTTAAGAAATAATGAGAAGTAATTGACTTATGAGATTACGCTTGAACTACAATGGTTTAGTGGTATTTAGTTGGAGATCATTAGTGATTAAGTGAGCTAGGTTAACTAAAAGTAATTAACCACCCGATTCGATCATTGGTGGGATCTACCTAAATCCTAACTAATTCTTACAAATATTGTTTATGTAAACCAATGGAGCTGATAACTCATTGGTTAGGGTTACGTGACCCGACAGATAAACAATGAACTAAGGAACAATCATTCTAATTAAAGAACGGTTGACTTAATTGAGATAAGAACTGAGATAAGATTTGAGATAAGTTACACCCATTTCTACTTAAAGAATGGTTTGTATTCTAAGACCGAGATAAGGATTAAGATTGAGGTAAGATAAGGTTGGACTGAGATTAAGAGGAAACATAACTTAAGGAGTTAAATGATTAACTCACTAATTAAGGGAACGCCTTTAAGTCATTCATTGTGTTTGAACTTTGATTGTTCATATGTGGCTTGTGTTATTGCACTTTCTATTATGTTGTGCATCTAATCAACCTCCATGCTATCGACAATTAGTCGTCATAGCCACGTTAGCTTGGGGGCCATGAGAGGATCGTACCAGCAAAAGTGCTGGCCCCCTCGGGATCTACTGTTTATATTTTGCAGGTGAATGTCAGAAGGTGACCATCCTGAGAGTAAGATGGGGTAGACGTATTACGGGTTTAAGTGTGACCTACAAGTTATGCATGTACTCTCGTATGGTAATTTGAGTTAGTAAGTTGTATAGGATGTAAGGAGTTTGTAAGAGTGTTATGTAAATGGTTAAGGCTTGTAAGTACTAATGTTTGGTATATTCAGGTCCATCATACCGTAGGGTAGATTGGAGATTTTAGTATGCCTAGTTGGTCACGTGGGTGACTCACGATGGTAACACCAAATATTGTAAGAAATCCGCTGCAAGTTAATATAAGTGAATGGAGGTTTATTAGATAAGTGTGGCATTATGAGTTGGGGTGTTACAAAAAGTGGTATCAGAGCTTAGTTACGCTCTGATGATAGGAATTCTCGAACTTAGGAGCATACTGAGGTTGAGTTTGAGTTATGGATTAAGGGTTGAGTGATAGAGCGAGAGGTGCCTTAGTTAGGACTTCCCGGTGTTACCGGATATCCAAAGTACCTAGACCCGCCCTCCACATCCCTAACCTTGAATACGTGGAACAAACGCCAGAGAGAAGAAGCCTTCTCTTACTCGGGGAAACCCGATCTGGCAGTTAGATAACAGTAAGCAACACAAGGAACATCTTGTTGTACAACAGTTTATGAGAACTTGAACGTTTTAATTGGAGTGCAACGTGGAAATAGGTGCTACCAACTGAATTCTACCAGTAAGAGAACGGGAATTACGGCAACATGGGTCGACATGCTATGCAGTCAAAATAACCCACCATACCAATGATAAGAAAAGCACTACGAGTGCAATGGATAAGAAAGGATAAGTGACATGAGTACCGGACAGTGGTCCAAATGAGCATAACAGTGGGAAAATACAAAGCATGAGAGTTAAGATTACTGGAAGGACCAGTTAGAAACGGGAACTCCAGACCCCATACAATGAGGAAGATTACAAACCTGGCCGACATAGCTCAGACGACGATAAAAACTCATACAAATTGTATACGAGTTAGGGCTATAATGTGGTGCCTGAAGGAGAATTATTACTTGGTGACCACGACAGAACGTGTTGAAACCGGAGCTAGCAGTAAGACATAAGTAAATAACGAGGGGTTCCCTCAGAAAGATGAACACCCTGACAAATAACAGTACCTGAAAAGAATGACTGTCAAAACAAAAAGGAAACGCCAATGGTCAGTTATCCAAAATGAAAGATCATCAAAGGAGTCCGAGGACTACCAATTACATGGAGATCACAAAGAAATACCATTACTGACGCACACAGTATTGGTAGCCCATCCTGCATGGCGCACTTGCCGTGGCAAGTGCTACCACGGTTAAGTTATACGGAAAGCCATCATGGCGAGATAGTAGAATGCTACAGTCGTAATACATATTAACACCGGATTGTAAATCCATAAGAACGAGAGAATAAGACCTTGGAAAGGCCTGACGGCCTGACCATGATAAGATGAGTCGACATACCAGTCAGCAGGGAGCTTAACTTGGACGGGATACTAAATGGTATAAATTTTAGCAACAATACAACCTACTACAAAAACAACAACGAACAGTACGGGTAAGGACACCGATCCCGAACCTTAAAGGGAAAACCTAAGAGATCGCTCAGTGATCCGAGCAAAACACTATGTAAGCAACAACATACAAGGAATGTACTAAGAGATACAATGAAGGCAGTCGACAGAACTACTTCCAGCAGGAACGGGATAGAACTCCCGAGATGACTATAAGAATACCAATAACAACAATCTTTGTTGAATATGTTAGTAAACCCCAGAAACAGGGATAGAGGAAATGGACTTAAGCTATAACCAACTAAGGATTAAAGGCATACAATCCCGACAGAGGGAAGCTACGAGGAGAACACCACAAAGTGGCATAGCCGAGCAGAATAGAACTCATAAATGACGGTTAGTATTGTTCCCTAACTCATTAACACCCAAGTATGATTAATCATCGATGGGTGGTGTAGTCAACGAGAGTTGAACGAAGCGTTGATAGGGAAGCAGGATACAGTAACTTACCATGAGACCTAGTACTACATTTGAGATGTAACCTAATGGTGGGTAGAGTTCAAAGAACCCAAAACGTGTGGAGATAGCCTATGGATGAGTAAGATTACAAGCAGTGAACCGAGCACTAGCTCTCACTCAATGACATTAAGCATTAAGAGCCTACGAGCCAAGGATGTTAACCACATCAGAGCCCGAGGCGCAGTAAGTTGTAAGAGAGCTTATTTAAGCCACGAAGGAACTACAATTCGTAGATATGAACAGTTACAAACCTATAACTTAGATTGTGGAAAATATTGCCAGGAAAGGGCACCTATGAGAATATTGAGATAATACCATTTATAGGGGCGGAGAACAAACCATACTTTTAAGGTGGGATACCTCTCCTTGTTGTGAGGCCATAAGTGGGAATGAACCCCTCAAAAAGGGCTTTCACTTATTAGTGATATAATACGCTTTTGTTAGAGAATGGAAACTATAAACCTTGAGATTACCTTAGAAAATACCAGATACACTTGAGTAATAAGGGAGGCTGCATACACGTACCTCATATCCAACAACCAGGATTAAGTCGTCAGAGATAAACATTGTGAGTGCACATTATGGCACGTCAAGTGACCAACACTCAGAAGAGCTTGTGATTAAACGGATGACTTCTTCAGTAACCGGTTTAAATTACATTGGTAAATAAACATCATAAGAGATGGCAGAATGTGAGAGAGACTGACCTACATACAAAACCAAAATTGAAGCGAAACACCCTAATATTAAGAGATAACCATTTTACAACACAGTACGGAACCGCCAAACACCGAAATAATTAGAGAACTCCCAGTGTGTTTACATCAGGAAGAAATTGAGTATAAGATAAGATGTTAGAATTAATGAGTAAGTAGTTGCACCATCAATGGGCAACAGAGTAAAGGCCAACTACCACGGTAGTAGTGGTCGTGAGTACAATATTTATATAAGAGGATTAAGTCATGGTACTGATAAGTGTGAAACATATAGGCTTTTAAGGGCATAATTACCTTATAATCTGCTACAATTTAAGCAATGTTTCTCACTTATTCTATGTTTTTCCAAAGATTGATGTTTTGATATGAACTGATGCATTTTATATGCTAAATATAGGAAAAACCCTGAGAAAGGAAGATCTTACATCATAAGGATTGCAACACAACAAACGGGGAACAAATCCGGAAAAAGAGACAAAGATTGGTCACGTCCAGATCAACTTGGCCGTACGCAGAACCGGACGTCTCATGTCCGGATTTACGTCCTACCCAGGTCAGCCGGACATGACCCGAGATTCAACTCCAAAAGTTTTGTGTCTTGTCCGGATCCGGACACAGATCCGGACATATTCCGAGTTTCAGATCTAAAAGTTCTGTGTCACGTCCGGATCCGGACACAGATCCGGACGTCACACAGAGATGAAAAATAAAAATGCAATCACACTGATAATCGGGCTTTCGGCGCAATTATCAACCGAAAGCGAGTTTAACCCATACCTCAACCATTATTGATACAGAGCCATGCTCAATTAATGACGAGCTGCCAAACTTGCACTAACCTCTGTCTCAGTTCTAAGCCTATATAAACCAGCTTCAGCCTTCAGTTCAATTCGTCCCAGACTCTCAGAGTCTAATCCTCTCTTCCTCCTCTCTACACATCACCCTCTCATCTGTGATAAACCATCCATCCCCATTCACAAATCCTTCTCCATAAACCTTCACCCTCACTCACAGACATAACCCTGCTCACTGTGCTCCGTTTAGCCTAGTCCGGATCTGAGTCCGGGTCCGGACACAACCAGAACAACGAGTCCGGACCTGCGTCCGACCCAAGACAGCCGGACAAGAGTGGAACTTGCAGAATCATCTCGACGGCCTCTAAAATTAGTTTTTCTGCTAAACCCTCTATCCTTATGCTGTTTATATTGAGCATTGTTATTTTGTCTATGGCTGAGTAGTCGCTTTTAATTTCGGTTTACTATGTATCTCTAGAATAATTATTCCTGAACCTTTGTGATTTTCTGCAGTATAATAGAATAAAGTTCTTTTCCCTTATGAATTCCTAGACTTATTAATCTGATCAATTAAATCAGTTTATCAGTTTGTTAGCTTATAAGTGAGAATTGCGGCTATCAATTGACTACAGGGAAAGAACCAGTTAGTACAGAGATGGTAATTCCTCTAAACGCTAGCTAACCATTAATCTGGACTACACTTAAAGCAATTAGTAAACAGTGGATTCATAACGAGAGTTAGGATTCGGTCTTTGCTAATTAGAATTCGTGGAACGGGAGACCGAATACGAGTTATCCTTATTCTAGGGTTTTATTCAGAATACTGTAGAAATCACTTGGGGGAAGAAATTGCAATCTAGAGAGAAGTAGTAAACCGGAATTTCCTTTATCAAACAAAACCAAAACAATCATTTACCTGTTATTTATTGCTTTTTGAACTCTTTTACAACATTCACCATCACATACAAAAACCCCAATTTCCTGCTATTATTCTTGTTTGTGTGTAATTAGAAATTAAACTAGCCACTGGCTTGGATTCGATACTCAGGGAATATTCCGAGATTTAAACTTGCTATAACCGACCGGTGCACTTGCCGTTAGGATAAACCCCCAGCACAATTTACCGTTAGGTTTTACTCCAACAAGTTTATGGCGCCGTTGCCGGGAGGCACGGTTGCTTAGTTTGATTTTTTATTTTGGTATTGTTTCATTTAATTTTGTTTTGTTTTTGTTTTTGTTTTTGTTTTACTTTATTTTCTTTTCTTTGTTCATTTTCCTAGCTTTGTGAAATTTGTTTCTTATTTTTCTAGTATTATTTTGGTTGTACCCAATTAAGTTTACTTTTACAACTACTTTACTATCAGTTATCTGATTTTGGTTTATGGTTAAAATCGCTCTGAAGGAAACCCTGAATTCGATATTGAACCAGAAATAGACAGAGTAACAAGAAGTATTCGAAAAAGGTTAGCACTGGATCCTCCAATTGAGCAGGAAGTACCTCTAAAAGATTCACCAGCAGAGGAGATTGTTTCTGAGTTACTAGTTGAAGAAGAGATTCTAAACAACCCCTCGGAGCCAATATGGAGAATTTGAATTCAGAGAGGCACATGAGGGATTATACCCGCCCAAGCGTCGAAGGGCTTATTTCACCGATAGTAATTCCTGCGTTACCAGCTGGAGTGCAGTGGCAGTTCAAGACACACTACGTTACTATGGTCATGAACGCACCCCAGTTCAGCGGGACAGTCACCGAAGATCCCAATGTCCATCTCACCACTTTCCTGAGATTGGTAGGAGCATGCTCTACCCCAGCTTCACAATAGGTTGCTAGATTGACTCTCTTCCCATTTCCATGAGGGATAGAGCTGCAGAATGGTTAAACTCATTAACGCCCAACAGTATCACTACCTGGACGGAGTTAGCAAATGTATTCTTGGCGAAGTATTTCCCTCCCTCTTGAATGCTGACTATGAGAGGAGAGATTACCAACTTCAAGGAGTTCACCGGTGAGACATTATCTGAGGCTTGGGAGCGTTTCAAAGGGATTGTGCGCAGAGTACCACACCATGGCTTGGGAGAGGAGGTAATTTTACAGTCCTTTTACAAAGATGTAGATCACTCAAGCCGTTTGTTGGTAGATACTTGTGCAGGAGGAAGCCTCATGGAGTTACCAATAGCTAGAATCAAGGAATTGTTGGAGACCATTGCCAATGCATCCAATCAGTGGGGAGGTGCGAGAACCGGAGAAGCAGCCCCAAAGAAAACTACTGGAGTTTATGAAGTGGATTCGAATACTTTTCTGGCTGCCAAGTTAGAAGCGATGTCGAAGCAGTTTGAGCGTATGTGTGCAGTGATGAACCCGCAGTCAAATGCAGCAGCTGCCCCTGAGGTTTATCCACCTTGTGAATATTGTGGTAGAGGCTCTAACTTGTGCCAGTGTGTTCCACCACAAGAAGAAGCGGCAAACTATGTTGGTAACAGACCGGGTAACTATTTCAGGAATCAAGGCAACCCTGGTTACCACTCTCAGCAACAGAACCGTTATCAAGCGTGGTGGTAGCAACAACTTCAATCAGAGAACACCACATCAGTATAATCAAACATATGAGAAACCAATCCAGAACCAGCAGACACAGAGTTCCGGTGCCGGAACATCCTCGAACATGGAAGAAGTACTGGCCAGAATGAATGATTTCATCTCGATTAGCACGAAGAAGTTTAATGAGCTGAATCCTTCAATCAGGAGCAGAGAACCTTCAATAATGACCAGAGGACATTCAATAGAAATATCGAGACTCAGCTGTCTCAGATATCGCAACAATTGGCTCAGCGTCCTTTGGTTCTTTACCCAGTCAGTCAGAGTAGAATCCAAGAGAGTATGCTAAAGCTGTTTTTGCTGTGAAAGAAGATACTCCACTTGTCGCTGCAGTTTTACCTGTTCAACAAGAGGTTAAGGACTCCATTAAAGTTTTTGGAAAACCCAAGGAGAAGGAGTCTCCTGAAACTCAACCTTCTACTCTTCTGTTTCCAATCGTAAATTTGAAGAACCTATTCCTTTTCCTGACAGGTTAAAGAAAAGGGACCTTGATGAACAGCTTGGAAAATTTCTTAAAATTTTAAGAAATTAACTAAAGATATTTCTTTCTCTGATATGCTTAAGTTAATGCCAAATTATGCTACACTGGTGGATGATATTTGGCTAACAAATGTCTACTGCAGAAAAAGGAAACAGCAAAGAAGGTAACTACTAGGAGTAGTAAGGTAAAGCTACTGAGCCTCAGGTAGTGAGCATAGAGCAACCGGTGCTAGAGAATGAGCGGAATTGTGAAGTTACCAAATCTCCTTCACCTACACCACCTACAGTTGAAGTTGCTCCTCCAGTTCCATTTCCAAACAGAGCCAAGCGTTCCAAGGAGGATAGTGAGTTTGATAAGTTTCTTACTTTACTTCGTCAACTATTGGTGGATATCCTTTTTGTGGATTTAGTTGCGAAGGTGCCTAACTATACCAAGTATTAAGGAAGCTTTTATCTAATAAGGCAAAGTTAGTTGAGACAGGAACTATTCAGCTCACGGAGACTTGTTCAGCGATCATACAGAAGCGCTTACCATAAAAATGCAAAGATCCTGGAAGCTTCACAATTCCATGTAGAATAGGAGACATTGACTTCGATCACTGTCTTGCTGATCTAGGAGCGTCGATTAGTCTAATGCCATACACTTTATTTGAAAAGCTTGGAATTGGAGACTTACAGCCTACACGAATGACGCTTCAGCTAGCAGATCGCTTGATGGTTACCCTTGTGGAATGCATAGGATGTGATGGTTAAGGTGAAGCATCTGTATTTCCCCTGCGACTTTGTCGTACTCGACATGGCTGCAGATCCGACAGTCCCTATTATCCTTGGAAGACCCTTCCTAGCAACAGTCGACGCTCGAATCGAGGTGCTCATGGTACAATCACTTTGAATGCAGAAGGTGAGCAGCTACTGTTTTATGCTGGTAGGTCTTCTAAAAACGTTTTGGAAGCTTCTCGGAGTTCGTGCCACCAGGTTTCAAAGACGGCTCAATCTTCTGGAATCTCCTGAGAGAACAGAAACAAGGTCTAGCCAAAGACCGGAAAGACGGGCAGCTTGGTGGGAGGCAGCCCACCAGTATAAATCTTCTCTCTACTTTCTTTTTACACTTTCTATTACTTGATTTAATTTTCTTTTAATTTATTAAGAATTTTCACTATTTTCCCGCAAGAGACCCGACTCCCCCTATTTCAACAACTAACTCTGTCTGGATCCACTTGAGTTCTTCTGGTTTTGCAGATTTAATCTTACAGGTACTTCATTCTAATGCTAAACTGAACTCAAGTGTGAGGAAGTACCATGGCAGTATTCATCACGGAACAGGGAGTCCTTAACACTTTTGCTATTTAATTTCAGCATTTCTTGTGTTTGTTTTATTTGTGTTTAATTATTTTCAGAAATGTTTTTATTTTTAAAATGAATAAGGTGTTTTAGATTAATGACCAATTCAATTTAATTTAATATAAAAAAAATATATTACAACGCGTCCGGCTAAACCAAGCCGGACACAAATCCGGTCGCGCAAATCTGCCTTGTCTGGATCCGGACTCGTAACCCGGACATGACTAAAAACACGCGAGCCGAATTTTTTTCTTTCTTTCTTCTTCTTTCTTTTTCTCTCGTTCTTCTTCTTCAACCTCCCGACGTACTCAGACACCACACAGCACCACACCCCCCTCTTCGTCCACCATTTTCGCCTCCACTACTGCACCATCCCACCACCGCCTCAGTGACAGCCATCATATCTTTACTTCTTTCTTTTCTTTTATTTTATTTTTCAGTACTTTTCTATTTTTCTGAATTGCTTAACTTTTTGTCTGTTAAACTAACGATGCAAACACGAGACTGCTAGGTGAAGTAATGGTGTTTATATTTGGCAGTGCTTAAATTCTTAATTGCTAAAAATTCATGTTTCTCTGAGCAGTACAGCATTCGTCACTGATTAATTTACATGTACTATCTACTGCGAAACGAATGGCTTGGGAAACTCACAACTTTTGCTCTGAACAACACACATAATGTCTCTGAATGAGGAATATCTCCACCCTACAAAACTGCAAGTGTGAGGAAGAACATCTTCCTCAATCTATAACACCAGGGGAGTCTCAGTTCCTAATTTAAGTTATTAATGTTCCACCTTTGTTATGTTGCGAGTTAATTATTGCATATGCATCTATTATGAGTATAGCATGTTTTGAAAGCTCTTTTCACTGTTTTTCTTCTCTGACCAATGAGGACATTGCTCCTCTTAAGTGTGAGGAAGGAAAGACCTTTCCTGAAAACATGCTAGTTGTTCTTTAATGTCACACTTGCTTTTTGCTGCTCTAATACCTGTGCACACCGAGTGAAATTAAACCAAGTGAAAACCGGAGGAATCTTTTTGCTTAATGAGGTTGTATAAATAATTTTATGTAAAAATACTCCCTTTTCACTAAAATATGGTAGACTGGCTAGTTGTGGAAACCAGATTATTTTAGCTTGGGATTTTGGAAATGAAGTGAATGTTTGGAATGAAAAGGATAAGGCAAGGTACTCCGCTGATCAAAAAATTTTCCTAACAATAGCAGGCCTCGTCTATCCGGTTATTAAGTCTTAAGGGTGTCTAACACCTATCTACCTAAGGTCTCGGGATCTGGGATAGTTGGCCCAACACCGTTACAAGGATAGAGAGATAAGTCTGGGTTACGGAATAAACTCTGCAATTCACAAATATTCGTTTGTTTTGTATATAGTTCTTGGAATAAGAATGTTTTTACATGTGAAAGAAAATTAATTGCAGTTTAATTTTTGTTTTTGATCATGAGTGTGTGTTGTGTTGAAAGGTATTGCGGAATAAGGCATTACTTCACACCCCTGTCATCCAAAGGTTAGAGGAATGTAAATTGGTGGAAAGTCCCAAGCTAAGTTAACTTGTTTTCTACAATCTAGTTTCTCTATGCTTTTACAAAATTGTTCTTCCTTCACTGTTTATGAAAACCTACCTCTAAAGAGCAAGATTATTCTTTCATTTGTCACTTTGCTTGATTTCCCTCTGCACCTGTTTAATCTTGAGATTATGTGACGGTTTTAGAGATATTCTTATTTCGTATATTTGCTTGAGGACAAGCAAAAGCTTAAGTGTGAGGAAGTTGATAATGTGAAACATATAGGCTTTTAAGGGCATAATTACCTTATAATCTGCTACAATTTAAGCAATGTTTCTCACTTATTCTATGTTTTTCCTAAGATTGATGTTTTGATATGAACTGATGCATTTTATATGCTAAATATAGGAAAAACCCTGAGAAAGGAAGATCTTACATCATAAGGATTGCAACACAACAAACGTGGAACAAATCCGGAAAAAGAGACAAAGATTGGTCACGTCCGGATCAACTTGGCCGGACGCAGAACCGGACGTCTCATGTCTGGATTTACGTCCTACCCAGGTCAGCCGGACATGACCCGAGATTCAACTCCAAAAGTTCTGTGTCTTGTCCGGATCTGGACACAGATCCGGACATATTCCGAGTTTCAGATCTAAAAGTTATGTGTCATGTCTGGATCCTGACATTGATCTGGATGTCACACAGAGATGAAAAATAAAAATGCAATCGCACTGATAATCGGGCTTTCGGCGCAATTATCAGCCGAAAGCGAGTTTAACCCATACCTCAACCATTATTGATACAGAGCCATGCTAAATTAATGACGAGCTACCAAACTTGCACTAACCTCTGTCTTAGTTCTAAGCCTATATAAACCAGCTTCAGCCTTCAGTTCAATTCGTCCTAGACTCTCAGAGTCTAATCCTCTCTACACATCACCCTCTCATCTGTGATAAACCATCCATCCCCATTCACAAATCCTTCTCCGTAAACCTTCACCCTCACTCACAGACATAACCTGCTCACTGTGCTCCGTTTAGCCTAGTCCGGATCTGTGTCCGGATCCAACACAACCAGAACAACGAGTCCGGACCTGCGTCCGACCCAAGACAGCCGGACAAGAGTGGAACTTGCAGAATCGTCTCGACGGCCTCTAAAATCAGTTTTTCTGCTAAACCCCTCTATCCTTATGCTGTTTATATTGAGCATTGTTATTTTGTCTATGGCTGAGTAGTCGCTTTTAATTTTGGTTTACTATGTATCTGTAGAATAATTATTCCTGAACCTTTGTGATTTTCTGCAGTATAATAGAATAAAGTTCTTTTCCCTTATGAATTCCTAGACTTATTAATCTGATCAATTAAATAAGTTTATCAGTTTGTTAGCTTATAAGTGAGAACTGCGGCAATCTATTGACTACAGGGAAAGAACCAGTTAGTACAGAGATGGTAATTCCTCTAAATGCTAGCTGACCATTATCTAGACTACACTTAAAGCAATTAGTAAACAGTGGATTCATAACGAGAGTTAGGATTCGGTCTTTGCTAATTAGAATTCGTGGAACGGGAGACCGAATACGAGTTATCCTTATTCTAGGGTTTATTCAGAAGAATACTGTAGAAATCATTTGGGGGAAGAAATTGTAATCTAGAGAGAAGTAGTAAACCGGAATTTCCTTTATCAAACAAAACCAAAAACAATCATTTACCTTTTATTTATTGCTTTTTGAACTTTTACAACATTCACCATCACATACAAAAACCCCCAATTTCCTGTTATTATTCTTTATTTTGTGTGTAATTAGAAATTAAACTAGCCACTGTCTCCTTGGATTCGATACTCAGGGAATATTCCGAGATTTAAACTTGCTATGACCGACCGGTGCACTTGCCGTTAGGATAAACCCCCAGCACAATTTACCGTTAGGTTTTACTCCAACAGGTATGCAGTGTAAAGCGACCATCATCATAAGCAGTCAAATATTGACACTGAGGCAATTAGATCTATGAGCTAAGACCGATATAAGTAAGGAAATAAGATGGTAGACGAACTGTGCATTGACGCCAGTAGTCTAGATCATGTTAGGTAAGATTTCACAGGAAGCACACTTTTCATTCCTTAAGGAACTGGAAGTGCGTTCCTAGTAGATCAAAATATGCGAAACAAAATAGGGCTCTATGGAAAGAGACCTCATTTACTAAGAGAATGAGTCAATACGGAATACAGAAAGGAACTAGAGCATACCATACCCAAGAACACAGTAAATGGATTTCCTTGATTAAGTTCAAGAAGAACAATAAGTGTTATTATGGAACGATGAAAGAGGAGATCGACAATAGAATACTTCATAGTTAGCAATAGCTGAATGTATGACGGACACTACGAGTTTACTAAAACGAGACGTGGGACGACTGCCCCCACAGGGGCTTGTAGGCCTGACACGCTCATTTATGAGTAGTCGGGTAAAGTAATGTATCAGTAAGGTACCCCATGCATGTAAACGAGTGGTGTAAGGAACACGGGAAGTAGTCGACTCCGTACCACGGTCAACGACGCAAGATCAGACAAGAGCAGCTACTACCACAAACAGTCGAAGAGAAGGAATTCAGTTGAACCAACAACACAAAGGAATCATAGAACAAATAATTAAGGACTATGAAGTGTGAAGAGCACGAATTGTTAATTACAGACATTGGACATGTCTTAAGACGTTAGAGATTAAACTGTAAAGCACAACAAGCACTAAACAGTAGTTTTAAATTAAGAATCATCTTGAGAGAACACTAAGAGTATGAACGTTAGATCTCCAGAGAGACTGGATAGACAAGCTACAACTCATTAAGGCCGTGTATATATAAAGATAACATGTGTCAATTAAGAGATCTTTAGTACAAAATTATAAGCATGCAGGACGAGGATATACAATACTATAAAAGGATAAGAAAGGCAAACTAAGCCTAAGGTTATCAGAGTTGCGCAGCGGAAGCTAGCACATCAGTACCTTTGAGATTAGACCAAACTAAGTTAAGAAAATGGTATAAGTACCGTTAAGAATCCTCGATGCAGAGACTAAGCCATTAACATAGTTATGACCCTCTGATCGAATTATAAATGAGATGGATGACATGGAAGCTAGAATGCTTGGTGAGAATTAGACATCTGAACCTATGTTCAAGGATGATATAGTGTTGATTATGTGGGCGTAATCCATTTTAAGGGGGTAGAGCAAAAACCGCTTAGCGTATGTTTATGTACTGAGTATGTAAACTACGGTGTGCATAGCATAAAGAATTTGAGAATTTATTTTACATAAACATTTTGAGATTAATTATGGTTATTGCGCACAGAAGATGTGAATATCATGCATATTAAGTACCTATCTTGTTAACTCCGGTGTGAGTACAAGTTAAGAGAATTAGTGAAGAGGATTAAGGAGAATAAGGAATAAGGAATATATGAGATATGAGATATGAGTCGATATGAAAGTATGTGTGGGATAAGAATAAGAACACTATGAGATATTATTTGATATGAGTATGAGGTAGGAAATAGTATGCTATGAGGTATAAGATGATGAGAATTGTTATGATACTGATATAGACTTTAGTAGGAAAAGAGTCCTGAGGTAATTACTAAGAGATGAATTGGGAATGTTGATGGACTGAGTCCACACCTTGGAGATGTACTGATTACGACTAGAAAGACTAAAAAGATACAAAAATGGAAATAAGTGAATTATTTGATGTTTGAAAATGACGTGGGAGGTGGAACTGATTTTCTAGGGATCAAGGGGAAACCGAACACAAATTGGTGTGGAGGGATGTTTCAACACTGATGCTAATCACATCAGGGTTGGATGATTCCTGAAACTCCCTATAAGAGGTCACAATTAAATCACGCTAAGGATAGAGGCGTTAAGATAAAACGAATTGGAGTTGATTGTATTTTCAAATAGAGGGAATTATCCTTCACTTGACCTCGTAAAAAGGATTTCCTTTTACTGTGTCTCGCCCATGGAGTCGATGACGCATGAGCCTCTGTCTTCTGACCGGTGACATGGGGAGAACAGAGTTGTGTTGTATTCTAGCCCATGAAGGCGAGGACGAATGTGCCTTGTCTACGGACCGGTGACATGGGAGAATACGATGAAAATTATGTGATGTTTTAATCATCAAAAGGAACAAAGGGATTTTGAGTGCTATACACACTTAAGCATGTTGTGTGATAATTGAGTATAGGTATATGATAGACCTAATGAGTCAATAAGTTTAAGTACATATAAGTATGATCTATATGATCTATGGAATGAGGTATGCCATGTATTCTAATAAAATAAGATGCATGAGAACTTTGGGGATAAAGTTCTTTTAAGGGGGGTAGATTGAAATACCCAAACCTAAGTATGCTAAGTAAACATCAAGTTACGATGTAATAAGGCTAAAACATGCCTTAGAAACATTGGTAGACAATTTAAACCAAGGAAAACACAAGAAAACACCATAAGGGCAATTTAAGCAAAAATGTGCTCTAAGCTTGGAGTGACTTTGATTAGCACCCAAATATCATTATAAGACCTTAGTAACATGCAAATGGACATTTTAAATCAATTACCAAAGAAAACCAAGCTCAAAAATAAGCTAAACACCAAATGTGCTTTAAGACTCCTTAAAGCACCTTTTTGAGAAATTGTCTAAGAAATGGGTTTTAAGTGGCTAAATGCCCATGATAGCACCTAATCAACACATGTACTAATTAGTATCACATTAGGAAGCCTAAATCAATGAGAAACCAAAAAATTCACAAAATTTGTGCACTAATTTGTGATAGTGCCAAATAGTGCCTAGTTTAAGCTTTAGTCAACATAAGTCAATAAGTTGGTCAACCAAGACCATAAATATCTATTTATAAAGGGGGAACGGTTTTTAAGAGGGGTGAGTCACCGCATGAGCCAGCACATTAAGGAAAAGAAGAGGAAAGTAAGAATAGTACTATTTGCTTTAAAAGATAAAAATCTACCTTTAGCTTACCTCTCTCCTCTTCTTCATTTCTCTTCTTCACCAACGTTTTCTTCTTCCTCTCTCTGTTCCAAAACCATTCAAGCAGCCCCATTCTTGCTCCACCTTCATTTGCTCACAAAATCTTCATTTTAGCTCCAAATCCAAAAAATAAGCTTAGATAACTCTTAGTTAGACCAAGGCCTTGCTTCCTATCTTTTCAAAATTAAAAAGCTTCATTTTGGAGCCATGGGAAATCACCATTTTAGGAGGAAAATTAGCTTGAAGGGTCATTAGCTTCTCCATTCATTCAAGGTAAGGAAAATATAAGAAAAATCATGTTTCCATCACTTCTTCACCAGTGCCGAAAATTACCTCTTAGGTGCCTTGTTTACTTCATGTTCTAGCCTTTATTCATTGTTCAAAAGACTTGGGAGTTCTTGCCTTGCTTCATTATCAAAGCCATTCCAAATTTAAAGGTAAACATCCACTTGTAAGCTTTAAAAACAGCATTATGACCTAAGGATGAATTCTATGAGTTTAGGCATATTGCTTAGTGCTCATTAGATTATTTGAATGTGGATTAGAACATGGACAGAGGATTGAAGCCTTGCCGAAATTCAATCAAGAAACCAAAGGAGGAAAGTAAGAGAAGCTTGAGAAAAATAGGTAAATTGCTTACCTAAGGGTGGTTTAAGGTTTAAGGGATGGGGTTAGATAAGTACTAATGTAGCTTAAAGCTTACATTATGTATGGGTTATATAACCTAGGAAAAAGAATTAAACAAGCTTGTGAACTTGTGACTAAGGAGCCAATGGGAATGAGTTAGTAAGATAAGTATAAGGTGAATTATGAGAACACTTATATGCTATGGGAGCATTGTTGTGTGTATTTGCAGGTTGAAAGCTTTTATATGTGGGAAATTCAGTGTTTAAGTTTAAGTCAATTAAGGGCCTAAGAGTCATGCCATTAAGAGCCTTAGTGCTATGCCAATTAAGATTATTGCACTATATTGAGTTTGTTGTGAATGAGTAGATTTGGGTGAGAAAATATGATGAGAAAGGATTGATTTGTGTGAGATGATTGAATGAGAAAAACCATGCATAGGGCATGATAATATACTAGAGGATTATGGCAAAATTTGAGTAGAAAACAAAGTGTTTAAGAGATTGGTGTGAATTAAAAGACCTAGGATTTACTAGGAAACATTAAAAGGAATTTATGTGGAAAGAGTTAACAAAGGTGTTCTTGACGATTAGAATGGCCTAGAGATGTCTAGGAGGAATTAAACACACCAAGATCATGGTATGAGGAATGTTAAGACTTGAGCAAAAAAAAATCTGGAGGAAATGGTGTATAATGTCTTAGATGAATTAGGTGTGAAACTAGAGAATATAATAATGAGAACTTTTGGGTAGCTTGTGAGAGTGTGAAGATGCTAGTGGTGGATAATAAGGTTATAGTTTGGATGGTAATGAGTGGACTTGGGTGATGGAAGTGAAAATTGTAAGAGAATGTTGTAAATTGTCAAGGAAAATAACTAGGTATAATAAGAGTGTTTGCTCATGAGAATGGTGAGTAATTGAGTAAAGGAGATGGAAATGTCTAAGGAGGTGTAGCATGGTCAAGGTAAATGAAGAACAATGTTAAGGTGTTGAGAGGATGGAAAGAAATGTATAGGATGTTCAAGTTTAGGAGTGATGGAGTAACAATGGAAGGAGAGAATTGTGCATGAAGATGCAAGATAGCCTTGGAAGGCTTAGCAAGGAAAGATGGATGAATAATGAGTTTGGGACTAGTTATATTGGTTGGAAGGAAAACACTTTGGTTAGTTGAAGTTTTAGACAAAATTACACATGTGGAAGTGTAAGGAAATTAAGTATAAGTGTTAAGAGTTTAGTAAGAGCTTGAATAATGATTAAGGAATCAGATATGAGTTGATGGATGAATTATGAGGATTTGAAGGTGCCAAAATGATGTTTAAACAAGCTAGAATACTTGTGGGGAGGTTAGGAAAAGATTGGATAAGAATTGAGGTTGAACAGAGGTCAAAAACTACAATTCTGGACACATTTAGTGTTGGTCGGGTTTGTAACAAGTACATAAACCCGGACCACACTAGAAAACATTTGAAGAAACCACAAACTGTGTCTGGTCCGGGTTTATAACCCAGGACACAAAACTGGACCAGTGTGTTTTTAAGGCAGAAACATTAGCCAAGAGATGGTCCGTGTTTACAACCTCGGACACAAACCCTCCGGACCACTCTAAAAAGGCTTCAGAAAGTTTAAAATGGGGTTTTAAGGTTGGGACTTGTTTGGTAATGATAATATAAGATTGTTAGGGATAATAATGACAGATAATGGTCATTAGGGGGATAAACAAGCTTAAGAAATAATGAGAAGTAAATGACTTATGAGATTATGCTTGAACTACAATGGTTTAGTGGTATTTAGTTGGAGATCATTAGTGATTAAGTGAGCTAGGTTAATTAAAAGTAATTAACCACCCGATTCGATCAATGTTTTAGGGTTTGAGATTTGGACTCCGGAAGAGAGTAAGCAACCGAACGACCAACGGTGTACGGTATGGTTTTCTTGTGACCCTGCTTGAAACGAGGTGTGCCTCGATTGTGTGCTATTTGTTTATGTGCACCAACTACAACAAGATAAAGCATGCAACCGGAATTTATGTTTGTTGTGTGAATTGATGCACTAACACAACTTACCTGAGAACTTACTAACTAATGTTTAGTAAACAATGGTGTGAGATTAAGGAACACTCCCTAGCATTGTTTTACTAGTAACCAAAAAAGACTAACTAACAAACATTGCCTTAAGGCTTCCACTAACTGGAACTTGGGCGGGGGGAGGAATCCGGAATCGTTCCAGCACATGTGTATTAGGGGAGGTCGGTATTCTTATCAGATCCCGACTTCCAAATATGACTTGTCTTTGGACTCGTCACCTAGATTCGACATAAAGACTCGATCACCTTGATTTCTGTTCAAGGTGGGAGGCACTACTGAGGAGGTGTGGTGGGATCTACCTAAATCCCAACTAATTCTAACAAATATTGTTTATGTCAACCAATGGAGCTGATAACTCATTAGTTAGGGTACGTGACCCGACAGATAAACAATGAATTAAGGAACAACCATTTAATTAAAGAACGGTTGACTTAATTGAGAAAAACTGAGATAAGATTTGAGATAAGTTACAACCATTTCTACTAAAAGAATGGTTTGTATCTAAGACTGAGATAAGGATTAAGATTGAAGGTAAGATAAGGTGAACTGAGATTAAGAGGAAACATAACTTAAGGAGTTAATGATTAACTCACTAATTAAGGGAACGCCTTTAAGTCGTTCATTGTGTTTGAACTTTAATTGTTCATATGTGGCTTGTTGTTTATTGCACTTTCTATTATGTTGTGCATCTAATCAACCTCCATGCTATCGATAATTAGTCGTCGTAGCCACGTTAGCTTGGGGGCCATGAGAGGATCGTACCAGCAAAGGTGCTGACCCCCGGGGGCTACTGTTTATATTTTGCAGGTGAATGTCAGAAGGTGACCGTCCTGAGAGTAAGATGAGGTAGACGTATTACGGGTTTAAGTGTGACCTACGAGTGTGCATGTCCTCTCGTATGGTAATTTGAGTTAGTAAGTTGTATAGGATGTAAGGAGTTTGTAAGAGTGTTATGTAAATGGTTAAGGCTTGTAGTACTAATGTTCGGTATATTCGGATCCATCAGACCGTAGCTAGATCTGGAGATCTTAGTATGCCTAGTTGGTCACGTGTGTGACTAACGGCGGTAACACCAAATATTGTAAGAAATCGCTGTAAGTTAATATAAGTGAATGGAGGTTTAGAGATAAGTGTGGCATTATGAGTGGGGTGTTTATAACGGGTAATAGAACAGACATCTCCACGCCTCTACTCTTCCTTTTCCACTCTTGGTGATTTTTCAAATGTTACTAAAGAACAAGGAACATACAAGGCTGCATCTGTATCCATCTTCTTTACTGCCGGGAATTATACAACTCAACTAATCTACTAATTATCTTCATTCTCCTTACGTTAACCTTGCAACCCAAACCAATGTGTCCTTACTCAATCTTCACTCTCAGTAGTTGGCAACTTTACAGGCGAATATACAGCTGGAGAAATTTCTTCATTCTCTTCTTGTATCTGCACACTGGAAGTGATAAAACACTGGAACTGTTTTACTCGCACATCAGGTTGAATCAGGGCAGGAAACAGTTCAGTGCATAACCGGTAATATACTAACCTATTCTTATTGTTGTGGAAATTTTAACAACAGAATTCTGTTCCCTTCTGTCACATCTTATGAACAACGATAAACATTATAAGCAGTGTGTAGTGATGTTGTTTCCAAAAATTCAAAACTCATACGTGAGTCATTAACAATACAAGTTTTTAATTTTGTCGCAACGTGTGGAGCAAAGATAAGTATTATAGGCAGCGGCCTTTGTTGGTGCTAATTGTGGTAAGTAGTTTAATTAATTAAGTGGATAAAAAGAAGTTGCTATAATTAAACTTAAAATTCCTATTATTTTTGTTGTAAGTTGAGAATTTTATGGTTTGATAAGTGGCACTAATTTGGCTGAAATCTAGTTGATTAAATTATTACGTTAGAATTCTGGATAAATTGCATCGAAAGAAAGATAATAGAAATATTATGAAGTTAAATCAATAGAATACTAAACTAAAGTTAACATAAATTTACTAAATCAATAAAGTTGTAGTTTGTTTAAAGAAGTGAGAAAGAAAGGGAACCTAATAATGGTTAGTACGTTGGTTAAAATAGTATGTGGATTTAGGATTTAATATATATATATATTATTATATACTTACCGTTAACAAAAATAATAAGTTAATAAGCAATTAATTAAGTCAATAAATTTTGGGTTGAATTAGCGGTTGGTTAGATTAACAAATATTAAGTAATAATCAAAATTGGGAGATTTGGTTAGAGGAGTAATACAAAGAAAATATTAACTGTTTTAAAAGGATTAGTAATTTGAGATTTAAAATATTTATGTAGTTAAGTTGTTGGAAACTTAATACATGGGAAAATATTGTGGTTAGGGGGAGAGATTAAAGTAGTTAAACGATTAGAGATGTTAGAATGTAAAATACATATTTATATATTTGAGTTTAAGGAAATAAAGAGAATGGTGTAAAAGAATAGTAATATGGGATTAGAAGATTAGGTGGTGGAATCGATGAATAAATTTGATGATAAATTATTTAGTGAACTTCAGAAGTTAATAATAGATCGATAAACCCCTAAGTTAAGGGCGAAGTAGATTGTAAAACAAAAAGGGAATATATGGATAGAGTGTAGGCAATAATATTAAGTAACGGGGAAGGTTGATAATTTTAGGATTTAAATATATATATATATAAATATATATAACTAAGCTTAAGAAAATAAGATGAAACGATAATAAACTAGTAATATGAGATGTGTATATATAGCTTTAGTCTAATCATATAGGTTGGATAACATGATAATAAAATTACAAATAGAATATATAGAGGGGAGTAAGTAATTATCACACTAGTTAGTTTGAGAAGATAGGGGTTTCCTGATGAACTAGACAAATCTGGGCCGTCCGATTGTAGTTAGGAGAAAAGGACGGCCGAGATTATAACGTAGATGATTAAGTGATATACATCCCAGAATAAAACTCTGACTTGTTGAATTATTTAATGACCTTCCCAATGTATGTTAACTTGAAATTTTAACCATGGATTCCTTATAGACTATAGTTTATTTTCATGTAAATTAATATGGGTTTGAGTTTTAAATGTAAGTTATAATTTTTGTAAGTTCTGAGTATTATGGAATTATTTAGATAATTAAAAGATATTTTTATGAAATAAAATTTTATAATATGTCTAAAATATCATAGTTACTATATATTAAATTTGGGATTTTTAGACAAGAGTAAATGGGTTCTAATATTGTGTTTATGAATTTTTCATAAGCTATCTTATAATATGGTTTTAATGTAACCCAAAATTAAAGCATAGTTGATTAATGAACTTTATAGGTTGGGAAAAATATAATAATACTAAACTAACATTAATAGAGAATGTTAATAAATATTTTGGCTATAAACTTTTAAGAGAAGTAATATATTATATTATATAGTATATATATATATATATATATATATATATTATATACATACATATACATATATATAAAGGAAATAAAATAGTAACTTTGGTTAAATCAAGGAATTGAATTAATCTCCATTTATATTAATTATATAATGTGGTAGTTAATATACTTAATTGAAACTAAGGGAAATACTTTATTTTATATACCATATATTGGATGTGATATGTGTAAAAGTTAATAGAGATAATTAAATACAATAAGACTACAAAGAATGTCTTGAATAAATCCTAAACATATATATATATATATATATTAACAATAAATAAAATAAAAAACATACCTTATAGAAAACATAATAAGGGAAAATATTAGAGTAAAAATTCATAGTAGCAATTAAAATATTAAATGTTAATGTGACATCTAGGTTGACTATTAGGAGGGATATATATATATATATATATAAACTTTAGGACTTCAATCAATATAAATATAAATTAGTCAATTGTAACTTAAGAGTTTAATTAAGCTAAACCTGTGATCAAGAGTAAGTATTGAAATAAAATTAAATGTACACTTAAGACATACAAATTCAGTGGCGTAGATAGTCAAGTCAAACCTGGAACTAAATCGAGGTTTCACGTTCGAAACCTCGCAGAATCTTTTTTTAGGAAATTTAATCAATCAACGAAAACGTAACGCGGACTTAGGCTATCCTACTGGCCCAAATCCATGAACTCCAAAGCCACTTAAACAATTCAACGAGAGTTTGGGCCACTCTCAAGATAAACTCTAATCTTTCCTGATTTAAATGAAATGGGCCTAGTGAAAGATTTAATTAACAAGATCTAGCCCAGATCCTTATGAGAGAGTAATTGTAAATCAGAAACTACAAACCAGTAAGAATCAAAGATGTTTAGCTTTATGAGTTCCTTAGCTAATCAGTACTTGGAACGCCTTAATTATAGGTTGTTAGTGGAAGTTCGCACTTTCAAGTTGGTTACTGCTACTGCTTCTACTAGGTACGATTTCTCGTACTTAGATACTTTTACTAATGGACTTTATGGAATGTTTTGGGAAAATGCCAACTGATCTTGAATGGATTTCAAGGAGAAACTGTTGTGTGACTAACTCAACTTGATGTGACTAACTGAGCCTTGAATATACAACTTTCATGATTATTGGTTCCTCCTATCTGGTTATCATTAGATATTAACTGTCAAGGGTTTACACCTCTGCACTCTGTAGGACTGAGTGTTTTGGTATTGCACTTGTGCAGTTAATAATCTAGTGGGAATATGGAAAAATGTCAATCTTGGTAAATTCTTCCTTTGATCTGGATATCGTTCATCCATGACTGAGTCTGTTGAGTCCATGAGCTGTGACGTGCGCATCTTCATCAAGAAGGACGTTGTGAACAGTGAGGGACTGTATATCCCCTGTCCAAAAAGGCCGTGGTAAACAGTGAGGGGTTGTATATCCCCTGTCCTAAAAGGATGTGCTTGGCTGTGGGGGTCATCTCTCCTAGTTGGTTTTATTCCACTCTTGAGTTGTTGGTTCTTGGGTATCTTCTTTCATTCCTAGTCCTTGTGACTACGTGGGTCTTTCTACTCCTAATTGGAACTGAATCTAACACGAGCAATGGGTGTTCACTAACTTATGGTGTGGTTTCTTTTAACTGTCTATAACTTTACTTTTCTGTTATTTATCTCTATCATTGACTGGTATCTTTGACTTGGTGATTTTAAAGTGCATTGTTCCTCTGTTTGTTTTAAGAGTTTGATTTCAAATTATTGTTCATTTTAAGAGTTATGTTTAAAATATTTGTTTGGAGAATCGTACCAGTTCCATCCAGGGAACTGACTCACCCCTCCCGGGTGGGCTGCTTGGTTTCATCTTGCAGGTATGAAATTGTTCATACAGGTGGCCACGAAGAGTATGAGTGATTGGGATGGGAATTAGGAATTATGGAGAGTTGCTTTGTTTATTTTAAGTTATGTTTACATTGTTTTTCTCGAGTTCAGACTGTAACACTTGTAAGTAGTAATTGGTGAGGTTTTGTACCGGGTGTTTGGAACCCGATGATCTGTAATCGCCATTAGAGTTTTATTTCGCTGTATTACTTTAAATAGGGGCGTTACATTATTGGAAAAAAGCCCCAACCCTAATCACCTCTACAGTCGTGATCGACCAGGTACCATTGCAAGCTCCTCGAGGTGGACCAAACCTGAGGCCTTGATTGGTGAGGGAAGGGCGATCGAGGCCCAGGCCTCTAAATCCACATTCGTTCACTCATCTCCAGTCAGATGGATCGATCTCCTCCCCTCTGAGTCGGTCATCAACTTCTACTTTCCTCCGAGTCCGGACGCGAAGATGCAAAGAAGGAGGTCCCTCGGTCTGTGTTTTTCGCTACGGTGAAAAATGAAGCCAAGCCCATAAATGTAAAACTTCTGGCCTACAACTCCTGTACCGATAATGGGGAGGGGGTAAAGAAGTGTTCTCTGTTTCCCCTGCGAGTGAGGGAGAAACACAATACAACTCTCTGGATTTACATAAGGTTGAGTTGTCTCATTTTTCTTTACTGGGTATTTCTGTATGCAGAACTATGAAACTGGTTGACGCTCTGGAGAATGAATCAGTGTTGGTGATGGTGGACAGCGGGCTACACATTGCTTTATTCAGCATAATCTGGTTTAGAAACTGGCGCTTAAGGTGGACCCCACCGTATCCTTCGGGGTTACAATTGGTAATGGCAATAAGATAATGTGTGCTGGTGTGTGTAAGGGGCTCAGGCTGATACTTCTAAGGCGCAGAATTCATCGTGGATTGTCTTCCGTTTGACATTACGAGAGTGGATATTATTCTCGGGTTGGACTGGTTGGAGATGCTAGGGGACACATTCACAAATTGGGGGAAGCATTCTATTCAGTTTTTGAAAGATGAAGAACTCATTCACTTGCAAGGTGACCCATCTTACTCGATGGAAGAGGTGTGTTGGAAAACTATGTCCAGGGCCATTTCAGACCTTGAGGATAGCTAGTTGCTGTTATTATCCAACCTTGAATTGGTGCAATATCCGGTGACTTGCTTGGGGACTGATTTACAGCAACTGATGGATTAATTTCAGGAAGTTTTTGCCCCTTTTTCATCCCTTCCTCCTCCTAGATTTCTGGACCATCGGATTCTCTTGAAGCCAGATATGGTACCTCCTAATACCAGACCTTACCGGTATCTCACTACCAAAAAAAATCAAATTGAATGGACCGTTCAGGAACTACTATTGTCTGAGTTCATTAGACCCAGTTGTAGTCCTTTTTCCAGCCCAGTTCTTTTGGTCAAAAAGAAGAGTGGTGAATGGAGGTTTTGTGTCGATTACTTCGCTCTAATGAGGTAACAATTCCTGACAAATTTCCACTGTCAACTATCAATGAATTGCTAGATGAGTTGCATGGTGCTTGTGTGTTTTCCAAACTGGATTTAACTTCAGGGTATCACCAAATCCAGGTGCAAAGGATGATGTGCATAAGACCGCTTTTAAAACTCACAAGGGCATTATGAATTCTAAGTTATGCCTTTCGGATTGCGGAATGCCCCAGGTACCTTTCAATCCCTTATGAACAGCATCTTCAAACCCTCCCTTGACGATTTGTATTGGTCTTTTTCAATGAAATTCTGGTTTACAGCGCCTCGTGGGAAGAACACCTTTTGCATTTACAACAGGTGCTACACTTATGTCTATCAATCAATTAAGGCTAAACTTCAGAAGTGTGCTTTCAGACTACAAGGGTTAGAGTATTTGGGACATATTATTTATGGCGCGGGGGTAGAGGTCGATCCAGCTAAGATCCATGCTATGGTAGCTTGGCCTATCCCCTCTATAGATAAGGAGCGGCGGTCCTTTTTGGGACTCACGGGATACTATCGACGTTTATTCGGAACTATAGGATCATTGCTGCTCCACCGACTGCCTTGTTAAGAAAAGACTCTTTTCAGTGGAACAGTGATGGTCAAGACGCCTTTGAACAGCTGAAAGCAGCGCTGTCTATAATGCCAGTTCTGGCAGTCCCAGATTTTTCCAAACAATTTGAGTTGAAAATGGATGCCTCTAGGAAAGGCATGGGAGTGGTGCTCATGCAAGAAAGTAGACCCATTTGCTATCTTAGCCAATCATTTTCATCTCGTGCTTTAGCCAAAACCATTTACGAAAAACTTATGGCTATGGTTTTTGCTACCCAAAAGTGAAGACACTATCTGCTGGGGAGAAGATTTGTGATTAAACTGACCACAAGACTCTTAAGTACTTATGGGACTAGCGCCTTATGTGAAGAAGATCAAATAAATGGGTTCTCAAACTTTTGTGATTTGATTTTTAGATCATTTACCGCCCAGGAAGGGAGAACGCTACTACTGATGCCTTATCAAGGGTGGAGGGCCTTCTGAGTTACATTCCTTTTCTCCCATCACTTGTGAGGGATGGGATTGCATTGAAATAGAGTTACAAGCTGATGACAAGCTGGGAAAGCTAATTCAAGATGACAGTGAATGCTAATTCTCACCCTGGGTTCAAGCTACAATCTGGCCACCTGTTCATTCAGGACAGGTTAGTTCTCTCCGCAAGTTCAGATTTGATTCCTTCTCTACTAAAGGAATACCATTGTTCTCCCTTGGGTGGCCACTCTGGGTATCTGCACACCTATAAACGGGTTTGCTGGGGTCGTGTTTTGGTTTGGAATGCGCAAGTAAGTCAAGGAGTATGTGGCTACTTGTGATGTCTTCGTGTTAAGTATAGCACCTTTTCCCCTACTGGATTGCTTCAGCCATTACCAATTCCTGTTCGAGTGTGGGAAGATGTGAGTATGGATTTCATCTCAGGTCTGCCTAAGGTGCAGGGTATTTCTACTATTTTAGTTGTTGTGGACAGACTCACCAAATTGCTCATTCTTTCCCCTAAAACATCTTACATAGCAGAGGATGTGGTGGCTATTTTGCTCAGTAAGGGTGCGACTCCATGGGTTTCCTTACTCCATTGTTTCAGATCGTGATCCTATTTTTATCAGCCAAATTCTGGAAAGAAATATTTAAGCTGGCTGGTACTAAGCTCCATTGTGTCTTAGTTCTTCTTATCACCCTCAATCAGATGGACAACATAGGTAGTGCATAGATGTCTAGAAGATTATCTGAGAAGTGTTGCATTCCAGAAGCCTAACTCTGGTTGAAATGTTGTGCTGGGCAGAATACTGGTTTAACACCTCATTTCACCAGAGCCTAGGTACTACTCCCTTCAAGGAGTTTATGGGCGTGAACCTCCGGTATTGCTTCGTTACAGTCCCTCGGGTTCTTTGGTGGAAGAAGTCGATGTGTAGCTGTCTCAAAGATATGCTTATTTAAAAGAATTGAAGCATAACTTGTTGGCTGCACAGCAGCACATGAAGGTGCAGGCTAACAAATGTCGTAGGGCAGTACAGTTTCAGATGGGAGAGTGGGTGTATCTTTGAATCCATCCTCACAAATTCTGTTCCTTGTCCAGAAAGATGAATGAGAAATTAAGCCCTCGATTTTATGGACCCTTTGAGATAAAAGGACGGGGGGAGTAACATATAAATTGTTGTTAGCATGAAGCTAGTATCCATAACACTGTTCACATTTCACAGCTACGAAAAGCTCCACCTACTGACAGAGTTGTTGTCTCTTTTCCTCTTGGTCTCACTTCTGACTTGGAGATGGTCGTGTACGCTGCTGTTGCAGTGGAGTATAGACCCGTTTTGGGCATGAACCTGAAGTGCTCATCCGCTGGAAGGATTGTAACGACCCCAAATCTGAAGCAGAGAAATCAGTTCCAATGCAGATCGAACGCAAGTCCCACAAAACTGACATTACCATCAAACGCGAAGACATAAAACCCAATCAGAACCCGACAGGTTCCCAAACAGAAAATGATATGCGGAGAACCACACAATCCTCACCTGATCCGCACCACGAATCTGCAGAGGAAACCAACGGCAGGAGAAATCGACAGAGGACGCTGGAACAACAACTAATTCTTAATCAGATTGCGGAGAACTATTAGAGACGGAAGGGTTCTCAAATTGTAGAATTAAGGAGAGATAATCTGACATAATTTACCTTGACCGAACACGGAAATGCAGAGAAGGAGTTATCCACAAGCAGACTTTGAACACCAACCGGCAATGGCAGCACTAGTCAGATTGAGAGCGAAAGTGAGAAGCGTGGGAGAGAAGATGAAAGGAGCGTACTTGGCAGTTTTAAAAACTGATCGGGAATGAGAACGTGTTTAGGATGTGGAAGGAAATAAGAAGAATAATTAAATACTGATTAGGTTAATTCTTACCAAAATGGAAAAGGAATGACCTTCTCGTCCCCAACTTTAATTCAAAGGACCCTCATGTCCTGAATCACATAATAGCCCAACTTAAGACATTAGTGAAGAAATAAATTCTGCAACACTTTGGGTTATAACATCACCTCCCCCATAAAAGAATTGTGTCCTCAAAATTAAACGTACCTACTGCTCGAAGAAGGCGGGAAACTTGGATCGCATTTCACTCTCGTGCTCCCAAGTCGCCTCTTTCTCAGACTGACCTGACCACTGAATCTTCACCAAAAGCATGGTCTTACTACAAAGCTTACGGACATCCCGAGCCAAAATCTTCAAAGGAACTGCTTCATAGGTGAAGTCCTCTCTCAGCTGAAGCGGACTGAACTCGATAACATGAGATGGGTCTGGAATGTACTTCCTCAACATGGATACATGAAACACTGTGGACTCCTACTAAAGACAGTGGCAGCGCTAGACGGTAGGCGACCGGTCCAATCCTCTCCATGATTTCAAATGGACCAATGAAACGAGGGCTGAGCTTGCTCTCTTCCCAAACCTCACTACCCCTTGGACCGGGGAAACCTTCAGATACACCTGATCACCCACCTAAAAGTCTAATGGTCGTCTCCTCTGATCGGCGTAGCTCTTCTGACAACTCTGAGCCACAAGCAGGCGCTCTGATGGACTGAATTTTACCCACTGCATGCGATCTACACCTCCTACCATATAGCCTCGAATGGGGCCATCCCGATGCTAGACTGGAAGCTATTATTATAGGTGAACTCAATCAGTGCCACATGCTGGTTCCAACTGCCCCCGAAGTCTAGCACACACGCTCTGAGCATGTCCTCAAGAACCTGATTCGTCCTCTCTATCTGACCGTCTGACTGAGGATGATAGGCTGAACTGAAGGACAGCTTTGTCCCCAATGCCTGATGCAAACTATGCCAAAATCTAGACACAAATCTCCGATCTATGTCGGATATAATCGAGGCAGGAACTCCGTGAAGGCGCACTATCTCATCCATGTATAACTGAGCAAGGCGTGTAGACTATAGGTCTTCATGACTGGCAAGAAATGGCCGCTCTTCGTGTGCCTATCCATAATCACCCATACAACATCAAAACTCTTGAAGTCTTAGGTAGTCCCATGACAAAATCCATGCCCACGCTCTCCCATTTCCACTCTGGGACTGGAAGGGGTGAAGCAAACCAGCCGGTCTCTAATGCTCTGCCTTGACCAGCTGGCAGGTTTGGCATCTGGATACGAACTCAAATATATCCCTCTTCATATTGTTCCACCGGAACATCTCTGAAGGTCCCGGTACATCTTCACACCTCCTGGGTGTACCAAGTACGGGGCTCCATGAGCCTTCTGCATGATCTCGTGCCTCAGGGCATCATCTGCAGGCACACAAACACGGTCCCTGAATCTCAGGCAGCCATCCTTAGAAACTATGAACTCTGAATCTGACCAACGGAAATCCCCTCTCTGATCTTACACAACCCCGGGTCAAGCTCCTGACTAGCCTTGATCCGGTTGATCAAGGTAGGCTGAATCTGTAGAGCTGCCAACATCCCCGACCTTTCTGGACGAACCACCTAGATATCTAAACACTGTAACTCAATGGCAGACCTTTGCACACCAGTCAACGCACACGCCGCCCCAGGCGATCCCCTTCTACTGAGGGCATCAGCTACGACATTCGCTCTACCAGGATGGTAGAGGATCTCTAGGTCGTAGTCGTGCAACAACTCGAGCCACCTCCTCTGCCTCAAGTCCAACTCCTTCTGAGTGAACAGATACTTGAGGCTCTTGTGGTCAGTATACACCTTGCACGACACTCCATACAACTAGTGTCTCCAAATCTTCAGCACAAACACCACAGCAGCTAGCTCTAAGTCGTGGGTCAGATAGTTCTTTTCATATGGCTTTAGCTGACGAGAACCATATGCAACTACCTTCCCATGCTTCATCAAGACACACCCGAGTCCCTTATGGTACGCATCACAGAAGACCTCCAGTCCCTCGGTCCCCGGTCCCGGGAAGAATTAGAATCGGGCGGAAGTCAATCTCTTCTTCAGCTCCTGAAAGCACTGCTCATAGGCTTCGCTTCACTCGAACTTTACCTTCTTCTGCAGCAGATGAGTCAAGGGATCACCAAATTGGAGAACCCTCCACAAACTTATGATAGTAGCCACCAGTCCAAGAAAGCTATGAATCTCCCCGACATTCGTGGGTCTGGCCCACTCTATAATCGCCCTAATCTTCTCCGGGTCCATAGAGATACCATCCTTGGAGACAACATGTCTCAAGAGACAACCTGGTCCAACCAAAACTCACACTTCTTCAGCTTCACGTGCAGCTCTCTCTCCCTCAGAGTCTAGAGTAGGGTCCTCATATGCTCCTCGTTCTCCTCAGCACTCTTGGAATACACCAAGATGTCATCTATAAAAACTACAATGAACTGGTCCAAAAACGGCTTGAACACCCGGTTCATCATGTCCATAAACACAGAAGGCACATTCGTCAGACCGAATGGCATCACTAGGAACTCATAATGTCCATATCGATACCTGAAGGCGGATTTAGGCACGTCGTCTGCCTAATCCTCGCTGATGATAGTCGGACCTCACATCTATCTTTGAAAAACACTCTAGCCCCAGCTAGCTGGTCAAACAAATCATCGATGCGTGGGAAAGGATAACGGTTCTTAATGGTAACCTTGTTGAGCTCCCTGTAGTCGATGCACAACCGAAGGCTTCGTCCTTCTTCTTAACAAATAACAATGGCGCTCCCAAGGTGACACACTAGGGGTGCGTGTGAAGCCCTTATCCAACAGCTCCTATAACTGGATCTTCAGCTCCTTGAGCTCAGTAGGACCCATCTGGTACTGGGCTTTAGATATAGGCTGAGTCTCAGGTGCGAGCTCGATCAAGAACTCCACCTCTCTGACAGGGGGAAGCCCAAGCACGTCATCCTGGAACACGTCTGAGAAGTCTTGACCACTGGAATGTCCTCCAACCTCGCATCCTTGCGAACCTCAGGGATGTAGCACAGAAATCCCTGGTAGCCCTCCTCAAATGGTGAAACGCCTGCATAGCTGAAATAACTAGAGGCGAACACGAGATTCCATTCCCTGCTACTAACAAACGGGGCTGACCCGGCTCCTCAAACGTCACTCGCATAGCAGTACAATCAATGTGGGCATGGTAGTAGAAAGCCAATCCATACCCAAGATCAAATCGAAGTTCGTCATCTCCATAGGGATGAGATCAGCACACGAAATCCTACTCTTAACTACCATAGGACTATCCTTACACACAGAGTTCAAAAGCATAGAAGAATTCATAACCAAGGGACTAAGCACACACAGCTCAACACCCAGAGGCACAACAGGCAAACCGAGCTCACCCACCAACTCAGCAGAAATAAATGAGTGGGTGGCTCCAAAGTCAAACAAACATAAAACAAAACGAGATGACAGCTGGAGAATACCTGTGACAACTCTGTCAGTGGATCGGTCCTCTCTCCAGCCATCGCGTAGACTCTGGCCTGGCTCTGAGGCTTCTTCTGCTTAGCCCGGTCTCGATCTGTGGTCTCTGAGGTGGATCCTCCAGTCCTACCTCCTGAGATACCTCTGCTCCTCTCGGCCTGAGGATAGTCAGCGATCCTATGGTCCAGGGAGCCACATTTGAAGCAGGCTCCCGACTTCCTGTAGCAGCCTCGTCATCGGTGAAACTTGCCATAGACTTGGCACTCAGAGCGGATGAAGAAGAAGAAGAAGAAGAAGAAGAAGAGAAGATCCACCCCGGTCTCTCGAACTCTGGCGGTCCCAGAACCGTCATCAGTAGACTGCTTCTTCTGAGAAGCACTATGATCTCTCTTGTCGCTCTCCTCGGACCTTTCTTCCTCTTCTGGTCCTTCCCACCAGACTGGCGGCCCCTTAGATCGGCCTCCACCAACAGGGCGACATCAGCAACGTCCCTAAAGGTCTTGGGACGTAGTGGGGTCACAGCAGAACGAATATCATGCCTGAGGCCACTCTCAAACTTCCTGGCCTTCCTATGCTCATCCGGCTCAGGTGAAAACTTGAGAGAGATTGATGAAATTACAAATGTACCCCTCTACGCTCATATCCCGACCCTGGCGCAGTTGGTTATACTCCAGAATCCACTGGTCCTTGTAGACGTCCGGATAAAATTGCTTGTTAAATTCACCCGTGAACTGGTCCCAAGTCCAGGGCTGTGGGAACCTCCTCATCACTGACCTCCACCACTCCTTGGCTTCGGCCTTGAACAGAAAGGTGGCGAAGTCCACCTTTTGCTCCTCCTCCAAGCCCATAACTCACAGCAAGTCCTCCACCTCAGTCAACCAGTGACTGACCTCCTGCGGGTCTCCTGTCCCATCAAATGCTGGTGGCTTCAGCTTCATAAACTCCTGAAGCACTTTCACATTCCTCCCTCCAGCATCAGTAGCCCCAGCTCCGGCTGCACCACCACCACCTGCTCCACCACCAACTGCTCCTCCTCCAGCTGTAACTGTCTATAGTAGCTGGGTCATGAACTGCTGGACTGCCTCAGCAACACCGCCCTGAGGAGTGACTGAAGCTCTTCGTGGCAGCATTCTGAAAGTCCACAAGCAAGCAGTTAGATCAGGAGTCTCCAAAGCACAGATACTGACTAACTGACTAAGCTAACTCCCCATCAGATTAGAAACCCAGAGCTCTGATACCACTAAATATAACAACCCCAAATCTGAAGCAGAGAAATCAGTCTCGACGCAGATCGAACACAAGTCCCACAGCCACTGACATTACCATCAAACGCGGAGACACAAAAACCCAATCAGAACCCGACAGGTTCCAAAACAAAAACTGATATGCGAAGAACCACACAATCCTCACCTGATCCGCACCACAAATCCGTTGAGGAAACCAACGGCAGGAGAAATCGATAGAGAGACGCCGGAACAACCACTGATTCATAATCCGATTGCGGATAACTATTAGAGACGGAATGGTTCTTAAATTGCAGAATTTATGAGAGATAATCCGACATAAATTACCTTGACCCAACACGAAAATGCAGAGAAGGAGTAATCCATAAGCAGACTTTGAACACCAACCAGCAATGGCAGCACTAGACAATTCGAGAGCGAAAGTGAGAAGCGTTGAGAGAGAGAAGATGAGAGGAGCGTACTTGGTAGTTTTCAAAACTGATAGGGAATGAGAACATGTTTTAGGATGTGGAAGGAAATAAAAGAATAATTAAATACTGATTAGATTAATTCTTTTAAAATGGATAAAAGGAAAAGACCTCCTCGTCCCCAACTTTAATTCAAAGGACTCTCATGTCCTGAATCACAAAATAGCCCAACTTAAGACATTAGTGAAGAAATAAATTCTACAACACTTTGGGTTATAACAAGGATTGTCGAGACTTTGATGCATCTTGGGAGCCCATCTTTGTAATTCGGGAACAGTTCCCTTCTTTTCACTTTGAGGACAAGGTGGATTTCTAGGGGGTGGCAATGATAGGCATTACAATCTAGTGTACTCTAGAGGTTAATACTCTCCTTTATGCTACTACTTTATGGTTATTAGAATAAAGGAGTGTGGTTGTCTATATAAAGGTTGTTAGACTAAAAGATTTTATGACAGTTGTAGTAGTGGGATTGGTTAGGAGATTTTGTATAAGAGATGAGTAGTATGTGGAGAAAGGCATCGAGAAGAAAGGGGAAACCTCAACTAAGGACTAAGGAGGAGGTAAGCTCGTGACTCTATCAGTATCGAAAATAGGTCACTCATATGAGAAGTTTTCAATGTGATAAAGGAAATAAAACCTTAACATAGAGAAAGCAAAATGCTTATATAACCCCTACCAGAAGATAACCAAGTCTTCCAAATTAGCCAAATAACCAGACCATACTGAAGAAGAAGATGTTGTGTTCAAGCAAAATCATCATTATCTTGTCTCTCCTTATAAATTTCCCTTTCACACTTGAGATTGCAATTGCTAATTTTATGATTTAGATTTATCAACATGATAAAAAGAACGTAGAAAGAGAAAAAACTTTTGTGGTGGGATTGCCTCCAAGAACAGAGGGCAAACAAAGGTGCAAATTTATTTGAGAGATTTCCAAAAAAGGGTGTATATTTCTAGAATCTTGTAGCAACCAGTAGGAGGTATATACTTCCATCCTCTATAGTTTATAAGAGTGTCCTCCCCATTCATTTGAAAGATCTTACAAGCTAAAGTATCGTCAAACCTTTCCTTTCCAAAGAAACTTTTGTTTCATCATATGTATCTCGGACTCTTTTATCTTTCAAGTTCCAATAAGCAATATGAATAAACACAATACTAGAAGGCACACCATATAATCTTATAGGTTAATGGAAGCAATGAAACATGTAGGAGGTAATGAGCTACAGCTGGGCACATAGGAGGAAGAGAAGATCCCAAAAAGAATAAAGAAGCGAGGCTCTAGCTGTAACAGTTTTTAGACTAGCTCTGAATTGTTGAGTAAGAGCTACTACAGCTTTTGTTTTTTAGACTAGCTTTGTTTAGAAGTGTAGGTGTTTGTCTAAGTGAGTATGTAGCAGGAAAGTGAAGGATGGAATGATGGGAATGGGTCAAGATGTAAGCACTTGGATGTTGTCTCGATTGCTAGTGGATGAAGAATACAACATTACACTGTACTTACATACAAACTATAAGAACAACAAATAATTTAATAGGTATTTTGATAAGAACACTCATGTGGGGAAATTAGGGGCAAATGATGTACTCACAATAAGGGCCAGTTACCATTGATAATAGGGGAAACCAATCAAATAGTAACAAGGATAGTTCATGGGAGGTGCCCTGTAAAAAAAGGAAATCAGGCTACGCATGCCAACATCCACAAAGTGGCCAACAATAAGACAATTCCAGAATACCCACCTAAGGCTACTTGACTTCCTTAGATAGCTAACAACCTTAGCCTATAGCCCACACACAAAATGACAACAGCACAGACAATAATAACAAACAGACACTCAACACTAACAACAGACACACAGACACACCGACAACCCACACAATCTGCACCTACATCATCAGTGGTCCCCCACCCTTTTATTTATGCTTGAGTATGTAAATGCTAACGGTCTTGGTTCCCTAGCCTGCTTCAATCATCCCTTCCCCAAAGAATAGATACCTTGTCCTCAAGGTGGAAACTTGGGAATTGTTGGTAGATCGTGGAGTAAAGCTCCTAGGAATCTTCAAATTTGGGGCAGTCTTTCCAGCGTACCAAGACTTCCCGATCCAGATCTGCACGTTGTCTCACTTGAATGATATCATTAGGTGTGATCATCAACTCCAATTCATCAGTCAAGTTCGGAAGAATAACAGGAGAGGTAGCATGACCTGTCACTATTTTCTTGAGCCAAGACACGTGCATAGTGTGGTGTATTTTGGCATCTTGCGGCAGCTTCAGTTTGTAGACGACTTGGCCTACTCTTCCTTCTATTTCGAATGGCCTGAAGTATTGCGGACTCAGCTTCTTGTTGTGCTACCCCCCCCCCCCCCAAAAAAAAAAAAAAAACGCGGTCGATATGGCCTCAGTTTTGGGTACACTCAATCTCCCACATCAAACGCAACCTCCCTACGGTTTTGATCAGCAAAGAACTTCATCATGCTCCGAGCCTTCATCAATTATTCCTTCAGTTCATTAGTTATGGCATCACGGTCGCTCAGCTAGTTATCTACTTCTTGAATCAAAGAGCTCAAAGGAGAATAACAAAGTAGTACAGGAGGGTCGCGGCCATGGAGGGCTTTAAGGGGATGTTCCAGCATTGCGGTTGAAGGTAGTATTGAACTATAACTCAGCCTACGGTAGCTAGCGGACCCACTGCTTAGGTTTGGTGAAAGAAAATCTCAGTACATAATCTTCTAAACACCAATTAACCACTTCTGTTTGCCTGTCAGTATGTGGGTGGTATTCAGAACTGAGGTTTAGGGCAATACCCGATTGCTTGAACAAATCTCTCCAAAATTGCTGGTAAAGGCTGGATCACGATCAGACACGATGGAGCATGGAATGCCATGAAGTCTTACAATTTCTTTTATGAAGGATAATGCCATATCCTTTGCTGTAAAGGATCGAGATATGGCAATAAAGTGAGCGCTTTTGGTCAGCCGATCAACCACTACCATAATTGTATCATTGCCTCGAACTTTAGGCAATCCGGTGATGAAATTCATGAAGATGTCTTCCCAAACCTTGTTCAGAATTGGGAGGGGATGAAGCAAACCAAAGGGGCGAGGGAACTATATTTAACTTGCTTGCAAGTGGAGCATGCTGCCACGAAGTCTTTGATCTACTTTCTCATTCCTTCTCAATAAAAAGTAGCGCAGATACGCTTATAGGTGCACAGGAACCCCAAGTACCCCTGCTAAAGAGCTATGGAATTCCTGTAACATGGCTGGAATTAATATCAAATGTTTAGGGATGGCCAGTCGCCTTTGTAGAATAGTCTTCCATTGGATAGCTCAAAGTTTGGGTGGATGGAGTGGTCCATCACTATCTCTTGTCAGATTATTCTGAGCAGGGAATCAACTTCTATCTCTGATTTGAGTTGCTTCCAGCCGCCGTACTCAACTCCTAAAAAAGCCCGCAGCTCATGAGAGTTGAGTTCCACCCTAGAAAATAGCATCCGCCGCTTTGTTTTCCCTGCCCGGTTTATACTGAATCTCGAAGTCAAACCCCATAAGTTTAAGCACCCACTTGTGCTGACCTTTGGTAGAACCCTTTGTTCCCAAGATTGTTTCAAACTCTGTTGATCTGTTTGAATGATGAATCGTCTGCCAAGTAAATAGTGGCGCCACTTAGTGGTGGCAAGACGACCGCCATGAGCTCTTTTTTGTAAGTGGATTTGAGCTGGGCCCTAGGACCTAGAGCTTGGCTGAGGAATGCAATTGGTCTGCCCCTTGCATCAGAACTGCACCCAACCCTAAGCCAGAGGCGTTGGTTTCAATTGTGAAAGTCTTGGAGGAATCTGGCATGGCCAACACTGGTACAGTGGTTAGCTTCTGTTTTAGCTCCTCAAACACTCGATGAGCATCCTCATTCCAACTGAATCTTTTTTTTCTTAAACAAGCTAGCAAGTGGGGTTGCTATTAGCCCATAGCCCTACAGAAATCTTCGATAATAGCTGGCCTGCCCCTAGAACCTCTTAGTTCCTTTAATGTTTTTTGTGGTGGCCGATTCACCATATAGCGTATTTTTCTGGATCAGCAGCTACCCCTTGTTCTAATATGATGTGACCCAGATATTCAAGTCATGTTTGCTTGAATTGGCATTTTTTTAAGTTTGCCACCAGGTTATTTTGTTGCAGCAGCTGAAGCACTGCTTCCAGATGGTTGTAATGCTCTTTCAAATTTTGTTGTATACTAAAATATTGTCAAAGAATACAAGAACAAACTTGCACATAAAAGGTTTGATATGCCTCGTTCATTACCGCGTGAAAAGTTGTCGGAGTATTGCGTATGCCAAACGGCATTACCATGAATTGGTAGTGACCTTCATGAGTATGAAACGCCGTCTTAGGGATATCCTCCACACAGACTCTAATCTGATGGTACCCGGATTTTAAGTCAAGTTTGGAGAAATGGATGCTTCATGTAATTCATCCAGCAACTCCTCAATTACCGGAATTAGAAACTTATCCGGGATGGTAACCTCGTTAAGTGCTCTATAATCCACGCAGAATCTTCATTCCCTGTTCTTCTTCGCACCAACAGAGAACCGAGCTCGAGTAGGGGTTGTTCCTCGGTCGAATCAACCCTGTTGTGAGAATTTCTCTAACAATTCGCTCTATTTCTCCTTTCTGATAATGCGAGTATCTGTATGGTTGGAGGTTTTTAGGGTTGGCCTCAGTTTTTACTGGAATTACATGGTCCATGAAGCAAATTGGTGGAAGAGTTGTTGCCTCTGAGAATACCTCCCGATAGTGAGATAGCAACCACGAGATTGTTGTGTCGCCTTCAACAGAATTATGTTGTTCCTCTTGAATGGCCGCCTCAGTAAAAATCCACCCCTTCCTCCTGTAGTGTTGGCGTCATACTTTTCAGCGAGATTGCCTCATTACAAAGGGTGGGATCCCCTTGCAATTTAACCCACTTGTCATGTTGCTTGAATTGAATTAGCAATAGGCCACAATTAGTCTTAGTATCCCCCAGCAACTTCAATCATTTCATGCCCAGAATTACGACAACCCCCTTCAAGTTTAAAAGAAAGAAAATCTGTTGGAGCTTGCCATGAATAGAGAAATTCACTGCTCTGTAAATTTCCCTGTCGTGATGTAGACTTCATCGCCTACTAGTACCCAAAGGGCGTGGTATTGTCGATTTCCAATCCCATTTTCACGACGGTAGTACGTGCGACGAAGTTATGGGTTGCCCCGCTGTCAATGAGCACCACCATCTCCTCTCTATTGAAGTTTCATTTTAGTTTCATTAACCGGTTAGCAGGGCTCCCTAAGAGAGAAAGCTGTGACAGAGATGCGTGAGGAGACTCCTCCTGCGCGGGTTGCTCGGGTTCAGTTTCCGCCAGCAAATGCAGGCCTGGGCTCTTACATTTATGGCCCGGGTACCACTTAACCCCACAACTATAACATAGGCCCATGGCCCATCTTCTCTGCTCCTTTTGAGAGCATTGGGCTGCGCCTGATGTTGAACCAACAGAATAAGAAGATCCAGCTGACGTCGGACCCGATCCCCGTGAGAAGCCATGTTTTGAACCTGCTGAGCTGGTTTCGCCTCTTTCCATGTCGACCCCATTGTCTTCTCCACTGAAGCATTTCGCAAGCCGCCTCCAGTAAGCAACGGCAGTTAGTTCCAGTCCAGGAAGAAGGTTTCTTCTATCGATATTTCAAAATTATTTCTATGGTTGTGTTCTTCTCTTTCACTTCCTTGGTGATTTTCATCATCTCTGATAAGGTTCCAGGTTTAAATAGCATCACTTCCGATCTAAGCTCCGGTTTCAGCCCCCCCATCCCCCCCCCCCCCCCCCACCTAAAGATGCTTTATAAATCTCTTCCGACAAGTTGAGCTTAGTAGAGAGTCGCTCAAATTGCTGGTGATACTCAAGCAAAGTGCTCTCCTTTTTAGCCCCATCATCTGGTCCATTGACTCCCTACGGATGCCGGACTGAATGCAGCACCAGAGTTCTCGAAAATCATTCCAGTCTGTTGTTCCCTTATGGTTTTCAAACCAGGAGAACCAGTGCAGCGCTTCACCCTCCCAAGGCACCATGGCTGCTCACACTAGCTTCATCTCTAATTCGTGGACAATGAAGAAGTACCTCTCTGCGCGGTGGGTATAACAACCATGTGGGTCTTTTTATCAAACGTCAGCATCTCATTTTTCGGACCCTTAGGCCGCGATTGTCTCCCCCAGTGCATCCTCCCCTGACCTCCACCAATGAGAGAAGACTCAATGTCGTATAGCGTTTCCCATCTCTCCATCATTCTCACCACAACGTGTAAGTCCTGTTGCAACAATTCCACCGACACTCAAAAGTTTTCCATCGAGCTCTTCAAGTCTCCCAATTCACCTTTCATCAGTTGGTGTTTCTTTTCTATATTTTCCATTCTCTCTATACGGGTGGTGACCATCCATAATCAAAGCTCTGATACCACTTTGATGAGAACAATCATGTGGGGAAATTAGGGGAAAATGATACACTCACAATAAGGGCCAATTACCATTGATAATGGGGGAAAACAATCAAATAGTAACAAGGATAGTCCAGGGGAGGTGTTTGGCCAAAAGAGGAAATCAGGCTACGCCTACCAACATCCACAAAGTGGCTAACAATAAGATAATTCCAGAATGCCCACCTAAGGCTACTTTTCTTCCTTAAATAGCTAACAACCTTGGCCTATAGCCCACACACAAACAGCACATACAGCAATAATAAATAGACACTTAACACTAACACAAACACACAGCCACACCCGACAATCCACACAATCTGCACCTAGCTCATCAGTGGTTCCTCCATTTTATTCTTACGTGAGTATGTAAATTGGTGATGAACTTGGTTTCCTAACTTTCTTCCATCATATTTACTTCCTCGATATTCTAGTTCATGGAAGAAAAACAAGCAGATCTTGGGGTCATCATTGCCATCATCAGTGTTGCAACACGGATCAATTGTTGCATGTCAGATAAAGAAGCCTTTGGTTGAATTCCTCCTTGATTGTGGACCCCTTCTAATCTAGATATCAAAAGTGATCACTCCAACCGTAAGACAACCTTTAACTCAGCATAATCAATGGCATTATGCATATTATCAAAAATCCCTCGAAGATGTGATCCTTCAAATTAGATATTACTACATTGTAAGTCAAATAATGGTATTTTTGAACTATCCACCTTCTTTGCAACAGTATGAGGGATGACAAAGCCATGTTTTATCAGTTGTAACTTGGGGATTGATATTCAATCATCAATCGCAATATGGGCATCTGGTAACTGGCCATCCTCTTTATTCCACTTATCTCTCTCACCACTATCTTCTGCTTTCTATAAATTTGCCTCTTTTTTCTAGGCCCTAGCACACAACGTCCCAATTCAAAATTGTTAAATTCAATCATGCATCATTTTCCCTATACTTAGTTGATCGTTCACAGTAAACCAACATTGGCTTGCCTTCCATATTTTAACAAGACATGCCATTTCAAACTCTGGTCCTAAAAGTTGTCAATGTCAAGAAGAAAGTAATAAACATGTAACTTTTCGGGTCTTTATTGGCATTAAATTTAAACGCACAAAGAATCATTCAATTTCATTCATCAATCATTACCCCTTGCTGAAACAGCAAAAGGGAGTAAACATATTACACTGAGGAAAGTAACAAACCTGACAATGAGCAGTTGGTGCCTGATCATCCTTCTTAGCC
Source organism: Limonium bicolor (assembly GCA_023374045.1). Classification (NCBI taxonomy): domain Eukaryota; kingdom Viridiplantae; phylum Streptophyta; class Magnoliopsida; order Caryophyllales; family Plumbaginaceae; genus Limonium; species Limonium bicolor. The sequence goes on along the minus strand of CM041778.1, from coordinate 17,299,654 downwards.
AAAGGTGTGATTGATTCATGCCCGACTTAATCCAAGATAGTGGTTTGCTCTTGTTGACAAAGCCATATTCGTCAGTTCGAACTTAGTCGCATATATTCAATCATCAATCGCAATATATTCATCCGATCATCTCTTATTTTAATCGTTATGCCCTTAATTATCCTCTTTCTTCACCCACCATCTTCTTTCACTAATATTTCCAATAGCATCTAGAGATACCACCAGAAGGATAGAGAGACATGGAACGTAAAGGAGAGACATGGTGGAGAAGGACACTTCAGTGGCAATGGAGAATGCAATTCAGAAACTGCCAAAGTGACCCAATTTGACACAACTATTTCAAAAGTTCACCGTCCTCAAATCAGATCTTCAGCGTTGGGGATCCCTCGTGGCCAATAGGTGAGCTTGGACTCAATTTCAGAGCTCAGTTTCCTTAAGGGAGTTGCTTATGACACTGAAGAAGTAGTCAGTTCCTTGGAGGTTGCGAATGCTAAGGGGCGATAGTGTAATATCTCTTATCAGGGTCTGGGACCCAAAATAGGTGATAGAACTCTGTGTCGGTGCCAGTAGAAATAGTTAGATGATTTAGAGAAGTGGAAAAAAAATCTGGCCGCGACCCCATCTTCATCTCCTCCTATGTTGGTAGCGCCTGGAAGTAATGGTGGCCACCGGGTCCGAATAGAACCGAAACCGATTGGAACCGGAACCGGTCGGAACCGGTCCAAAACCATTTTGGACCAAAGTTGTGGCCAAATGAAGTGAATACGAATATAGGTTTGGGATCCAGGACCGAACGGCGCCCGGAACTGTCTGGAACAGCACAGACCCGATCTTGGATTAGAAACCACCAAAACTGGAACTAGAACCGGAATAGGCGGAACCGCCCCGGACCGGACAAATTAGCCATTGGTCAACGTCAAAATGATGTCATTTTGGTCCGAAGGTACGTGCTCTTATGAAAAAAGTCATTTGTGTTACACTTCACTGGATTGATAGATCTTTGATGCTTCATAAGCGTATTATTGCTTTTGAAATTTTCGATGATGCACATACCGGCCATAATATTTTTAATGAACATATTGAAGTATTATCTGGGTGGAATTTGTTAGACAAGGTATTCTCCATTTCTTTAGATAATGCTTCAAACAATGTTAAGTGCGTTAAATACCTAAAACATAATGATAAGCTCACACTCTTGCATAAAGGAGATTACTTGCATGTTCGATATTGTGCACATGTTTTAAATTTGTGTGTACAAGATGCTTTATCTAACTTGACTGCTACACACTAGAACCACTTAGGCATATTATGAGAAAAATTAGGAAATCACATGTTACTAAAAATGAATACAAAAAGATGGGTGAGCAATCCTGTATACGTCCTCGTAATTTTGCTCCCGACACCCCCACTAGATGGAACATCACATATTAATTGTTAGTTAAAACTAATAAATATCAACCCATATTAACTAATTTATATAACAATATGGTTGTTCAATCCAATCAGAAATTAATGGGTCGATATTTTGGGAAAGGGCTAATGTTATGTGCAATGTTTTGATAGTGCAACTAAGGTATTTTCATTAGTTTATGAACCTAATGTGCATCTTGCCTAAATGAATGCATTAGTATTTTCCATGTTTTGAATGAGAGCAAGAATAATGACGGGATCAGTGGGGTTATTTTTGATGGGATCACTGGGGCTATTTTTGATGTGATGTCTAAGTGGTTTAACTACTTCAATGAATTTTCTTTCATTTATTGTATTGTAATTGTTCTTGATCCACAAATCAAATTGGATGGTCTAACAAAATTGCTTGATTATTACTATAGTATTGTTCAAGTAGGTCCATCCAATCCAGGTTATGTTAAGGAACATGTAGAAATGGTTAATAATGCCTTGAAAAAGCTACATGATGAGTATACTTCAAAGTATCGTCTGGATGAGATTCTTCTGCTAGTGGTAGTGGTTCTCTTCTAAACCACCATGCCCCGGTAGCAAAAGAAGTTCTTTGATTTCTAGTATTTTGAAAAGACCAAAATCTGTTCAATCGGGTTCCAGATTTTGTACTCATGTTGATTATATTAACTTCACTTTTAGTTTTGATGATGATGATGGTGATATAGATGTTCTTAAGTGGTGGCAGGAACATGAAGACAAGTTTCTCATTCTTGCAAAGATTACCCGAGAATTGCTAACAATTTCAGCATCAACTGTTGCTTCTGAGTCGGCGTTTAGTGCGGGAAAACGAGTATTGGATGAAAAGAGGTCCTGTCTTGCACCAAACTTAATCAATATTTATGTTGAGAAGTATGATTGGGACTTAGCCGAGCTGAGATCCCAAGCACGTGCATTGCAGTACGAAGGGCAACATGATGATTGGTATGAGACGAATAGGGAAAACACACATAGGACTTGCAAATTGAAATCATGTAACCTCTTAGTAGTTGTACTCTTTTCCTTATTAAGGTTTTCCCAATGGGTTTTTACCTAATAAGGTTTTAACGAGGTAGTGAATCATATAATAAAATTCTCTTTGCTCCTTAATTTTTGCAAATTCAATCAAAAATTCTAAGTTTTTGTTTCTTACATATTTAAGATTATAAACTTGAGGAATAGCCTCTCTAGGAGTAAAATGGACAAAAAGAGCAACGTGTGCGCACAAACGGGTATCAACTCTCAGCTAAAACAAGAAACTGCAGCCGATCAACTCACTTCAGAACCCGTCAAAACCGGTCGGAACCGCTCTTGAACCGTCCAGAACTAGTTTTTTTAGCGAATCCAAAGTGGATACAGTTTTCGGAACCAGAATCGACCCTGACCGATTCCGAACCCAAATACACATGTCCTGGAACCAGTACCGAGGCCACCATTACCTGGAAGGCACCACCAGGAACTGATGATCTATTGTTTAGTTTATAAGTATCAAAAACTACATTGATCTCATTGTGTTTTTTATTTTTAATATGTTGTTAACTCATACTTTAATACTACTAGGTGTTCCTTTTTAAATGTTCACACTGGTCACTCCCTATAATCTCATAGTCTAGTCAAACAGAGCTTAAATTGCCACGTCGTGAGCATGATATCCTCACTTGGACCCAAAAATTGTACCCTTGTAATTATATCAAATTCTTGTATCCTTATAAAATCACACATATTACTTTTTTGTTCCAAGTACAAACTAAGATGTTAGAGAACCCGTAAAAGGTTTCATCCATGATACATCTTGACTAAAATGATACCTACATGGAAAAATAGACTCATTCATAGTGCATGCGACCCTTGAAAAGATGTTAAAATTATGTTTTCTAAAAATGTTGAAGGAGTTAGTGACTAGATCAATTTTAAGCATGGGAGTTAAAGGATTTCTGTAATATCTACATCCCCGTCAGGATATGAGTAGTAAAGTGATTAGTTTATAAGGATACATATGGGTTGATTACAACAACAAAGTCTTCCACTTTTAGCCCCAAGTGAGGAAAAAGGGCTTAAATGGCTAGTTTTCAAGCTCGAATGGCATGAGAGACTGGTTATTGGATAGTTACCCATATAGGGTGTTACAAATGGTTTTAGAATTGACTTGGGACCGTGTCAGGTTGGACTACTCAACATCTACCGAGAAGGCCCATAGGACTTGAATGTTAGGTTTGCGACAAGGATGTCATGTTCTTTTAGTGGGGAGTATGTGATACCCTCATCCCATATCGATATATAAGTAGTAAAGTGAATAGTTTATGGTGGTTAGTTTTCAAGGCCGAATGACATGGGAGCTAGGTTGTTCAACAGTTACCATATGGGGTGTTACAATTTTGTTCACTACATTGTGTCAAGATTTGATGTTTATAAGTGTATGCAACATGTGAACATGTTAAAATGTGAGAATTGACACTATTCTAATTGATCCTCATGTGGTACTAATAGCCACTCTGAGTGTTCCGCCCATGCTAGCCACAAATGGTTGCACCTTTGAAGACCATACTTACTTTAGAGTATATTCATAAATATTTATACATTGGTGTTATCTAATCACTAGTCTGGAATTTGTTGTTGATTTTTTTGTTTAGGTTCGAACATGGTTAAGTAGTCTAACAGCATGACGTGTAGGCCTAAAAAACAACTGAACTCATTAAATACAGAAAAAAAAACAACACCTAATTAAGAAATTTCTAAGGATATTTTAGTTTAGGTATTTAGGCACAATTTCATAAACTATCTGCCTAATTGTGTTAGGGACTTGTCTAACTTTGAAATGTTGGATCTTGATAAGATATATATTAACCACCTACCCATGTTAATTTGAAACTCTGTCATCTTAGATATCGTAGTCTTCCTAATATAACTCTGATTTACAAGTAAAAAAAGAAACCTAGCTCTCATCAAGCTCCAAACATTGTTGGGTTAGTAGTGATATGATAAAATGAAAGTAAAGGATGCTCTTGACCAGCTTTTGAAACTAAGGAATCACCTGACTTTCCAATTCAATTTTTCATATGAGAATTTTATCTAAATAACCTAGTAATACACTTGTAGATATGGATTCAAAAACTACAAACTCTTTAATCATTGTGACTAAGATCCAAGGATAAAGATAGTCACCCTTGTAAGATCATTTTAGAGACCTTTGCAAACTTGGACAAACTTGGTCAAATGAATTCGATAGGAAATATGAATAGCTAGATGTTGTTTATTAGTTCCCACAAATCTAAAAATCTTCCTCCTATTAATCGCAGAGCGAAGAAAATGTCTCATGTTGTAATGCTTATTTTGTTACTGTTATTCACACCTCTCTATCCATAGTGAGCTCATTCTTTCCCTAGTGATCATATGGTTTTCCCTTGAATTGAAAGTGCTCATTAATCTAGTTGCCTTGAAAATTTGGAGCTAAAGAATGTGGCTGAATGGAAAGTAGAAGAAGGGGGATTTCCATGGCTTGAGGAGTTATATATATATATCGTAAAGTGTTGCTATGAAACAACTTCCTCTTCAGATGTTGACCTAAGGCACCCTAAAGGAGGTGACTTTAACCAAAATGCTTGATAAGTTTGTTCACGGTGTTAAAGGAATAGTTGAAGCAGTAAAACTTTAGAAGGGTTGTCACACAGTGGTCAACATTAATGACTATGACTTCACGACCAACTGCAAGAGCTTTCTAGTATTTACAATTTTCACTTTTTTATTGGAATGAATTATTGGGAGACATTGACATATAGCCCTTTTATGATTCTACTTTTGTATCTGGGAAAAGATTTGTTCACTTTTGTTCAAAAAAAACTTTTGTTATTTATGGTTTGGTATCAGTGGGGAGGTAGAACTAATATTGGTCTCAGACCAGTGCATGTGCTTTAAAGCATGGTTAGAAGATGGCCGACAATTATGGCCGGGTATAATTTTAGCACCACTGCACCATGTTAGAAGCCATGTAGCATGCTTATCACCTTTATTCTTCCTTATGAAGCGTGGAGGGGAGGTACAGTAGTCAAAATTTGATCCACCCCAAAAAAATCTATCTGTTTGATCCAAACTTGAAACTTGACTGAAACCCAAAAATATTTAAATATAATAAGCCCAAAATCTGATTGGGTAAAATCCAAAATAATCTAAAAATATATGGCCTGAAACTGGCCCGAACCTGAAATAATAGTAATTAAAAATTAGTCAAACTCGAATAAAATTAAATAATAGTGACCCTAAATTATCTCGAATGTGAATGACCTGAACAAATATAAACCAAAGCTTGATTTAACCTTATTATATCCCAATAAAGTTCAGAATATATATTGTATTGTCTTTTTTGTGATCTATGTGTAGGATATTCTTACAGAAATTAGGTATATATTTGTTTAATAATTTTTTAAAACATTAACCATGACTCAAAATAACCGAAACCTGATTCTACTTGACATTGCTACAACCCGACCCCAATTTGACCTAACCCGAATGACCCAAACCTGAATGACCCGAACCCAAACAACAAGAAAGTTTAATGACCAGAATGGATATTGACACGAACAGATATAACCCAAAACCCAAACGGATAACCGTCTAATAGGTCTAAGGGAGGGTATGGTTCTATGTAAAATAAAGGAAAGTTTTGTTTACATGTATCTCTTATGTAATTTGGTGTGTTCTAAAGATGAGAAATAAGATGGTGTTCTGAGGAAAAATGGTTGTTATTACAACCTATAACCAACTTAATCCTTCAAAGGCGCCAGGCCTAGACGATATCAATGGCACTTTCTCTGTACGTTTCGGCCAGTTATAAATGATGCTTTTTTCTGCATACATCCTTGCAATTTTAAAATACAGACATGCTGCCATCTTCCCTCAATCACACAGAAGTTTGTCTAGTCCCAAAATAGAAGGGAGCCACTTGTATTACAGATTATCGTCCCATATCATTGTGCAACACCATTTACAGAGTAATTTCTAAGGTCTTGGCCAACTGAATCACAAGTGTTATGCCTCGTGTAATTTCAGGGAACCAAGCTGTCTTTTTCCAAAATCGTCAAATTATTGATCAGATCCTAATAGCTCATGAGATTTTACATCAGATGTGCTTTTCCAAAGCCAAAGCTTGGGGTTATTTTATGAAATACCCACGAATTTTGAGTTAGGATATGCATAGTATACAGTTGAAATGAATAAGTTAAACGTTATATAGGAACGGATATAAAATGATTGGCTAGTCCAAGGTTAGTGTCATTAATGGCCCAGGGAAGTTAAACAATTGTCTTACCTTTCTCCCTTTTTCTAAATTGATATAATCCTAATATACTCTCCTTATCTTTTCCTAAATTATTTATTGTTAATGTATCCATCCTCTACTGACGTTATAATGATCTCCTTACTTCCTTTAATTACTCAACATTAAGTATCTCCTTTTAAACAATTATCTCTCCCTAGAAGATAATTCCATCCTTCCTGATCTTTTCATAACGGCTGACCTATTTTCTTTCTCACCTTATTTCAAATTAGTAAATTATTCCTTATTTCTAATCCGTTACTTAGTAGGAATCTAGTTTTTTCCTTTAATTTATTTACAACACTAATTATTGAATCTTTCTCTCAAATTAATTACAGCACTAATTGTTTATTTCCTCTTTCAAATTATTTACAATACTAATTATTTCTTTCCCTCTTCTAAAACTAATTACATTATCATTTAATTAATATAATTCTTCTCTCTCTCCTTACAATTACCGTTCTATTTATTTCACGATCTCCACCATCATCCTCTTCATCCACGCTGTGACGCTTTTACGCTTTTCTTCCCAAAACTCATAATCTCACGTTCCTTCTTTCTGCTATTGTCAATTCTCTTCCCTGGTGCCGAATTAGAGTAGAAGGGTAAGGTCTAATATCTGGTAAGATTTTAGGATTGTTTTGGTTATGAATTGATGATTTTTTATTGGTGATTTTTCATAATTCTAGACCCCAAATTCGTCGGCGGGTGCTACTAATGAATTTACTTAGCGTCTTCATAGTGGTGTGCGTAATCAGGTAAACATATGTGCTCATAATTGCTTCCTCGTGTGATTTGTGAACTGTTGAAGGATTATTAAAACCCTGATTTGGGATTTTGGAAGTTGGGAATTTATTCCCCCACGTATTCTAGATTCAATGGTTTTACAAATTGGAATTGATTACTGTTTTTGGGAAACTTTCATTGGATTGATTACTTGGTTGGTACCGATTGGTGCTCTATGTGAATTGTTGGTACCTTTATGGTGCTCCGTGTAAATTGTTGGTACCTTTATGGTGCTCCGTGTAATTGTTGGTACTTGTACCCCGTATATATATATATATGCACTGGGAGCACTGAAATGCAGTTAAGCTCTATGATCTACTCCTTTAGGTCAAAAGTACCTTCTGGGGGGTGTGCACACTTAAGGACTTAGGGTGAGGTGGTATATTATTGTCGTCTGCCCGCGATTTAGGTCTGTCCGTGTATACTTGTGATTGAAATTCTGGTGAAAGATCCCCCCGATTTGTTTTGATGAAAGGTGACTATTGGAATGGTTTTGGTTTGGGAAACGATGTTGTTTGTATTATTGGTTTGGAAATCCAAAAAAAGTTTCAAAATGTATTTTATACAATGAGGCAGTGTTTACTCACTTTCACTGATTTGCGCGATCCCTTCATATTTTGTATATTGTTTTCTGATCACAGGTAATGATTGCTGAAGTTGGGGTATCACATAGATTAGGAATCTAGAATTGTTTCTGAGACATTGAGTTGAGTTGCAAAGGTTTGAGATACAATATTTTGAGTTACAATGCTTTGGAACTTATTTTTGTTGAATAATGCCTGACCACTCAATGGGTGTTGAGTGTGGCGGTAACGCCCTAGTTAGATTGATTTTTGCTGCAGTTTTAAGTCAAACTCTTGCTAACTATGTTCACACTATTATTCCATTGAAAGTACCATTCAGTGTGAGATTTATTAAGTGTTTATTCTAAAGTTGTTTCCGCTGTGTTTCTATGGTAACTTTTGCTACATATGTTTACAAGAACATTCGCTATCTATTGATATCAGTTTTGTAGCCATTATGTGTTTTCTCTAACTCAGTTTTCATTCTATTTTTTTGTAATTCTGGACCTGTCCGAACGTTCATCCAAACATCCATGTTCAGACAGGCCCTGAGAGTGTTTTATTTTTCAGTGTTTGAGTGTGTCCGAACATTTATCCGAACTTACATGTCCGGATAACATGTGAGGACGGGTCTGAACTGTAAGTCTCACCATTGGTCTAAACTTACATGTTCGGACCAATGTTCAGACCACATCTTTGATTTTTATCAGAACTTGTGTCCAAACTTACATGTTTGGACTCATGTTCGAACTCTTCTATTTTTTACTCTTGACTTGTGTCCGAACATCAATGTCCGAACACAAGTTCGGACAATTCTACTACCTTCTGTTTGCAAACTCTCGACTTGTGTCCAAACATCAATGTCCGGACACAAGTTCGGACACCTTGATTTCTTTGGTGTTTTTCTCTCGACTTGTGTCCGAACGTCAACATCCGGACACAAGTTCAGACAAAGCTTAAATTTCAATTTTAAGACTCTTTTGAAGTCCATTTTCAAATCCGTTTACGGTGTTAGATCCGTATCGATGCGTTCTTTCATTTAAGGCAAAATCCAGGGTATTACAAGGTGGTATCAGAGCATGTTTTTTTAAATAAGATAAGAGTTGATTAAAAGGAACTAAAATTTGGGGTAAGCCATCTTGGGGATTATAGTTGTGGGATATGTCATTTGTTAACTGCATTATGTGTGAATGTGTGGGATTATATACTCTGAGTGTGAACTATTATATTGGAATGAGCTGTTGATACATTGAATAATATTATGAGCATATAGACTTTGCTATTATATACGTTATATGGAGGTATGGTGTCAATTCTTAATATGGGATGGGAATTCAATTATTGGGGGTATGAGAGTTGAGTGTTACTTACATAATTCAGTGGTTCATAATCAGGAGTTCATTTTAGAGCTCTAAGGGGGTGCAGGACTGGCTGACAAACTCAAATGTACAACACTATGGCAGGTAACGACCCTTTACGGCAACTTCAAGAGCTTGCTTTGAACTTGGGGAAAATTGTCCAAAGGCAGGCCCAGAGGGACAAGTACCTGAGGACTACACCAAGAGAATTGCCCATTTGAAGCCTACTTTGTTTGTTGGGGAAGAGGATCCCGTGCTGCTGGAGGATTGGATCAGGGAATTTGACAAGATTTTTGAGGTGATCAACTGTCCAGCTGATAGACGGGTCAACGGGGCCATCTGAAGGAGGCCATGAGGAGACGCTTCTATCCGGAGCACGTTCGAATGCAGAAGTACTTGGAATTTTCTAAGCTCAAGCAGTTGGCCTTGAGTGTGAAGGAGTATCACTCCAAGTTCCAAGAGCTGGCAAGATTTGCACCGACGATGGTCCCAGACAAGACGTCCAAGGTGCAGAAATTTATGGGTGGGCTGAACTGGAGCTTGCAGGAAGCCCTGAGTTCCTGACCATTCCGACCCTCCAAGACGCATATGGAAAGGTTGCTAGCCTGTATAGGGTGCAACAGAAAATGAGAGAAGTCCAGGCGGGCAACAAGGGGAAATTTGAGGGAGGAGAGACTCCCAGGGTCGATAGAACCAGTCTCAAAGGCCGAACCAGGAGAAGAGGTTGAAGCTTAACTCAGATGGGAGGCAAAGGTTCGGCGCGAACCAGAGAGGTGACCAGAGGTGGGGCGATCGGTCCCAGAATAAGTCCTATAGAGGAGAACTAAGACGAGAAATAAACTTCTACTATAAAAGTGTAATAAAGATCACCCTGCGAAGGATTGTGATGGGAACTTGATTACTTGCTTTAGGTGTGGCAAGCGAGGTCACCGAGTATTTGAATGTTTCCAGAGCCCTCAGGGTGGCAACCAGCAGCGAGGCTATGGTGGTGACCATCCCTACAGACAGCCTGATCAATAGAGTAGAGGCCAAAACAAAACGCGCGTGGGGACGCTCCCCAGCACGGCAATAATGATGGAGGAAATGATGGCAGTAGAGGCCAAGGGAGAACAGAGGCAACAACTACCGAGCGCCAGGCAAGATCAATGTTATGAGTCAGGCTGAGGATGAGGCCAAAGTAGATGTTTTAGCAGGTACCTTTACTGTTCATGGTACTCCTGCTCATATTTTGTTTAACATGGGGGCTTTGTATTCTTTATTTCTGATAAATTTGTTGAGAAATTGGGTTAATACCTAGTAAAACTTCATATTAGTTGTATATATACCTTAGGGCAGGTGACCACTTGTAACAACATGATAAAAGACGTAGGTATATATATTAAGGGGGAAAACTTTGTAATAGACCTGATTTAGTTTACCCTGTCTGACTTCGACATTATCCTGGGGATGGATTGGTTGAGCAAGTACAAAGGAGGATAAATTGTGGCGAGCAGAAGAATGTGCTAAGAGGGTCATCGGGGCAGAGGATCTCTTACAAGAATTTGAAGGAGAAGCCTGGAGTAAAGATTGTTTCGGAGATGTCTATTTGGCTCAAGTGAAGAAGGGGAAGTAGGCGTACCTCTGTTATGTCCAGGACTTGAGCAGAGAGGCAGATAAGAGGGAAGAGATTCGAGTGGTGAACGAGTTCCCAAACATATTTCCTGATGAGATCCCTGGCATGCCGCCAGATAGGGAGGTGGAGTTCAGTATCGACTTGGTGCCTGGATCCGTACTCATTTTGAAAGCCCCATACAGAATGGCACCATCAGAGTTGAAAGAATTGAAGGTCCAGTTGGAGGAACTGTTGGAAAAGAGATACATTCGTCCGAGTGTATCACCGTGGGGAACTCCTGTCCTGTTCGTGAAAAAGAAGGATGGGAGCATGAGGTTATGTATAGATTATCGAGAGCTGATCCAGATCACTGTGAAGAACAAATATCCACTATCAAGGATCGATGATCTCTTTGACCAGCTTCAAGTGTCAGGGATTTTCTCTAAGATCAACTTGAGGTCTGGCTACCATCAGCTCAGGGTTACAAAGAAAGACATCCTTCAGAAGCATATATGAGCATTTTGAGTTCCTGGTTATGCCCTTTGGACTGACGAACACTCCAGCTATCTTTATGGACCTCATGAACTGGATCTTTAACCCCAACCTAGACCGGTTCGTTGTGGTGTTCATAGATGACATCCTGATTTACTCTAAGGATGAGGAGGAGCATGAGGAGCATTTGAGATTAGTGTTACAGATTCTGAGGGAGCAGTAGTTATATGCAACGTTCTCCAGTGTGACTTTTGGCTAGACCGGGTGGCATTTCTGAGCCACATCATTACCAAGGAAGGCATATCGGTGGACCCGTCAAAGATTCAGGCAGTAAAGAAATGGCCAAGACTGAGCAATTTGACGGATGTCCATAGTTTCCTTGGCTGGACAGGATACTACAGGAGGTTTGTGAAAGACTTTTCAAAGATAGCGAGGCCGCTCACTAATCTTATGAAGAAGGTAGTGAAGTTCCAGTGGGATGACGACTGTGATAAGGCATTCCAGACGCTGAAGGAAAGGTTGACCACAGCCCTAGTGTTGACCTTACCTTTAGAGACCGAAGGATTTGAAGTATCAGCGATGCATCCAAATATGGATTGGGATGTGTTCTAATGTAAAACGGGAAAGTGATAGATTATGCATCGACACAGCTGAAGAAGTATGAGACTCGTTACCCGACGCATGATTTGGAATTGGCTGTTGTTTGGTATTTGCACTCAAAATCTGGAGGCATTACCTCTATGGTGTCTCGTGCAAGATTTATACAAACCATAAAAACCTCAAGTAATCTTTACGCAGAAGAAATTAAATATGAGGCAGATGAGGTGGTTAGAGCTCATCAAGGACTACGATCTGGAGATTTTATATCATGAGGGGAAGTCAAATCTGGTGGCTGATGCTTTGAGCAAAAAGAAGAGTCACTCAGTAAATTCGATGTGGGTTCTCCTAGATAAGCTAGTTCCTGACTTCCAGAAGTTGAATTTGGAGGTGATGGAGTTAGGCGGTGTTGACCGGGAGGTAAGGTTGTTCCATATGAGTGTCACTTCTGACATTTTTGGGGAGATTCTCAAGGGACAGCCTGGTGATGTGAAGTTGGAGAGGATACGGGAAAAGATGAAGGATGGTAAGGCAGATGGTTTCGAGATTCACAGCTATGGCAGTCTCAGGTTTAGGGGCAGATGGTGTGTGCCTCAGAGGTGTGCTGAAGTTAAAGAGAAGTTGATGAGGGAGGCTCATAACTCACCCTATTCCATTCATCCAGGCGAAGACAAATTGTATAAGCACCTGAAGAAACAATTTTGGTGGCCAAAGATGAAGAGAGAAGTGGTCGAGTTTGTGTCAAAGTGCCTAACCTGCCAGAAGGTAAAATTTGAGCATAAGAGGATGGGAGGATTGCTGCAACCTTTGGAGGTCCATAAATGGAAGTGGGATTCAATCTCCATGGATTTTGTGATGGGGTTACCACCAGCGACGGGTGGAGTTAATCAGATATGGGTAATTGTGGACTGACTTACCTAGTCTGCTAGGTTCATACCCATGAAGAGCACTTGGTCGATGAGCCAGTTGGTAGATGCATATATTAGAAATGTAGTGAGATATCGTAGGGTACCTGAAACCATCATTTCTAGCAGAGATTCAAGATTTCTGGCTCACTTCTATCAGAAGTTTTGGAAGGCTATGGGTACTAAGCTGAAATTAAGTACAGCATTTCACCCACCTATTGATGGATAAACCGAGAGGACCATTCAGACTTTGGAAGATATGCTCCGTGCGTGCATAATGGATTTTCAGGGTTCCTGGGCAGACATGTTACATTTGATGGATTTCTCCTATAATAATAGCTATCATGCCAGCATTAAGATGGCCCCTTATGAAGCCTTGTATAGGAGAAAGTGTAGAACCCCACTATGCTGGAGCGATATCAGCGAGACCGTTGTGTTGGTACCTCAATTGATAGAGGAGACTATGGAGTAGATTCAAGTCATTCAAAGCCAGATGAAAGCAGCTAAGGATAGGCAGAAGTCATATGCCGATCTAAAGCAGAGGCCAATAGAATTTGAGGTGGGAGATAAAGTCTTCCTGAAGGTGTCTCCTGTGAGAGGGGTAACCAGGTTCGAGAAGAAAGGAAAGCTAAGTTCTAAGTTTGTGGGACCCTACGAGGTTCTGGAAAGGATTGGGAAGGTGGCCTGCAGATTGGCAATCCCTTGTGAAATGGAGAAGGTACACAACGTCTTTCATGTGTCTCAGTTGAAGCGATATATCCCCGACCCATCCCATGTCTTACAGCCAGAGGTGTTGGAATAGGAGCAGAATTTGTCTTACGAGGAGTATCCTATCAAAGTCCTAGATACCAAGACCAGGGAGACCCGATCGAAGTCCACTCATATGATCAAAATTTTATGGTCTAATTATGGGAAAGAAGAGGCAACGTGGGACGTTGAGGAAGAAGTACCCACAACTCTTTGAGCAGGTAACAGTTTAAGAGTTAAGTCAGTATTCAATTTGGATCTAGATTATAGTTAAGTGCTTTCAGAGTCAGATTTTGCTTCAAGAGATGGTTAGGTTTAGCTTCGAGGGCGAATCTTTTTTTTAAGGGGGATGTGATGAAATACCCGCGAATTTCGAGTTAGGATATGCATAGTATGTAGTTGAAATGAATAAGTTAAACGTTATATGGGAACGAATATAAAATGATTGGCTAGTCCAAGGTTAGTGTCATTAATGGGCCCAGGGAAGTCAAACAATTGTCTTACCTTTCTCCCTTTTTCTAAATTGATATAATCCTAATATACTCTCCTTATCTTTTCCTAAATTATTTATTGTTAATTATCCATCCTCTACACACGTTATAACCATCTCCATACTTCCTTTAATTACTCAACATTAATTATCTCCTTTTAAACAATTATCTCTCCCTAGAAGATAATTTCATTCATACTTATCTTCTCACAAAGGCTGAACTATTTTCTTTTTCACCTTATTTCATTAGTAAATGATTCCTTATTTCTAATTTGCTACTTAGTAGGAATCTAGTTTCTCCTTTAATTTATTTACAACACTAATTATTTATTCTCTCTCTTAATTTATTTACAACACTATTTGTTTATTTCCTCTTTCAAATTATTTACAATACTAATTATTTCTTTCCCTCTTCTAAAACTAATTATATTATCATTTAATTAATATTATTCCTCTCTCTCTTTACAATTATTACTCTATTTATTTCTCGATCTCCACCATCATCCTCTTCATCCACGCCGTGACTCTCTCCAAACTCATAATCTCACGTTCCTTCTTCCTGCTATTGTCATGTCTCTTCCCTGGTGTCAAATTAGAGTAGAAGGGTAAGGTCTAATACCTGGTAAGACTTTGGGAATTATTTGGTTGTGAATTTATGGTTTCTGATTGGTGATTTTTCATAATTCTAGACCCCAAATTCGTTGACGGGGGTTGCTAGTGAATTTGCTGAGCCGTCTTCATAGTGGTGTGCGTAATCAGGTAAACATCTATGCTCATAATTGCTTCCTCGTGTGATTTGTGAACTGTTGAAGGACTATTAAAACCCTGATTTGGGATTTTGGAAGTTGGGAATTTATTCCCCTACGTATTCTGGATTCAATGGTTTTACAAATTGGAAATGATTACTGTTTTTTGGAGACTTTCACTGGATTGATTACTTGGTTGGTGCTCTGTGTGAATTGTTGGCACCTGTATGGTGCTCCGTGTAAATTGTTGGTACCTTTATGGTGCTCCGTATAATTGTTGGTACTTTGTACCCCATATATATATATATATATATATTTGCGCTACGAGCACTGAAATGCGGTTAAGCTCTATGATCTACTCCTTTAGGTTAGAAGTACCTTCTAGGGGGTGTGCACACTTAAGGACTTAGGGTGAGGTGGCATTATTAGTGTTGCGGCTCCAATTTGGGTGTCTGTCTGCGTATACTTGTGATTGCAATTCTGGTGAAAGCTCCCCCGATTTACTTTGATGAGTGGTGATTATTGGAAATGGTTTCGGTTTGAGAAATGATGTTGTTTGTATTATTGGTTTGAAAATCCAAAAAAAGAGTTTCAAAATGTATTTTACACAATTAGGTAGTGTTTACTCAGTTTCAATGATTTGTGTGATTCGTGTTTTGTATATTGTTTTCTGATCGCAGGTAATGATTGCTGAAGTTAGGGGCTGGGAAACGCGCTATCACATAGATTAGGAATCTGGAATTGTTTCTGAGACATTGAGTTGATTTACAAAGGTTTGAGATACAATATTTTGAGTTACAATGTTTTGGAATTTATTTTTGTTGAATAATGCCTGAGCACTCAATGGGTGTTGAGTGTGGTGGTATTGCCCTGGTTAGATTGATTTCCACTACAGTTTTAAGTCAAACTCTTGCTAACTATGTTCACACTATTATTCCATTGAAAGTACCATTCAGTTTGAGATTTATGAAGTGTTGATTCTAAAGTTGTTTCTACTGTGTTTCTATGGTAACTTTTACTACATATGTTTACAAGAACATTCGCTATCTATTAATATCAGTTTTGTAGCCATTATGTGTTTTTTCTAACTCGGTTTTCGTTCTGATTTTCGCAATTCTGGACCTGTCCGAATGTTCATCCGAATATGCATGTCCGGACAGGCCCTGAGAGCGTTTTATTTTTCTGTGTTTGAGTGTGTCCAAACATTTGCCTGAACCTACATGTTCGAACGACATGCGAGGACGGGTCTGAATTATAAGTCTTGGCATTGGTCCAAACTTACATGTTTGGACCACGTCTTTGATTTTTATCGGAACTTGTGTCCGAACATCAATGTCCGGACACAAGTTCGGACACTTCTACCTTCTATTTGCAAACTCTCGACTTGTGTCCGAACATCAATGTCCGGACACAAGTTCGGACACCTTGATTTCTTCGGTGTGTTTTCTCTCAACTTGTGTCTGAATGTCAACGTTTGGACACACAAGTTCAGACATAGCTTAAATTTTAGTTTTAAAACTCGTTTGAAGTCCATTTTCGGATCTGTTTTGTGGCGTTAGATCCGTAAAGACACGTTCTTTCATTTAAGGAAACATCCAGGATGTTACTTTTTGCTTACAAAGTTGACATGTCTAAGGCCTTTGACCATCTCAAATGGTCTTTTATCCTAACTGTTCTAGCAAGTATGGGTTTTCATCCCTCGTGAGTAGCCTTGGTACAAAAATGCATTACTTCAGTAACTACTTCAATTCTGATCAATAATTACCCGGGCCGAACTTTCCAGCCTGAAATACCCCTGAACATCAAACGCATAAAATCATAACGCGTTTTATAACTCAGACATAAAGTAACGTGCGAACAATTAAATCTAATATATGTATATATGTACGAACACGAAAATTACACGTACGTAACGTTACGATAATTGTAACGTTGTAAATATGAAATACCCCAAATCTAAATAATATTATTAAATCATTATTTATTGGAATATAATCCAAATATAAATCATTTCACGTACACATGCAAACCCATGCATGAAAACGTTACGTAAAAAAATAGTCGTTTCACCATAAACGCTAAAACGCCTTAGAAACATGTGATCAAGCATGACCTTGTATGACCTTCTAAAGCTCAAACCAAATGGTCATACACTCATCATATGAATATATAAATATATTTCTTAGGCTATATTCAGTCAAATACGCAAAATGCTCGGGAGTGCTCACGCCCGCTCCTTAAAGCACGAAAAGTCCGGAGGAGTGCCGAGGTGGCACGAACTCCTATAAAATTAATTCCTAGAGTTCCTAACATCATTATTAATCATTCTAAAGAGAACCCACGAAGTGGTTTCTCAAAATTCAGCAAAAACCACAGGAGGTTTCTTAGCGCTCCTTTTTGGCCCGGGAGTGTCCCGATGGGCCGTAAATTATGTCACGGGTTGATATAACCCCATATAACTCAATGTAACATCTTAGTATATGTTTATTTACTATAATAAGTGTTTAAAAACACTTGGAACTCATAAAAACAATTTATTTCCCAAAATTTCCTTAGAGCACAAAAACACACCTTCGGGTGTCCCGAAAATGCGTTTTACGCAATTGCCTTGTAGTTTTTGACATGCCACGAATTGGTAATCTTAAAAAGGGTTAAAATGACATTCTAAATCAGTTGGTGTGACTAGTCAACAAGGTGCTCTATAGGGGCCTATTTTGAGAGCAAAAACTAGTATAAAATTTGCTTTAAAAGTTTATAAAAGGCTTAAAACATGGTGACTCACCTTCCCATGTGTTATATTACTTAATGCCAAAGTATGTAGGTCTTATTTGACCAGCAAGCTGTCGAAATTATGCAGAGGAATAAGGCCATGTGAGCTAGGAAGAAAACAAAATGCAAAAAGGCAAAAGTGGATCTAGATTCCACCTTTTTCATTTCTTAAACTTTAAATAACTTCCTTTCCTCTTCCTTGCCTCTTCTCCACCGGTTGGTAAGCTCCATTTGAGCTTGGAAATCGTCCACCTACATGAGAGCAAGAAGACAAGCACAAAGTTAGAAAAACAAAAGAATAAACTTACCTTTTCTTACCTTGTCTTCTAGCTCACATTATTTTCTTCCAACTCTTGCCTTGTCACACCACATGGCCGGTTATATGCTAGTAACATGGGCATTTATTGAGCCAATAACTCTTGTAATAAACTAAGGAAAAAGAATAGTCAAATGACATTAAAAATTAACAAAACAAAAATCAATTCCAAGGCATTCTCTTCTTGCATTTACGTGAGCTAAGTCTCATTTCCTATCTTGCACTCTTCTCCACCGAATTGGTAATGCTCTCTCCTCTCCTTCTTGCTTAATCTTCTCCTTTGAAGCTCTTAAGTCCATTAATGGAGTTTTAACTTCTATCTTCATCTTTAAGGTAATTTCCTAGCATTTCTTGGCAAGCCTTGAAGCAAAACTCTTCCTAGCTAACAACAAGTGTTCGACATCAATTAGTTCTCCAAGGAGGTTGTCCAAACCAACATTAACCAAGGAGCATCTCAAGGTTATCTTAAGGTAGTTTTAATGCTTGAAATCCTTAAAGCACATTTTTATGTGTAACCAAGTTCTTCTTCTTCTAAGGCTCTTTTCTTCTTCATTTTCATGAAGGAAAACTTGTTCTTCATCCCCTTAGTGAGCCGAAATATAAGGAGAAAAGCTTAAGGTAAATTCTTGTAAAACTACTTACAAATCTACTTAAGATCTTTATTCAAGATCTAACTCCTAAACTCCTTCACCACTTGCATATAACCGAAGTGGAGCATCAATATTACCTTGGAGAAAGCTTGGAGATTCAAGAGGAGTTCAAGCACTTAACCACCTTTGTTAAGAAGTAAGTTTACTAAGTAAATCTTTATGTTATAAGCTTTGTTAAGCTTCTAAAAATTATACAAAAATTATGTACATCTCCTAGGTTAATTAAAACCGAAACTATATGGTTTATATGCCAAAAATATAATCTATAACATATAGAAAATATTTACCTTAAGACACATTTTTGTGTCACAAAATTTATTATGTTACAATAATTAAGGCCGAAATGTCAAGGGCAAAAATGCTTATTTTAGCTAAGAATCAATATAAGACATTACAATAATTTTTACATAGTTATATGACTCATATGAATTTATGTATATTATTTGACATATAAATCCACTTTTATATACTATATGGTCACTAATAAATTATGGCCGAATGTCTAATTTAAGATAAATAGTATTAATGACTACTTAGTATATAAACTTATATATAAAGTTTGGTGAGTTAAAAATATTTTATTAGAGCTTAAATGGCTAATTAATTAAGTTATGTGGCTTAAATGTAATTTTTACAAAGTTTAGTGTGTTTATTATAAAACCGAGAGTTAAGGGTATTTTGGAATATATATGATATAATATAAGGTTAGGAATTAAGTTTATGAATTTTAGATAATTTAAACAAGTGTTAAAATACTTTTATAAAGTTTTGGGCTATTATGTAATTTATAAAAGTTGTTATGAAAGTTTAGAACTTATTAGTGGGCAATTCATAATTAAGAGAATTATTAGGTTCACTTTCGAAATTTTAGGAATTAAATATTTAGACTATAGTTTATAAGTTATTAAGAACTATTATAAAGTTTTGGGATGAAAATGTAATTAAGGAAAGATAAATGACAAAGCCGAATTACTTTGGGGTTAGTTTGGTAATTTAAGAATTTATATATATATATTCGGCATTTATGGAGAATTAAAATTAAAACTATAGTTTATAAGGCATTATGTAAAGGTTATAAGATTTTGTGGTTAATTGTAATTATAGAAAAATTATTAACCGAGAATTTAAGGGGCTAAGTTGTAATTTTTGAAAGTTATAATATTAAAAGCTATATACCAAAATATTAGTGTGACTTGTAATTTAGCTAAATAAGAAGTTAAAACTCTATAATATAAGAGATTAGAATTTAAATATAAAGTTTATGAATTAATGTGGTTGTTTTGTAAATAACCGAAATATAAGGGTAAGAATTTAGATTAAATAAATATAGGTCCTATATGGATATTTGGAGGAATTAGAAAGAAAGAATTTTGATTAAAGGAGTTATGAAGTTTAAACTATGACTTATATAGTTATAAGGAATTTAAAAGTAACCAATGATTATTACTTTTGGTTAAAGGAGGAATAATGAAAACTATAAGAATTTATGTCCATGTATGACATATAAATATAGTTAAGAATTATAAGTTGTTATGTCACTAGACAAAAAAATAAATAACAATATAGTACATGATAATAAATATATATATATGTACATTAAAGGATTTATAAATAAATCAAAAGGAATAACAAATAAGTTATACATAAATCATGAGGTAATTAAAAGAAATAAACCTCACATGAAATAACAAATACGAGATTTGTTAAAGATCCAATAGAATTATTAATAAGGGTAACATAAATTAACCCTCTCAGTTAATCCTATTCTAGGACTTTGTTTGACCAGACGTTGACCGGGATAACAACTGCACTACGGTGAACGGTATGGGATTCTTGCAACCTGTTTTCTACCGGATTACACCGGCTTGTGTGCTATCTGTTGTTTGAATAACGACCAAGATAATTAATGTAAATGTTGTTTTACTCTTGTGCACTGTTGTATTATTTTATGTGCGTGAATGATGCTGACTACAACGTGTATGTCCCACGCATACAAACACTACTATACCAGTGGATTAAATACCTGCGTTCAGTATACCGAGGACTTGTACTCAAGTCTCTCACTAACTTCACTTTATAACAAACGTCATTATCCTAAACGTGATAATTGACAATACACATTGTGTTCTTGTTTAACGTCTTTATATGACACTTAACAATTCTATACTACGAGAACGAGGAGCCCAGTTGGATCTGGCCATGCATGCTACAGGAGTTGTACCTGTCTCAGGTCGTCTCCTATCTTACGTCGCGACGGAACATTTCAGTTGGAGGAAGACTCTATTCCTCTCGGGTTTCTAATGCCCATCAGTTCAGTGGAGAAGACTTCATTCCTCTCGTGGGTTCTATTTCCCACATCTCAGTACAGGGTTTAACTACGTTATCTCCTGGGGTTTTTACCCAACCTTTCTCTTAACGAGGTCACTATACCTCCACTATTGATATTCAGTTATACCTGTCAGTCCCATTGTGGACCGACTATCATTAAAGATTCAGTTCAGCTAACTTGACCTTCTGGTCTTGTTCTATGTGACATTATTGTCCTTGTATGGATACTTGTTATTATCATCAGACTATGCTTGTTTACAGCTTTATAAAAATGAACTGCATGTGTTCGACAAAGTAGTTGGTGTGGCCCGGTAGACGATGGGCTGCACGTTTTCCATACCAGCATTGTTTGCTGAGCCCCTTTGGGGGCACCCCCATTTTTCAGGTACCTGAAGTTGAGAAGATTACCACACCGAGTGTAGGTGGGGTAGATTCAAGCTATGGGAGTCTTCTTCTAGACATTTGTTTTACTTAAGTATTTTACATTTGAGTTTGATTCCTAGTATCTCGGATTGTATTCGTATTCAGACCGTGACTTTTGGAGATTGTATTTGGATTAGCCTTGTTGGTCACAAGGGTGGCCAACGGCATTGTAATACCGCCCGGTTGTTGTATTTATTTCCGCTGCAGTTGTATTTTATTTGGGAGTGATCGCCGTTCAGGTTATTGGATTTCGGGTTGGGGTGTTACAAAAAGTGGTATCAGAGCGTAGTTACGCTCTGGATACAAGGATACACCGAGATTAGGATATCTAAGACTTTAGGTTACGGGTTGAGTGATAGTATTGAAAGGAGTTTAAGTTAGTTTTACTTAGACTACTGTCCAAGACCGAGATTGTGACCACAGTATCTAATATACCTCAACATCCTGCAGATGTCAGGAAGAGGAGGACGCGTGGACAGGCTGATGAGGAGCCAAACATCAGGCTGGCAGACATTGCTACTTAATCGCTCAGGCATTTGCACAGGCGGGGGTTGCACAGCAGCAGCAGCTACCTCCACCACCACCACCCAGGGAGAGAGATGGGTGAAGAGTTTGGCTGATCTGAGGCCAACTGCATTCAAGGGGCAGACTGACCCTGCTCACTTGAGACATCATGGAGATGGAGACAGCGTTCGAGACGCTTGCAGTCCCAGCTAGGGAAAAAGTAAGACTTGCTGCCTTTTATCTGAAGGATGCAGCTAGAGATTGGTGGAACATGGTGAAAGCCGACCACCTGGATGACCCAGCTTTTACTTGGGGACACTACACTGCACTACTTAGGGGCAAATACTACCCGGCCCACACCAGGATGGTGAAGACGAGTTTGACGCCCTGGAGCAGACGGGAAAGATGTCAGTGGATGACTATGCGAAGTTCACTTCGCTACTCCGACTACTACCCGGTATAGGATACTCGGACCAGGTGTTGGTCGACCGGTTCTACGGGGGACTGAGCCCTCGACTTCAGTTTGGGATGGGACCAATCATCCCCACCAGTTTGCAGGTAAAACAGGAGAGACATAAACCAGTTGAAAATTTTATTACATACTATACCCCTCATGGGAGATTTGGAGATTATACCTTGAGATTTCAGGAATGCTATCATGCTGCCTCCGTGGTGGAGATCACTGTAAGAGAAGGGATGCTTTGAGCTCCCAAAAGAGGAAGGACGGACCTGGTGGCGAAGATGCCAAGCAGGGGAACTCCAACAAAAGGAACAAACCCTATCAGAAAGGACAGGGGTCCTACAAGGGAAGGGGAACCAAACTACTGGGAACCCCCAGTCAGGAACCCACGGAGCGCAACTCACAGAAAACCTACCCATCTAAGGGTAGGCACTCTAATCAGACAGTTAGATTTGAAACTTTTGTGATTACTTCAGTACCTTGGAATGTATAATTGACCTTGATTGTATTAGGTTCTGGACATGGCTCAAACACGGGCCAGAAGTATGTCCGCCGTTTCAACTGTAGACAGTGCGGAAAGGATCACCCCGGCGTGACTGCCAAGGGGAGAAAGTCAGTGTCCGCTACTGTCAGATACTCGGACATCGTGCCTTCGAGTGTATCCGAAACCCGGAGAGCAGGAACTACCCCCGGGAGCAAAGGCAAACACCGGCCCTAAGAATGGAGCTAGCGATACTCGCCCTCCACCAACAAACCAGCTCAGGGGTATAAGGGCAAAGGCCCAGCATCGGGACCCGC
Organism: Limonium bicolor; assembly: GCA_023374045.1. Taxonomy (NCBI): domain Eukaryota; kingdom Viridiplantae; phylum Streptophyta; class Magnoliopsida; order Caryophyllales; family Plumbaginaceae; genus Limonium; species Limonium bicolor. Next base: position 17,276,386 of record CM041778.1, on the reverse strand, counting down.
CCTGCATGTCATGGACCGCTCAGATGAGGCTGGTCCTTCTACCAACCCAGGTATTTCTAAACCATGTGAACCTATTATTGAGCAATGGATGATGTGAATGAGTGCTTGCATGCCTTGATTGCCTAATTGAGTAGGAAAGAATTAGTAAGACTCACTAGTAAATTTTAAACCACGTAGGAAGCTATAAGATATGCTTTCCTATCCCCTCACCGCCCTCCCTGGAAGAAAACATTATCAAAATACAAGAACCAGGGAACGAACAATGTAAGGTTATCCAACCAGGTTTGATATTACTCAAAGGATACCTAACACCGGAGACACAAATTGCAATCATCAGAAAATGTCAAGAATTGGGAGCAGGACCAGGAGGGTTCTACACTCCAGAATTTCCAGGAGGATCAAAATGAAGCTGAAAATGATGTGCTTAGGAAAGGATTGGAATCCTTACTCAAAACCTACCAGATACAAGAAATGGAGATGGAGCACAAGTACCAAAAATCCCAGAAGAATTTTTACAATTGTGGAACAAGCAGTTAATACAGCTCAACTAGAAGAAGATCCAGTTCCCAATCTAAGGGCTGATCTATGTATCATCAACTTCTATGAAGAAGGAGGCCGTTTAGGACTACACCAGGACAATGATGAAACAAAAGGGTCCCTTGAACAGGGGATACCAGTATTATCTTTGTCAATTGGAGATGACGCAGAGTTCCTTTATGGCGAGCAGAAGCGTGTGGACCTTGCAAAGAAAATCATATTGAGTTCAGGAGATGTTTTAATAATGGGTGGAAAGTCAAGGTTGCTATACCATGGAATTAAAAGGATTAAACTAAACACAGCACCTTCGACAGTGATAAACACCACTCACATGAACCAGGAAGATTAAGTTTGACTTTTAGAAAGTATAGTGTTGTAATTGTTTGGACATCTGAAAGGAGATCATCTCATCAATGAAGCATTATTGTTATGAAAGTGAATGTCTTTAGACCCCATCATATACAAGTACTTACTCAGATTCTGTTATTAGGTTGTGCTAAGGAGACGGAAGGTGCCTTAAGTATTCTTACTGAGGAGGAGGCCAGCAAGGGCGGCGCGATCCTCACTGGTACCTTTCCTGTTAATGGAGTGGATGCATTAGTACTGTTCGACTCCGGAGCCTCACATACTTTCGTTTCGCCTTCGCTTGCGGGGAAGTTGGGGCTAGACGCTGTAGAGTTACCTGATTTTAAGGTGGCACTCCCGTCTAAGGAGAAGATCAGTTGCACTCGTCTTTATAGAGGAGCCACTATCAGTATTAAGGAGGAGGAATTTCCTATTGACCTTATTGAGTTCAGAGGTCTAGGATTCGACGTTATAGGGATGGACTGGTTGGGGCGGCACAGAGGCCGCATTCTTTGTGCAGAGCGCAGACTGTTGCTTAAGAGCCCATCAGGAGTGACAGTATCTTACCGCAGAGCCCTAGAGCACCATCATAAAGTATATCTGCTATGTCCATGTACAAGCACGTCAGGAAGCAGAAGGAAGTATACTTATGCTATGTTCAGGATGTAGAGCACGACCCTGATTTTGATCCAATATGCCAGTGGTGTCGAATTTCCAGATATTTTTCCAAAGGAACTTCCAGGCTTACCGCCATCCAGAGAGGTAGAGTTCTCCATTGAATTACTACCAGGTACCGGTCCCATAGCTAAGGCACCGTACCGTATGGCACCAGCAGAGATGGCTGAGTGAAGGAGCAGCTGAAAGATTTATTGACAAGGGATACATACGACCTAGCGTATCTCCTTGGGGAGCACCCGTGCTTTTTGTAAAAAAGAAGGATGGAAGCCTTCGGTTATGCATCGATTACAGAGAGCTTAATGCAGTATCGGTGAAAAATAAATATCCACTACCACGAATTGACGATTTGTTTGATCAGTTGAAAGGGGCAAAGGTGTTTTCAAAGATCGATTTGAGATCAGGATACCACCAGATACCTATCAAGGAACAAGACATAGAAAAGACAGCATTCAGAACACGTTATGGCCACTATGAGTTTACAGTTATGCCTTTTGGCTTGTCAAACGCGCCGGCAGTCTTCATGGACTTAATGAACAGATTGTTCAGGGAGCAGCTAGATAAGACCGTAATTGTCTTTATCGACGATATCCTAATTTATTCAAAGTCTAAGGAAGAGCATGAGAGTCACCTCCGACATGTACTTGAGATCTTAAGGGAGAACCAGCTTTATGCTAAGTTCTCCAAATATGAATTTTGGTTAGACAGAGTTTCCTTTTTAGGACATGTCATCTCAGACGCTGGGATCGCAGTGGATCCAGCAAAAATAGAAGCAGTTCGCACCTGGCCCAGGCCAAAGACAGTGACTGATATCAGGAGTTTCCTTGGTTTAGCAGGATACTACAGAAGGTTTGTCAGAGACTTCTCCAAAATAGCCAAACCTATGACCAGCTTAATGAAGAAGGACGCACCTTTCACATGGACTACTGAATGTGAGACCTCATTCGAGCTTTTGAAGAATGCTTTGACATCAGCACCAGTTTTAACTATACCTGAAGGCACTGAGGGTTATGAAGTTTACTGTGATGCATCAGGCAGAGGATTAGGGTGTGTACTCATGCAGAATGGGAAGGTAGTCGCCTACGCTTCCCGACAGTTGAGAACATGAAAACTACAGAAAGGGGGTAAAGTATGAGGAAAACTATCCACACATGACTTGGAACTTGGAGCTATTGTTTTTGCATTGAAGATCTGGCTCCACTACCTGTATGGTGTCCAGATGACTGTATATTCAGATCACAAGAGTTTGAAGTATGTGTTCACCCAGAAGGAGTTAAACATGAGACAAAGAAGATGGGTTGAATTTCTTAAGGACTATGACATTGATTTACAGTACAAAGAAGGGAAAGCTAATGTTGTAGCAGACGCACTGAGTCGACGAGCACATTCCCTAAATGCCATTGTGGCTAGCTCGAGTCTTATGGACGACATACGTAGAGCACAGCAGAGTGATCAGCGAATGATGGAGATCAGTCAGAAGTTGTCTGACGGTACATTTGAGGGTGGAAATATGAGTTTCAGCTACATGATGATGGACTAATCAGATTGAAGGGAAGATTGTGTATTCCCAGAGACAGCACAGATATAAAGGAGCATATTCTTCGAGAGTCCCACACTTCTTCCACATCTGTCCATCCAGGAGCTTCTAAGATGTACAAAGATCTGAAGAGGTATTTCTGGTGGAGTGGTATGAAGGGCGACGTGACCGAATATGTGATTCGATGTCTCACTTGTCAGAAAGTGAAATTCGAACATAGACCAGGAGGTATGGTACAGTCTATGCCAGTTCCAGAGTGGAAGCTTTATGATATCTCCATGGACTTCGTGGTGGGACTACCACCTACGAGAGGAGGCCTTAATATGATTTGGGTTGTTGTTGACCGACTGACTAAAGTTGCTAGGTTTATTCCGATGAAAGACACTTGGAAAGTGCCAAAGTTAGCAGAACTATTTGAGAAAGAGATTATCAGACATCATGGAGTACCTAAGACTATTGTTTCAGATCTACTAGATTTCTCTCACGATACTGGCGAGCTACTCGCGAAGCACTTGGCACTGAATTGAAGCTTAGCACAGCATTTCATCCTTAGACAGATGGTCAGTCAGAGAGGACTATTTAGACCTTAGAGGACATGCTACGAGCATGTGCCTTGGATTTCCAGGGCAGCTGGATAGATAGATTACATCTCATCGAGTTTGCATACAATAACAGCTATCACGCCTCTATACAGATGTCACCTTTTCAGGTATTATATGGTAGACCATGTCGCACACCATTGTGCTGGGACGAGTCTAGTGAGACCGTCATCATTGGGCCTGAGTACTTAGAGCAAGTCCAGGCAGAAGTACACAAATCAGAAATAACATGAAAGCGCACAAGACAGACAGAAATCATATGCTGATGAGAGGCGACGAGACCTTGAGTTCACGGTTGGCGACCAGGTATTTCTACGAGTATCACCCATGAAGGGTGCATTCAGATTTGGACAGAAGGGCAAGCTAAGCCCGAAGTTTGTAGGACCCTACGCTATCATAGAGCGGGTGGGTCTTGTGGCATATCGACTCGATTTGCCAGCCGAATTAGGCAAAGTACACAATGTTTTTCATGTGTCTCAGCTTAAGAAATACATGCCTCATCCTTCTCATGTTCTACAACCAGAGACACTCTCATTAGAACCAACAATGCGGTATGTGGAAACACCGCAATGAATCTTAGACAGAAAAACACGTGATACTCGAAACAAATCTGTGAGCCTAGTAAAGGTTCTTTGGTCGAACCACGATGTGGAAGAGGCCACATGGGAATTAGAAGCAGATATGCGAGCGAAATTTCCCTCATTATTTACCGACTAGACACTTTAGTCTAGGGTACGGGGGCGTACCCCTTTTTTTTGGGGGGTAGAGCCTTTTTCGTTTGTGAATTTAGTATGCATTTTGTTGCACTTTGGTGCATTTCAGTGACACTTTGTCTTGTATGTGTTCTTGTGTAACACTGTTCAGTATATTTCAGTGACACTTTGCTTGTATGTGTTCTTGTATAACACTGTATTCGAATGTACTTTGTACTTCTACTGCTTGGTGTGTACTTAGTTACACTACAATAAAAGTTTATGTGCACTACGCTGCACTATTAGATATGAAAAGTGACTGTGTTATTACATACACTATATTGTTCCAAAGTATTCCTGCTGTGTTTGATGTACACTGTGAACTTAGGAATATAGAGACTTGGGACTTGATCCCTAAAAACTAGACCGAGTTGTGGATACTTAGTGGAACTTGATTCCCCACAACCTTATAATTTAGATATGAGACTTCGGGGCGAAGTCCTTTTTTAAGGGGGGTAGATTGAAATACCCCAAATCTAAATAATATTATTAAATCATTATTTATTGGAATATAATCCAAATATAAATCATTTCACGTACGCATGCAAACCCATGCATGAAAACGTTACGTAAAAAAATAGTCGTTTCACCATAAACGCTAAAACGCCTTAGAAACATGTGATCAAGCATGACCTTGTATGACCTTCTAAAACTCAAACCAAATGGTCATACACTCATCATATGAATATATATATTCAGTCAAATACGCAAAATGCTCGGGAGTGCTCACGCCCGCTCCTTAAAGCACGAAAAGTCCGGAGGAGTGCCGAGGTGGCACGAACTCCTATAAAATTAATTCCTAGAGTTCCTAAGATCATTATTAATCATTCTAAAGAGAACCCACGAAGTGGTTTCTCAAAATTCAGCAAAAACCACAGGAGGATTCTTAGCGCTCCTTTTTGGCCCGGGAGTGTCCCGATGGGCCGTAAATTATGTCACGGGTTGATATAACCCCATATAACTCAATGTAACATCTTAGTATATGTTTATTTACTATAATAAGTGTTTACAAACACTTGGAACTCATAAAAACAATTTATTTCCCAAAATTTCCTTAGAGCACAAAAACACACCTTCGGGTGTCCCGAAAACGCGTTTTACGCAATTGCCTTGTAGTTTTTGACATGCCACGAATTGGTAATCTTAAAAAGGGTTAAAATGACCTTATAAATCAGTTGGTGAGACTACTCAACAAGGTGCTCTATAGGGGCCGATTTTGAGAGCAAAAACTAGTATAAAATTTGCTTTAAAAGTTTATAAAAGGCTTAAAACATGGTGACTCACCTTCCCGTGTGTTATATTACTTAATGCCAAAGTATGTAGGTCTTATTTGACCAGCAAGCTGTCGAAATTATGCAGAGGAATAAGGCCATGTGAGCTAGGAAGAAAACAAAATGCAAAAAGGCAAAAGTGGATCTAGATTCCACCTTTTTCATTTCTTAAACTTTAAGTAACTTCCTTTGCTCTTCCTTGCCTCTTCTCCACCGGTTGGTAAGCTCCATTTGAGCTTGGAAATCGTCCACCTACATGAGAGCAAGAAGACAAGCACAAAGTTAGAAAAACAAAAGAATAAACTTACCTTTTCTTACCTTGTCTTCTAGCTCACATTATTTTCTTCCAACTCTTGCCTTGTCACACCACATGGCCGGTTATATGCTAGTAACATGGGCATTTATTGAGCCAATAACTCTTGTAATAAACTAAGGAAAAAGAATAGTCAAATGACATTAAAAATAAACAAAACAAAAATCAATTCCAAGGCATTCTCTTCTTGCATTTACGTGAGCTAAGTCTCATTTCCTCTCTTGCACTCTTCTCCACCGAATTGGTAATGCTCTCTCCTCTCTCTTCTTGCTTCATCTTCTTCCTTTGAATCTCTTAAGTCCATTAATGGAGTTTTAACTTCTATCTTCATCTTTAAGGTAATTTCCTAGCATTTCTTGGCAAGCCTTGAAGCAAAACTCTTCCTAGCTTAACAACAAGTGTTCGAAATCAATTAGTTCTCCAAGGAGGTTGTCCAAACCAACATTAAACCAAGGAGCATCTCAAGGTTATCTTAAGGTAGTTTTAATGCTTGTAAATCCTTAAAACACATTTGTATGTGTAACCAAGTTCTTCTTCTTCTAAGGCTCTTTTCTTCTTCATTTTCATGAAGGAAAACTTGTTCTTCATCCACCATTAGTGAGCCAAAAATATAAGGAGAAAAGCTTAAGGTAAATTCTTGTAAAACTACTTACAAATCTACTTAAGATCTTTATTCAAGATCTAACTCCTAAAATTCCTTCACCACTTGCATATAACCGAAGTGGAGCATCAATATTACCTTGGAGAAAGCTTGGAGTTTCAAGAGGAGTTCAAGCACTTAACCACCTTTGTTAAGAAGTAAGTTTACTAAGTAAATCTTTATGTTATAAGCTTTGTTAAGCTTCTAAAAATTATACTGAAATACCCCTAAATTAATTTAAATTAATTTAGGGGATTTCTTTTATTAAACCTTTAATAATACTATTAAGTATTAAATTATTTTATGGAATTATGAATATTAAATTATTTTGTGGAATTATGAATATTAAATTATTTTATGGAATTATGAATATTAAATTATTATATGGAGTTATGAATATTAAATTATTATATGGGATTATGAGTATTAATTTAGTATATGGGTTGTGAAATTTATTTAGGGGTTTTCTCTTAATTATTATATATTATTGTATAGTATTATGAATTTAATAATAAGATTTATAAGTCAATAAATCTTGGGAAAATTATTAAACACTCCAAATATATTATAAAGATTTTAGGAAGTGTTGGAACATTGTTTTGAAATATAAAAGTCAATATAAAATTCTAGAAACCTTAAAGCTTATTAAGCCTTGCTAGAGTTGACTTTTTGAGAATGGTCAAACCAGGTCATGAAACCTATACCAATAAATAGGTTATGAAAAACCATGAAGATCGATAAAAAGAACGTCAAAAACGGATCATCCTAGCCAAAGTTATGCTAGATTGAAGTTTTGAATCAAAATTTTAAGAAGTGCCACGTGTCACTCTGTAAGGGGTCGCTCACACTTAGCCGATTTCTTCCCAGATTTTCGTAACCGAATTCCTTTGCTTAGCCCTAACTTTAGACGGCTATAACTTTCACATTACTCAATATTTTTCCATGCCGTCTTCGCCACTCTCTTCTCCTACAATTCCTCTTTTCAACCATTACTCGTACAAACCCTAGATCTATCTGAGTCAACCGGAAAATCGAGCCAAAGTAGCCACCTTGCAAGACTGTTTCCAGAATTCCAGAATTTCCTTCGTTTTCAGGTAACTTGCGTCGATCATAACTTCTTCGTTACTCATCCAAATTCCATGTTCTTTAGCTCGTTTTAAAGAGCTCTAATCCCTCTACAACTTTTGTGTTTATGCCCAAGTCCAATTCGTAACCAGTTGGGAGATATAGAGGCCTAAAGTTTCGGTCTTGCCAGCACATAAAATAATACCGAAACAGAGAGGTAAACTCGTGTTTTGTGACTTCGATTTCTTTCTGTGTGATGCGAGTTAAGATTAGTGCTTGCTATCATTGTGTAGATATACAATCCTTCTTTCCAATGAGCCCTTACTCATTATCTAACCCGTCTTGTACTGCTAGTTATAGATCCTCAAAGTTGGCACCCCGAACTGTCTAAAGTTCGAGTTTTTCCAGTTTTTCCGAATCGGAATTCCTCCAATTCGCACAATCCGGTGAGTCTCCGATCAAATTTCTCCGATATTGTTGTTCTTAGTCATGATTTCAACCTAATCCATGTGCCAATTCAGTCAATTTCGTGTTAGGTTAGGAGAATTTGGATGATTTGTATCCGATTTATATTCTGTACCGAGATAAACCCTAGCTTCCAAATCGAATTCGAATCTTGATGGAATCTGCATTATAATTGGGGAAATTGATACCAATAGAACCGAAATTTGATTACGAATCCATAGAAACAAAAATCACTCGATTTCGTTCTGTATATTAGGAGATATTCGCGAATTAGTACTCGATCAGCTCACTGAGTTCGCTGATGAACTCGCAACACAGGGGCCGTCCGATCTCGTTTTAAGAGATTGGACGGCCAGGATTAGATCTGGTAATAATAAGTTGTTAAGTTTCTATAAAAAAATCAGTAAATAGCTCTAACTTGTTAATTTTAGTTAATGGCCTTCCCGAAGGTATTTTGACTTGCAATTTTAACCATAGGTTCCTTATTTTATCTAGTTTATATTGATGTAAATTATTATGGTTTTGGAGTTTTTAAACATAAGTTATGATTTTTACAAGTTACGGGTTTTCTGGAATTATTTGGCTAAATTAAAAAGATATTTTTATGAAATAAAAATTTTATAATATGTCTAAAATGTTATAGTTACTGTATATTAAATTTGGGAATTTTTGGGCAACGGGAAAAGGTTTAAAAATTTTGTTTGTGAGTTTTTCATAAGAATAACCTATAATATAAAGTTTTTAATGTAATCAAAAATTAAAGTAAGGGTTGTTAATTAACTTTTAAGCTGGGAAAAATAAAGGGAACTAAATTAACATTTTATAACAGTAAGTTTATAAATGTTTTTTTTGTATTTTTTAAGAGAAATGAAATTATTTACATATATGTATATTTACTTACTTAAGTAGGAACTTATAAATTAAGGAATTTAATTATCCTGCATTTCATTTACTATATTATATGGGAGTTAACATTTTAAATAAACTAAGGAACAAATATATTTATATTATTTACGCATTTATAAAAGGGAATTAAGAAGTAACTTATAGTGAATCAAGGAATTTAACTAAACTACATTTTATTTGTTATATATAATATGGAAGCTAATATGTTTAACTAAAACTAAGGGGAAATACTTTATTTTATAAACCATAAATAAGTTTTGGATATGTCTACAAGATATTAGGTAAAATTAAATACAATAGAATTTCTTAAAGAGTGTTCTGGATAAATCTTAATATATGTAGGTATATATATATATATATATATATATATATATATATATATATATATATATAAATACAATAAAAATAGATAAAGGAAATAACATTCCTTGTGAGAAATATAATAGGAAGGATATATATATACGATAAATAAATAAATAAAAGAAAAAAATACCTTAGAAAAATAAATATGCAGGAATTAATGAGTTAAAATAAAACCTCTATAATACTAATATAGAATACTATATGAGGTGGCATTAATTTATGGTTATGAATTGAGTTTGTAGTTACCCTTGAATTTCTAAGATTTATATAAACAGTATTAAAATACATGTATATTTAGTCAATGTCCACAATGTAAATCTATAATTGGGTTAAGAAATTAATAAGTTGAAATTTAGGAATATTTGTAATTAGTTTACATAAAGTGTTACACAAATAGATCTTATTATATAATTGATAATAAAATGAATGAAAATTTTACATTTAAATGTTCATATTATATAACAATAATAAAGTAAATGAGTTACTTTTACATCTAAATGTGAAGAGGATAAATAAGTCTAGATTAATCATTTCTTAATATTTACAGTATTGAGTAATAACTTATATCTTGTGATAAAATCATTAAAAGGATTATGATATAAAACTAAATTAAACTATGATTGGGGAATTAATCTAAATAATAATCCTTACGTTCTTAGAATTTGATAAGCCATATAAAATACATTTAATACCAATGTTCAGGATGTGAGTTTATAATTAAGTAATGTATTTAGTAGTTAGAGTTTATAAGAAGGTTTATAAATGGAAATTAGGTACTTAAAATCTTTAAACCTTTAATTAGATGAAACTGGGTTACGTAAGAGATTATATTGATTTTCCTTTTTAACACTGGAAATATTAATGTGTCATTTGGATATAAGGTATGGGGTTTTTCAGAACAGATTATCTTATTAAATAATTAACAATTTCACTTATGAATCAGAATTTAGTTCTTAGATAGATTTTACCTTATGTCGAGATATATGTTTATCCTAAAATACAATAAAGGAAATTAATTTATTAAGTTATCCCTTTGAAACTTTAGGTTCGTAAACAATTTAAAACGTATTTAAGACTTAAGTTTAGTGAAGTTTAGTATAAAAGGTTTATACATGGCCTATGGGGGAATGTGTGTAAAAATAGAACATTTAGGAAATTAAATGTAAGTAAGGGTACATAAAAGGTTATCTTAAAACACCTTACTATATAGTTATGATAAGGTAAATAATATACCGTGTGGATACTAAATGTAAGAGTTCGATGAGTCTGAGTTAACTATAATATGGTTATTTCAAGATGACAAGTAATTTAACAACTTATGACAAGATTAATAGATGGTTGTAATTAAAGGCCATTCTGAACTAAAGATAAGATAATTGAGTTTAGTAGCTCAAATAAGTTATACTAAAATGCATCTACAACACTACGATTTAATACGGGATGTAGATCTTAATTAAGTTAAGGGAAAGACTTAATCATAGTGGGTTGTCTAGTAGAAATTGTTTAAATACATAATCTTTACATTGTGAGATAATAATATAGTATTCTGAGATGAGTCCATCATAGGTCATAATACAATGTTTATTTTAAATTAAGAATAGAGGTATTGAGCTTAAGATTATTGTCGAAATTCTTAGATTTAATTATATAACATAAACACATTTATGATATAGAGGTCTCAAAAGTCTTGAATGTGAGGATTGTGGTTAAGTATGAATAAAGTGGATAGGAGTGGACAATTAGCCAATGTTGATCGAATACATTCCTTGATCTTACCACCTTGGGCTATACAACGTTCTTAGATAACAAAGATTATACATAACATTAAGTGAGGGCTTAAAAGATAATTGAGACTTTGAAATAAGAGTAAGGAGTTTATTTAAGCGTAACATAGGCTACAAGTGATTGATGGTAGATTATCTTTAATATTCTTCAGAGTACTGTTGATTGTTTGCGCAAGTTGATTAGAACTGCTACAACGTTACCCAGGTACGATTTCTCGTACTCAGCTTGACGTGTTTGGACTTTATGGAATGTTTGTATGATTTCTCGTACTCAGCTTGATGTGTTTGGACTCTATGGAATGTGTTGTGCGATTTCTCGTACTCCGATATTTTTAATGGTTGACTTGTGGAATGTTTTGGAAAACGCTAACTGACTTTAAGAGGATTTTCTAAGGAAAAAAAAGGTTGTGTGACTAACTCAGCTGTGTGACTAACTGAGCCTTGGATGTGGGACTCACTTGAGTATTGGTTTTCTTCTACTTGGTTGCCCGTTAGACATTGGCTGCTTAGGGTTTACGCTTCTGCACTCTGTAGGACTGAGTGTTTTGGTATTGCTCGGGTAGTTGGTGATCTAGCGGGATTTTTGGAAAAGGTCAATCTTGGAAATCTTTCTTTCGACGTGCGCGCGTCTTCCATGGTAACAGTAGGGGGCTGTATATCCGCCATAGGGGCATTGATATTTAACAGTGAGGGGCTGTATATCCCCTGTCCTTAGTGGACGTGATGAACAGTGAGGGGCTGTATATCCCCTGTCCTTAGTGGACGTGATGAACATTGAGGGGCTGTATATCCCCTGTCCTAAAAGGACGTGATTGGCGGGGGGCCATCTCTCCCAGTTGAATTATTCCACTCTTGAGTTATTGGTTCTTGGATCTATCTTATTATTCCTAGTCCTTTGTGACTATCTGAGTCTTTATAATCCAAACGGGAATTGGTTCTAACATCAACAATGGATGCTTACTAACTATGTGGTGGCTACTTAAGTGGATGACTTGTTTTGGAAGTTCTTTATCTTTGTCTTGTTTCCTTTCTCTTTAAACTTGATTGTTTGAAGTTCTTTATCTCTATTTACTTTTAAGAGTTTGTTTTCATGTTACTGTTTATTTTAAAGAGTGTTTTATAAGTTGTTTTTGGAGAATTGTACCAGTTCCATTCCAGGGAACTGACTCACCCCTCCCGGGGTGGGCTGTGGTTTCATCTTGCAGGTACGAATTGATTTACAGGTGGCCACGAAGAGAATGAGCGTTTGGGATGGGACTAGGTTTTGTGGAGAGCGAATGCGTTTTTTATGTTATGTTAATGTTAGGCTTTCTCGAAGTTCAGACGTAACTTAGTTAATTGTAATGTTGAGGTTGGTACCGGGTGTTTGGAGCCCGATGGTCTGTAGCACCTTTAGTTTATTTTCCGATGTGTTTTATTATTTAGGGGTGTTACAGAAAGTGGTATCAGAGCGTAGTTACGCTCTGAACCCGAGAGAAAACAAGCCGAGTGAAATACTTAGATTATAGGTGCACTTAAAACTGGGGAACTGGGTAGAATTGGGAAGTGAGGACTCCAGTAAGGCACGATCCTAACCCTTTTGGATTGTGAATGATTCCTACACACTTGCCTTTTGTGAATGTCTGTGAGTGTGAGGTGTTGTATACCGTTCCAACAATAAACTTCAGATATATATATATATATAAGTTTGGAACATCCTATATTAAGTACGATAAGATTTGGTCGAGATAAACCAAATATTAAGCTATTTTTCAAAAGCATACTCATGGAGGATACATTGCTAAAAATGCAATCCTTTAAAAGCTAGTACACCAATTCCTAGAATTTAAAAGAATACTTTTGGTTGAAAACAGTATACAAGTATAACTTTACATAACTAAATTAGTATTGATATTAGGTGAAAGTACTTCAACTCCTTTAAAGTTTGAGAATAAATCTCACGAACTACTTGGTATCAATTTATTACCTAAAGATAATGTTTGAGATAAATCTTAAGTCTAGAAAATTATTAAGCTAACAAGAACTAGTAGCGTATTAGAAAAGATCAACATTTGAACTTGTAAAACACATTAAAACTCTATGTTAACTTTAGAAAGAAAACACGTAAACCTAACACCCTATGGGAAGTGCCTGGTGCGACGAACTCCTAGGCTGAAAGTAGTGGGGGTGCACACCCACTTCTAGAAGTTTAGGGGCTAGACAAGCCTTGTCACCTAACTGTAAATAATCTTCTATGCAGGTGATGGATTGTGTTGAACTTGAGGGGAAGTGGTGGTAAGACGTTACCATCATGAAATCTTGAGCTAGGCATATTTCATACTAGCCACAATGAACAATTCAAAACTTATATATTAAGATCCAGTACTAAATTCATACATGTAAAGAGTTTACCGAGTTAAATCATTGGTGAAAAATACTTACCTATGGAGTGAACACATGAGTAAAAAAATAAACTGAATATTATTGAGCCTTAAATACTTGGAGTATTGAGTGTCTAGTGAAAAATTGAGAGTTACTTAAAGATTTGGAAATCCTCATGTTTATTTAGAAGTTTAACCTTATACATAGATAAAATCTTAGAAGTCACACTAAGTGTGATATTTACAAAAGCCACCATTGTCTAAGGGAGTACTAAGATTTAATAATCAGAAGAATACTTACATAGAACAAACCTTAAGGAAAATAATTATTAAGAGTGAGTGAGTTTTTATTAGACTAATGCGTTTGACCTAAAATTTTATACAGGGTCCCTACCTTAAAAATATATATATATATAATGTATAAATTTTAAGATAAAGGAATCAGATTTTGGACGAACTTTCTAAAATTCTGCCTTGGGTGAAGTTATATAACAAGTAAATTTTATAAAGTAAATACTGAATGAATCGTCCAAAATACGATAGTTAACTATAGAACAATTGAAACATGAAAAGTCAAAGTCACAGAAAATATTTATCTTATGGAGTTTTAACATATGGTTGGCCAATAAACCTTTGAAGATAATTTTGGAAGATTATTAAGGATTATTAAATGATCTGAAATATTATTATAAACTACTCAAATACGTTACACCTGGTTTATAGCTTGGTAATATAATTGATATGATAAATGATCATATATGGACATATAATTCGTATCCGTCAATAAATGAATGGATAATAATCATAAGGTAAAATTTTATAACCACCAAGGAAATACAAATACATAACAATCAAGAGATACATATATATGTAACGATCATGGATAAAATCAACGGTGCAGTAAAATTCAACAAAGCTGGTTAATAAGGTGTTGAATTCTTTGAATGTGCCATTAGTAGCGGTACGAGGGCGTACCTTAGCTCTTTTAAGGGGGATATGCTGGCATACTCCTCCTTCGTTATCTCATCCGGATTATGCCTCGTTGCATTATTAGCAAAGGGAGAACAGTATTAGCAGAACGAGAGGTGTTTGTATGTGCTTGGTTTTTGCATTATGACTCAGTATGTGACTTTTGATTTTCATCATGTTATATCTTGGTATATCCTGATTCAGTTTGATTTTGAGTAATCTTGAGTGGAATGTTGTTATGGAAGTGGATGGAAATAAAGGATTGGTTTGGTATGGAACTTCATTGGAACTTTTATTGTCTCAGCACACCCGAAGCGGTGTGAGTGCTATTAGTTGATTTTTAAACTTCGAGGCGAAGTTTCTTTTAAGGGGGATATGCTGAAATACCCCTAAATTAATTTAAATTAATTTAGGGGATTTCTTTTATTAAACCTTTAATAATACTATTAAGTATTAAATTATTTTATGGAATTATGAATATTAAATTATTTTATGGAATTATGAATATTAAATTATTTTATGGAATTATGAATATTAAATTATTATATGGAGTTATGAATATTAAATTATTATATGGGATTATGAGTATTAATTAGTATATGGGTTGTGAAATTTATTTAGGGGTTTTCTCTTATTATATTATATTATTGTATAGTATTATGAATTTAATAATAAGATTTATAAGTCAATAAATCTTGGGAAAATTATTAAACACTCCAAATATATTATAAAGATTTTAGGAAGTGTTGGAACATTGTTTTGAAATATAAAAGTCAATATAAAATTCTAGAAACCTTAAAGCTTATTAAGCCTTGCTAGAGTTGACTTTTTGAGAATGGTCAAACCAGGTCATGAAACCTATACCAATAAATAGGTTATGAAAAACCATGAAGATCGATAAAAAGAACGTCAAAAACGGATCATCCTAGCCAAAGTTATGCTAGATTGAAGTTTTGAATCAAAATTTTAAGAAGTGCCACGTGTCACTCTGTAAGGGGTCGCTCACACTTAGCCGATTTTCCCAGATTTTCGTAACCGAATTCCTTGCTTAGCCCTAACTTTAGACGGCTATAACTTTCACATTACTCAATATTTTTCCATGCCGTCTTCGCCACTCTCTTCTCCTACAATTCCTCTTTCAACCATTACTACAAACCCTAGATCTATCTGAGTCAACCGGAAATCGAGCCAAAGTAGCCACCTTGCAAGACTGTTTCCAGAATTCCAGAATTTCCTTCGTTTTCAGGTAACTTCGTCGATCATAACTTCTTCGTTACTCATCCAAATTCCATGTTCTTTAGCTCGTTTTAAAGAGCTCTAATCCCTCTACAACTTTGTGTTTATGTCCAAGTCCAATTCGTAACCAGTTGGGAGATATAGAGGCCTAAAGTTTCGGTCTTGCCAGCACATAAAATAATACCGAAACAGAGAGGTAAACTCGTGTTTTGTGACTTCGATTTCTTTCTGTGTGATGCGAGTTAGATTAGTTGCTATCATTGTGTAGAGATACAATCCTTCTTTCCAATGAGCCCTTACTCATTATCTAACCCGTCTTGTACTGCTAGTTATAGATCCTCAAAGTTGGCACCCCGAACTGTCTAAAGTTGAGTTTTTCCAGTTTTCCGAATCGGAATTCTCCAATTCGCACAATCCGGTGAGTCTCCGATCAAATTTCTCCGATTTGTTGTTCGTATTGATTTCGACCTAATCCATGTGCCAATTTAGTCAATTTCGTGTTAGGTTAGGAGAATTTGGATGATTTGTATCCGATTGTATTCTGTACCGAGATAAACCCTAGCTTCCAAATCGAATTCGAATCTTGATGGAATCTGCATTATAATTGGGGAAATTGTACCAATAGAACCGAAATTTGATTACGAATCCATAGAAACAAAAATCACTCGATTTCGTTCTGTAGATTAGGAGATATCGCGAATTAGTACTCGATCAGCTACTGAGTTCGCTGATGAACTCGACACAGGGGCCGTCCGATCTCGTTTAAGAGATTGGACGGCCAGGATTAGATCTGGTAATATAAGTTGTTAAGTTTCTATAAAAAATCAGTAAATAGCTCTAACTTGTTAATTTATATCTTCCCGAAGGTATTTTGACTTGAAATTTTAACCATAGTTCCTTATTTTATCTAGTTTATATTGATGTAAATTATTATGGTTTTGGAGTTTTTAAACATAAGTTATGATTTTTACAAGTTACGGGTTTTCTGGAATTATTTGGCTAAATTAAAAAGATATTTTTATGAAATAAAAATTTTATAATATGTCTAAAATGTTATAGTTACTGTATATTAAATTTGGGAATTTTTGGGCAACGGGAAAAGGTTTTAAAAATTTGTTTGTGAGTTTTTCATAAGAATAACCTATAATATAAAGTTTTTAATGTAATCAAAAATTAAAGTAAGGGTTGTTAATTAACTTTTAAGCTGGGAAACTAAAGGGAACTAAATTAACATTTTATAACAGTAAGTTTATAAATGTTTTTGTATTAGTTTTTAAGAGAAATGAAATTATTTACATATATGTATATTTACTTACTTAAGTAGGAACTTATATAAATTAAGGAATTTAATTATCCTGCATTTATTTACTATATTATATGGGAGTTAACATTTTAAATAAACTAAGGAACAAATATATATTTATATTATTTTTACGCATTTATAAAAGGGAATTAAGAAGTAACTTATAGTGAATCAAGGAATTTAACTAAACTACATTTTATTTGTTATATATAATATGGAAGCTAATATGTTTAACTAAAACTAAGGGAAATACTTTATTTTATAAACCATAAATAAGTTTTGGATATGTCTACAAGATATTAGGTATAATTAAATACAATAGAATTTCTTAAAGAGTGTTCTGGATAAATCTTAATATATGTAGGTATATGTATATATATATATATATATATATATAAATACAATAAAAATAGATAAAGGAAATAACATTCCTTGTGAGAAATATAATAGGAAGGATATATATATATACGATAAATAAATAAATAAAAGAAATAAAATACCTTATAGAAAATATAATATTGAGGAATTAATGAGTTAAAATAAAACCTCTACATAATACTAATAATAGAATACTATATGAGGTGGTATTAATTTATGGTTATGAATTGAGTTTTTAGTTACCCTTGAATTTCTAAGATTTATATAAACAGTATTAAAATACATGTATATTTAGTCAATGTCCACAATGTAAATCTATAATTGGGTTAAGAAATTAATAAGTTGAAATTTAGGAATATTTGTAATTAGTTTACATAAAGTGTTACACAAATAGATCTTATTATATAATTGATAATAAAATGAATGAAATACTTTTACATTTAAATGTTCATATTATATAAACAATAATAAAGTAAATGAGTTACTTTTACATCTAAATGTGAAGAGGATAAATAAGTCTAGATTTAATCATTTCTTAATATTTATAGTATTGAGTAATAACTTAATATTTGTGATAAAATCATTAAAAGGATTATGATATAAACTAATTAAACTATGATTAGGAATTAATCTAAATAATAATCCTTAAGTTCTTAGAATTATAAGCCATATAAAATACATTTAATACCAATGTTCAGGATGTGAGTTTATAATTAAGTAATGTATTTAGTAGTTAGATTTATAAGAAGGTTTATAAATAGAAATTAGATACTTAAAATCTTTAAACCTTTAATTAGATGAAACGGTTATAAGAGATTATATTGATTTATTTTTGACACTGGAATATTAATGTGTCATTTGAATATAAGGTATGGGGATTTTCAGAATAGATTATCTTATTAATAATTAACAATTTCACTTACGAATCAGAATTTAATTCTTGATAATTTACCTTATGTCGAGATATAATTGTATCCTAAATACAATAAAGGAAATTAATTTATTAAGTTATCTTTGAAACTTTAGGTTTTGTAAACAATTAAAACGTATTTAAGACTTAAGTTTAGTGAAGTTTAGTATAAAAGGTTTATACATGGCCTATGGGGGAATGTGTGAAAAATAGAACATTTAGGAAATTAAATGTAAGTAAGGATACATAAAAGGTTATCTTAAAACACCTTATTATATAGTTATGATAAGTAAATAATATACCTGTGGATACTAAATGTAAGAGTTCGATGAGTCTGAGTTAACTATAATATGGTTATTTCAAGATGAAAAGTAATTTAACAACTTATGACAAGATTAATAGATGGTTGTAATTAAAGGCCATTCTGAACTAAAGATAAGATAATTGAGTTTAGTAGCTCAAATAAGTTATACTAAAATGCATCTACAACACTACGATTTCAGTATACGGGATGTAGATCTTAATTAAGTTAAGGGAAAGACTTAATCATAAGGGTTGTCTAGTAGAAATTGTTTAAATACATAATCTTTACATTGTGAGATAATAATATAGTATTCTGAGATGAGTCCATCATAGGTCATAATACAATGTCTATTCTAAATTAAGAATAGAGGTATTGAGCTTAAGATTATTGTCGAAATTCTTAGATTTAATTATATAACATAAACACATTTATGATATAGAGGTCTCAAAAGTCTTGAATGTGAGGATTGTGGTTAAGTATGAATAAAGTGGATAGGAGTGGACAATTAGCCAATGTTGATCGAATACATTCCTTGATCTTACCACCTTGGGCTATACAACGTTCTAGATAACACAAAGATTATACATAACATTTAAGTGAGGGCTTAAAAGATAATTGAGACTTTGAAATAAGAGTAAGGAGTTTATTTAAGCGTAACATAGGCTACAAGTGATTGATGGTAGATTATCTTTAATATTCTTCAGAGTACTGTTGATTGTTTGCGCAAGTTGATTAGAACTGCTACAACGTTACCCAGGTACGATTTCTCGTACTGTGTTGGACTTTATGGAATGTTTGTACGATTTCTCGTACTCAGCTTGATGTGTTGGACTCTATGGAATGTGTTGTGCGATTTCTCGTACTCCGATATTTTAATGGTTGACTTGTGGAATGTTTTGGAAAACGCTAACTGACTTTAAGAGGATTTTCTAAGGAAAAAAAAGGTTGTGTGACTAACTCAGTGTGTGACTAACTGAGCCTTGGATGTGGAACTCACTTGGTATTGGTTTCTTCTACTTGGTTGCCCGTTAGACATTGGCTGCTTAGGGTTTACGCTTCTGCACTCTGTAGGACTGAGTGTTTTGGTATTGCTCTGGGTAGTTGGTGATCTAGCGGGATTTTTGGAAAAGGTCAATCTTGGAAATCTTTCTTTCGACGTGCGCGCGTCTTCCATGGTAACAGTAGGGGCTGTATATCCCTCGCCCATAGGGGCATTGATATTTAACAGTGAGGGGTTGTATATCCCTGTCCTTAGTGGACGTGATGAACGTGAGGGGCTGTATATCCCCTGTCCTTAGTGGACGTGATGAACATTGAGGGGTTGTATATCCCCTGTCCTAAAAGGACGTGATTGGCGGTGGGGGCCATCTCTCAGTTGAATTATTCCACTCTTGAGTTATTGGTTCTTGGATCTATCTATTATTCCTAGTCCTTTGTGACTATCTGAGTCTTATAATCCAAACGGGAATTGGTTCTAACATCAACAATGGATGCTTACTAACTATGTGGTGTGGCTACTTAAGTGGATGACTTGTTTTGGAAGTTCTTTATCTTTGTCTTGTTTTCCTTTCTCTTTAAACTTGATTGTTTTGAAGTTCTTTATCTCTATTTTACTTTTAAGAGTTTGTTTTCATGTTACTGTTTATTTTAAAGAGTGATGTTTTATAAGTTTGTTTTTGGAGAATTGTACCAGTTCCATTCCAGGGAACTGACTCACCCCTCCCGGGGTGGCTGCTTGGTTTCATCTTGCAGGTACGAATTGATTTACAGGTGGCCACGAAGAGAATGAGCGTTTGGGATGGGACTAGGTTTTGTGGAGAGCGAATGCGTTTTATTATTGTTATGTTAATGTTAGGCTTTCTCGAAGTTCAGACCGTAACTTACTTAATTGTAATTGTTGAGGTTGGTACCGGGTGTTTGGAGCCCGATGGTCTGTAGCACCTTTAGTTTATTTTCCGATGTTGTTTTATTATTATAGGGGTGTTACATATACAAAAATTATGTACATCTCCTAGTTAATTAAAACCGAAACTATATGGTTTTATATGCCAAAAATATAATCTATAACATATATAGAAAATATTTACCTTAAGACACATTTTTGTGTCACAAGTTTTATTTATGTTACAAATAAATTGGCCGAAATGTCAAGGGAAAAAATGCTTTAATTTAAGCTAAGAATCAATATAAGACATTACATAATTTTTCATAAGTTATATGACTCATATGAATTTATGTATAGTTTATCTTGGCATATAAATCCACTTTTATATACTATATGGTCACTAAATAAATATGGCCGAATGTTCTAATTGATAAAGGTATTAATGACCTACTTAGTATATAAACTTATCTCATAAAGTTTGGTGAGTTAAAAATATTTTATTAGAGCTTAAATGGCTAATTAATTAGTTGTGTGGCTTAAATGTAATTTTACAAAGTTTAGTGTTGTTATTATAAAAACCAGAGTGGTTAAGGGTATTCTTGAATATATATGATATAATATAAAGTTAGAATTAAGTTTATGAATTTAGATAATTTAAACAAGTGTTAAAATAGCATTTTATAAAGTTTTGGGCTATTATGTAATTTATAAAAGTTTGTTATGAATTAGAACTTATTGTGGGCAAATTCATAATTAAGGAGAATATTAGGTTCACTTTCGAAATTTAAGGAATAAATATTTAGCTATAGTTTATAAGTATTAAGTAACTATTATAAAGTTTTGGGATGAAATGAATTAAGGAAAGATAAATACAAAGCCGAATTACTTTGGGGTTAGTTTGGTAATTTAAGAATTTATATATATATTCGGCATTTATGGAGAATTAAAATTAAAACTATAATTTATAAGGCATTATGTAAAGGTTATAAGATTTTGTGGTTAAATTGTAATTATAGGAAGTAAATTATTAAAGCCGAGAATTTAAGGGGCTAAGTTGTAATTTTTGAAAGTTATAATATTTAAAAGCTATATACCAAAATATTAGAGGTGGCTTTGTAATTTAACTAAATAAGAAGTTAAAACTCTATAATATAATGAGATTAGAATTTAAATATAAAGTTTATGAATTAAAGTGGTTGTTTTGTAAATAACCAAAATATAAGGGTAAGAATTTAGATTAAAATAAATATAGGTCCTATATGGATATTTGGAGGAATTAGAAAGAAAGAATTTTGATTTAAAGGAGTTATGAAGTTTAAACTATGACTTATATAGTTATAAGGAATTTAAAAGTAACCAATGATTATTACTTTTGGTTAAAGAAGGAATAATGAAAACTATAAAAGTTTTATGTCCTTGTATGACATATAAATATAGTTAAGGAATTATAAGTTGTTATGTCAACTAGACAAAGAAAAATAAATAACAAATATAGTACATGAATAAATTAATATATATATATATGTACATTAAAGGAGTTATAAATAAATAAGAAAGAATGACAAATAAGTTCTACATAAAATCATGATGTAATTAAAAGAAATAAACCTCACATGAAATAACAAATATGAGATTTGTTGAAAGATCCAATAGAATTATTAAATAAGGGTAACATAAATTAACCCTCTCAGTTAATCCTATTCTAGGACTTTGTTTGACCAGACGTTGACCAGGGTATAATCAACTGCAACCTACGGTGAACGGTATGGGATTCTTGCAACCTGTTTTCTACCGGATTACACCGGCTTGTGTGCTATCTGTTGTTTGAATTAACGACCAAGATAATTAATGTAAATGATGTTTTTACTCTTGTGCACTGTGGTATTATTTTATGTGCGTGAATGTTGCTGACTACAACGTGTATGTCCCACGCATACAAACACTACTATACCAGTGGATTAAATACCTGCGTTTCAGTATACCGAGGACTTGTACTCAAGTCTCTCACTAACTTCACTTTATAACAAACGTCATTATCCTAATCGTGATAATTGACACTACACATTGTGTTCTTGTTTAACGTCTTTATACGACACTTAACAATTCTATACTACGAGAACGAGGAGCCCAGTTGGATCTGGCCATGCATGCTACAGGAGTTGTACCTGTCTCAGGTCGTCTCCTACTCAATTACGTCGCGACGGAACATTTCAGTTGGGAGGAAGACTCTATTCCTCTCGGGTTTCTAATGCCCATCAGTTCAGTGTGAGGAAGACTTCATTCCTCTCGTGGGTTCTATTTCCCACATTTCTCAGTACAGGGCTTAACTACGTTATCTCCTGGGGTTTTTAATATCCAACCTTTCAATCTTAACGAGGTCACTATACCTTCACTATTTGAGATATTCAGTTATACCTGTCAGTCCCATTGTGAGGACCGACTATCATTAAAGAAATTCAGTTCAGCTAACTTGACCTTCTACAGTCTTGTTCTATGTGACATTATTGTCCTTGTATGGATACTTGTTATCATCAGACTATGCTTGTTTACAGCTTTATAAAAATGAACTGCATGTGTTCGACAAAGTAGTTGGTGTGGCCCGGTAGACGATGGGCTGCACGTTTTCCATACCAGCATTGTTTGCTGAGCCCCTTTGGGGGCACCCCCATTTTTCAGGTACCTGAAGTTGAGAAGATTACCACACCGAGTGTAGGTGGGGTAGATTCAAGCTATGGGAGTCTTCTTCTAGACATTTGTTTTTATTTGAGTATTTTACATTTGAGTTTGATTCCTAGTATCTCGGATTGTATTCGTATTCAGACCGTGACTTTTGGAGTTTGTATTTGGAGTTAGCCTTGTTGGTCACAAGGGTGGCCAACGGCATTGTAATACCGCCCGGTTGTTGTATTATTTCCGCTGCAGTTGTATTTTATTTGGGGAGTGATCGCCGTTCAGGTTATTGGATTTCGGGTTGGGGTGTTACAAAATAGGTGACAATAACGCCGCATAACTTCGTTACAAAAAAATAATAACACGATATAATATATAGTCGTGGTATTGTAATGTTGTAAATATGTGACAATAACGCTGCATAACTGCGTTACAAAAAAATATATAATTACATGATATAATATATAGTCGCATTTATATAAATAATCATGTATAACCTATACAAAACAGAGAGAAAGAAAAAGGAGCAAAGACACTCCCGCTGAGGTTTGAACCCGAGACCTCCCGTACCTTCTCCAAATGTTTAACCGGTTGAGCTATGCTCGAATTCGGTACTAAACCCAGCAAACTAAAACTAGTAGCAGACCAACTAAACTAACTATAAAGAAAGAAAACAATGAGAATCACACGCATCTGTAGCAGTTCTTTCTTCTTCCTCGATCAAAAAAAAAAAACCAGACTGAATCAAATGAAAACTGGGGACAGAGGATTCAAACTCCCAGGCGACAAGAATTCTTGGTTCACTAACCACCCCATACTCCTCTCTAGAAACTTGCAACCGCACTCATGCCCTCACTCCCTGGTTGCTTAATCGACAAATGCAAGCATACCCAGACAAGGACTTGTTGTCGATCCCTGGGGCAGAAGAAGCAAATCCACTAGGGTGCTAATATTTTACCCCACCACCCCTTATCCTCTCTGCTCATTCTCTGCAATATCGGGAAACCAAGAAAGACAACAATGCTAGAAGCGCCATACTCCTTTGTTTTGCAAGACACCTGCAATCTGAACCACACTGTGAACTACCTCAACTTCAAAAAAAAAAATACATGCTAACTATGTCTATCTCTGAGTCAAACATACCGCTGTTCCACACGATGCCTCAGAGTTTGCAATTTCAAACTCCTATGCTACTGCCTTGTGGACAGAAATCACGAACTTCATCAACCAGCCATATACAAAACACTCCTTCATTCCTCTTGCGCACACCAGTTCTGCATGAGCAGAAACAGGTGTGATTTCCCTGTTCTTTTCCACAAGCAAGGTAAGATGTGCTAATCTGCATGGTCTTTCTTTCTCTCTTCCTTTCCACTTCTGTTCTTTTGTTTTCTCGATTTCTCTTGTTCCTGATGAAGTAGAATAACTCCACTCCTTTCATGTAGCAGTAGTCCCTTGGTAACCTGTGGCATTCCCATTCACACACAAAGCTAGCAAGGAGCCAGCATTCTGGCTTGGAAAATCATCCTCAGGTGAACCAGAACAGCCTTTGAATTATCCCTGTGTTCCCTTGTATACCGAGACTGTTGAAGACTACTCTAATGCTTTCTTTTTTTTTCCTCTTCTTGTTCTCCTGCTGTACCAACACCGCATACATTCTCTAGGCTTCCTCGAACTTATCTTGGTCCATAGCTGCTCACCATCTCTGCTGGAGCATAACCAGAAGGTGAGTACCTGAAACAATGTTCCTCACCATATCACCCATTGTTCTCTGAGAACCAAGACTAACTTCTGAAAAAAAAATTCACCCAGTGCTGTCGAGTGACCAAGGTTGTAGAGAGTCCCGTGGTGTGCCAAGATCAACTAAGGAGAACAATTAAGTTATCATCAGGGGTAAGTTATTCCTAACTGATTCCAAGATCAGAAAAACAATAGAAAGGTGGTTACAATGGTTGCATGGTCCAGTTACAGATTTTATGTTCTCTGTGTAAGGAGCTTCAAAGATTTGAGGCCCATGTCACTTTGTCTGTTATGTAGATTAAACTGAAATCAATACACCTAACTGAGTAGCTAGACTATTGGGAGGAATGAGAACCTAATTAATGAACAATAAGAGAACAACAGTGGAAAGAAAACCAGTCTCAGATTTTAGTTTCCTTCTTTTCAAATTTCGGAATTTCTTAGTTTCTGTATAAACCTCCTCAGTAGTTGTTGTTGAAGAAAAACAACACCGTTCATCTTCTAGAAGAGATAGGTAGTAGAGGGAGGCACCGTCCCTTCCTATTCCCGTTCACCATTGTTGAATAAGTAGCAAGCATGTATAAAACATGTGGTTGCTGTATACGTAGTAGTTAGCCTCTATATTTGACTACGATAGTTAACGTTGTTTTTGTTTTGCTATAAATAGGCCTGTAATCTGATGAATGAAATCATCCCATTCCAAGAATCCAAAACACTTACTTTCAACAATCTGGTATCAGAGCCGGTTATGTGTGTTCCAGTAGTTTTTTATTTCGTTGTCGGTTCTGTCTGGAAGTCTTCCAGCAATTAGACACCACTTGTTGCCGAGGAGACTATGGAATTTGATTATAAATTCATCTTCTTCTTCGGTGAAATTGCCGCGTTTAAGGTCTGGTCTTATTAATCCAACGAAGCCTACAACTCTTGCCACATCTAAGCAAACCAGCAACTTTAGGAAGAGAGCGCCACCATCCTTCACCATGGAGTCGTATGTATTCAATTAAACGCTGGTCTTCTTCCTTGGTCCATGCGCCCTTGTTTGTATGCGCTTTCTCGCAGCACGGTGAACGCCCCATTCTTCAATCGAATCCTTTCAACGAGGAACTAGAAGTATATGCTTTCTTCTTCTTCAGGAAGAACAAAAAAAAAGAAAAAAAAACAGAGGGAGAGGAGCAGCACAAAGGTGAGAAAACAAACTCAGTCGGCGAGAAAAGAAAAAGAAAGAGGGGTAATATTCAACGCGAGAGAAAACAGGAAGGGAGTTGGTGGAATTAATTGGAAAGGGAATCACGTGAAAGCAAGGAGTGTGGATTTGAAAAGAAAAAAAATCCAAATCACTTTCCAAAAGTGAATCACGTGAAAGCTAGTGTGGAGTCACGTAAAAAAAAAAGGGTGGCGTGAAGATATTTTTTTTTTAAGGAAAAAAAAAGGGTGTTGTCTATTAAGAGGATTAAAAAAAAGGGTGTAAAAAAAACAATATTTTAGTTATGGCTGATTTTCAAGTTGCCGGTGGAATTAAAAAGCTTAGCAATAACAATTATAACTCTTGGTCCACTTGCATAATGTCATATTTGCAAGGACAAGATTTATGGGAGATTGTTAGTGGCACCGAAATAAATCAGCCAACGGGAGAAGACGCACTGCGAAAATGGAAGATTAAAGCAGGCAAGGCCATGTTTACTCTCAAGACGACTGTTGAAGAAGAAATTCTCGAGCACATTCGAGACGCGAAGACTCCCAAAGACGCTTGGGATACGCTCGTGAAGTTATTCTCGAAAAAGAATGACACGAAGCTGCAACTTTTGGAGAGTGAGCTACTGTCAATTGCACAACGTGACATGACGGTTGCGCAATACTTTCATAAAGTAAAGTCGTTGTGTCGAGAAATTTCTGACTTGGATTCGGAAGCCCGAATCGGTGATACACGGATGAAACGAATCATCATCCATGGGTTGAAACCGGAATTCAGGAGCTTTATTGCTGCTATACAAGGATGGCAAAATCAACCATCACTTGTGGAGTTCGAGAATTTGCTAGTCGGTCAAGAAGCTTTGGCCAAGCAGATGGGAGGAGCCTCAGTGAAGAAAGAAGAAGAGGCACTCTACGCCAAGAAAGGAAAGTGGAATTCCAAGCAGCATGATGGTGGTGGATCCAAGAGGAATGGTGACAAAGGAAAGAGTCATCAAGGCGCAGGAAGCAGTCGTTGGAAGAAGCGTGGCAGTAACCAAAAGTTTGAAGGGAAGTGTTATAATTGTGACAAGGTAGGTCACATGGCGAAAGATTGCTGGGCCAAGAAGAAGGGTGTGGAGAGCAACACCGCTACTTCGAAAAGTGAAGATGAATGGGATATGGAGGCCCACTTTGCAGTAGATGAAGAAGAACTAGCTCTCTCGGCGACAACACCAAATCAAATCGACTATGACAATGATTGGATTGTTGACTCCGGTTGCTCGAATCATATGACGGGTAATAAAGAGAAGTTAGAGAGCTTGACAAACTACAAGGGGAGTCGAGTCGTGGTGACAGCCAACAACTCAAAATTACAGATAACTCACATCGGTAATACTGTAGTGTCCCCTCAATCTGGTGATGCTGAGATGGTATTTCAAAACGTCTACCATGTTCCTGGTATGAAGAAAAATCTCCTTTCAGTATCACAGTTAACATCGGCTGGTCACTTTATCTTGTTCGGACCAGATGATGTAAAGGTATATCGAAACCTTGAGGTCACTGAAAAGCCCATCATGAAAGGGCAGAAGGTAGAGTCGATCTATGTGATGTCAGCAGAGGCTGCATACATAGACAAGACAAGAAGGAACGAGACATCAGACTTATGGCACATGCGGTTAGGCCATGTCAGCTACTCCAAGTTAGACGTGATGATGAAGAGATTGATGTTGAAAGGACTTCCTCGACTCGAGGTAAAGACCGATACTGTATGTGCAGGTTGCCAGTATGGAAAAGCACACCAATTACCATACAAAGAATCTAGCTATAAAGCAAAGGAGTCACTGGAGTTGGTTCACTCTGACGTGTTTGGTCCGGTCAAGCAAACTTCCATCGGCGGGATGAAGTATATGGTGACCTTCATTGACGATTTCTCGAGGTATGTGTGGATCTACTTCATGAAAGAAAAGTCTCAAGTCTTTGAAAAGTTTAAAGAGTTCAAGAAGACAGTGGAGTTAGAGGTTGGTAAACAAATTCGTAGTCTGCGAACTGATAACGGAGGAGAGTACACCTCACATGGGTACTTAAGCTTTCTGAAGGACTACAAAATACGACACCAGTTTACTTGTCCAAACACTCCACAACAAAACGGTGTAGCAGAAAGAAAGAACAGACACCTGGCGGAGATATGTCGAAGTATGATCCATGCGAAGAATGTTCCAGGAAGGTTTTGGGCAGAGGCGATGAATACTGCAGCCTTTGTGATCAATAGGCTTCCGCAACAAAGGTTAGATTTTCTATCACCATTTGAAAAGTTATGGAAGATAAAACCCGCTATTGGACATCTTCGAGTGTTTGGATGTGTATGCTATGTGTTTGTACCTGATCACTTACGTAGCAAGATGGAAAAGAAGGCCATTAGATGTATCTTTGTAGGATACGACAACCAGAGGAAAGGATGGAGGTGTTGTGATCCATCAACTGGGAAGTGCTACACATCTCGAAATGTGGTATTTGATGAGTCTTCGTCATGGTGGCCCTCAGATAGTGAAGTGTTTCCTAGGGATGAGTTGCAAGATCCACCAAGGACAGATGAACCTGGAGACGGTGGTACTGAAGAAGGCTTAGATCAAAACCCCTGGCGAACTGGTATCCACCAACCACCAGATGAAGAAGGTGATTCTGAAGGAGTCACATCACCCAGAAGATCAAGTAGGATCAAGAAGCCAAATCCCAAGTATGCAAACGCAGCCGTTGCTGAAGACGTAGATATGAAAGAACCAGAGACGTTCGAAGAAGCATCCAAAGATCCAGAGTGGATCAAAGCAATGGAAGAAGAAGTGGTTGCACTAGAGCGCAATCAGACATGGGAGCTAGTACCCAAACCAAGAGAGGTGAAGCCGATCTCTTGTAAGTGGGTGTACAAGCTAAAGCGTAACACAGATGGGTCAATCGAAAGGTATAAAGCTCGTCTAGTAGCTCGTGGATTTTCTCAACAGTATGGGCTGGACTATGATGAGACATTTAGTCCAGTTGCAAAGCTTACTACAGTGAGAGTTCTACTAGCACTAGCAGCCAGTAAAAATTGGAACCTATGGCAAATGGATGTGAAGAACGCTTTCTTGCATGGAGAGTTAGATCGAGCAATCTATATGAATCAACCAACAGGATTTCAGAGTCAAGATCATCCTGAGTATGTGTGCAAACTTAGGAAGGCACTTTATGGCCTAAAGCAAGCACCAAGGGCGTGGTATGGTAAGATTGCTGAATTTCTTACTCACAATGGCTATTCGATGACGTCTGCAGATTCTAGCTTGTTTGTTAAAGCAAAAGAAGGGAAACTAGCTATAGTGCTAGTGTATGTGGATGATTTGATCATCACTGGTGACGATGAAAAAGAAGTTTCTCAGACTAGAGAAAATCTGTCAGTTCGGTTTCAGATGAAAGAACTTGGACAGCTGAAGCACTTTCTTGGTCTCGAGATTGATCGCACCAAAAGAGAAATATGTCTTCATCAACTCAAGTATTCCAAAGATTTGCTGAAGAAGTTTGGAATGCTCAATTGCAAACCGATCTCAACACCGATAGAGCCAAATGCTAGAATGTGTGCTCATGAAGGAAAAGACCTGGAGGATGCTACGATGTATCGACAACTGGTGGGTAGTTTAATCTACTTAACCTTAACACGACCTGATATCTCATTTGCAGTCGGTGTGTTAAGTCGTTATATGCAGAATCCAAAGAAACCTCATTTGGAAGCAGCTCGACGAGTTCTAAGATACATAAAGAGTACACTAGGACATGGTATACTCTATAAGAGTGGTGAAGATTGTGAGCTAGTTGGCTATTGTGATGCTGACTATGCAGGTGATCCAGACACACGACGTTCGACCACTGGCTATGTATTTATGCTTGGGTCCGGAGCAGTGTCTTGGTGTAGCAAGAGACAACCGACAGTGTCGTTGTCAACTACTGAAGCAGAGTACCGAG
This sequence comes from Limonium bicolor, assembly GCA_023374045.1. NCBI lineage: Eukaryota > Viridiplantae > Streptophyta > Magnoliopsida > Caryophyllales > Plumbaginaceae > Limonium > Limonium bicolor. The sequence continues at coordinate 17,246,225 of CM041778.1, read as the reverse complement.
CAGCAGCTATGGCAGCTCAAGAAAGCACTTGGTTAATGCAGTTACTAAAGGACTTGTATCAGCCGACCAAGTACAACATCGTGCTATATTGTGACAATTTGTCAGCAATACAGTTAGCAGAGAATCCAGTCTTCCATGCTAGAACCAAGCACGTAGAGGTGCACTATCATTTCCTCAGAGAGAAGGTCTTGCAAGAAGAGATTCAGTTGAAGTACATCAAAACTGAGAACCAAGCTGCAGATCTGTTCACTAAAGGCTTGAGTGGTAACAAGCTCGGAAATTTCTATAATCAGCTAGGAATAATAAAAAGAGATGAAGCTGGTGTTGAGAGGGAGTGTTGAAGAAAAACAACACCGTTCATCTTCTAGAAGAGATAGGTAGTAGAGGGAGGCACCGTCCCTTCCTATTCCCGTTCACCATTGTTGAATAAGTAGCAAGCATGTATAAAACATGTGGTTGCTGTATACGTAGTAGTTAGCCTCTATATTTGACTACGATAGTTAACGTTGTTTTTGTTTTGCTATAAATAGGCCTGTAATCTGATGAATGAAATCATCCCATTCCAAGAATCCAAAACACTTACTTTCAACAGTTGTATCAACGTTGTTGAGGGTGAGGATATATAACAATGTTGTACTAGGAAGCTATGCCATATGAAGGGAAATTGGGAAGCCAGATCTTAGAGCAGAACATAAGATGAACAGAAGATGAAAATAGAAGAGAAAAGAAAGATCAGTTCAGTTTCCAAGTTCTGAGGAATAAGTTTCCAGAAATGTAGCCTGGTTACCTTGGGCTGGTTTGTGTTCCAAACTATACTAAAGTGCGCAAAAGGAAACCCAAACAACTTTGGAAGGAAAATCGTAAGTCAGATAAATAACCAGAAAGACAGGTAACAGAGAATAACTGCAACAGTCCATGGGTTCTTTTTCCATTCAGTTCGGTTTTATATATCGGTTTTCAGGTTTCTGTTCTGATTAGTGTCCATGCCACTCTAGGGTCTGTTTTGAGAGTTAAAGCTGCAGTGAGGTCTTAACTAAATAGCTCAACCTGTTGGGGAGTCAGTCGACTCACTAAGACAGAAGGAAAAAGGAATATACCTGTACATATCAGTTTCATGGCCGCTAGTTCACAGGTTCTGGTTTAATTGTAGTTAGTGTTGGGGTGTTCTGTAACTTCAGCTTACAGTCTGGGGGTGTCTTAAGAAATGAAACGGTATTAAAACACACAACTAGGTAGTTGAGCAAGTTGGGAGAAACCAGAAAAAGAGACTGAAAGAACAGAAGAAACCAATAACAGGAATGGTGTATCAGTTTTAGTTTATGGTTTTGAGAGTTAGTTTTGGGTTTCTGTTACAGGTGAGATTTGAGTGTTATATGGGTGTATAATGAAGATAATAAATTCCTAATATATCTTACCAAGGAAATATACGATTTGGGAAGGGATTGCAAGTCAGACAAAAAAAAAACAGAAAGATAACCATAAGAGGAGATTGTGCCAGTTTCCATTTTTAGGTTCTGTATAACAGAATTTTCAGAAGCGTGACCCCTGCTGCTTTGGGTCTGTCTGGGGATTTAAACCATACTAAGACTGTTACCTAAGGGGATAAATAATTGGGGAAATAGGAACCAAGTAAGGAACTAAAAAGTAAGTTAAAACAGCACCGGTTTTATCAGTTTCAAATAACCTCAAGTTCAGTTTTGTTTTCCTGGTGTCTGTATAATGAAACTCCAGGGGTTTTAACTTACTTCTTTGGGTCTATCCTTGGAGCTAGGATCTGGGTAAACACTTAATTAAGAGGAAGGTTAGATTACCACACTGAGAGAAGAAAAAAGGGGAGAAGCATATCAGTACCTGTTTCAGTTTTGTATTCTTCCTTTTTTTCAGTTTCTGTTTTCCTTTTTGTACATGTCGGTGTAATAGATCACTGAGGTGTTAGTAGTGCTAGGATGTCTTAGGTATGAACTAGGAACAATGTTAAAGAGGTGAATTAAGTTGACAGAACCATGTGAGGATTTAGGAGCCAAGCAACGGATGAAAAACAGAATGATAGGATACCCGATTTGGTTTCAGTTTTAGTGGTATTGTCTCTGTATAACTGCCACCATAGAGATGGGGGGGGGGAGTTGGTAGTGATTTGTGATCAATTTAAAACTAGCTGATACATTTCAGTAGGTCTGAAAACTATTAGGATAGGACGAGAATCATAAAGACCAGAGAAGAAGGGAGAAATCAAGAGGAAATATATAGTTGTTGTTTCAGATTTTAATAATGTTGTAACTTTTGTATGACTGTGCTACAAGGGTACTATAAGTGTGAATCTAGTTAAAATGAACCCAAATGATAGCTAATAAATATAACTAGGATTAGCGAAACATGAGGAGAAGAATAAACACCAATTACTACCGTAAAGGTGACGCTAAATAATGTATTTGTGCTTCAAACTTAGGAATCCTTGGGTTTCTGTATAATTGGATTTTAGGGGTATTCTAGGAATATATTATCACTATACAAGGGTTACAACATGGATCACCTATTTATCTAAGGAGGGAAAACACAATAGACAAGTTATATCTATTTTATACAAACTTGTTACATAAATAACGCTTAAGATGCTCAAAAACAAAGCTAAGGAAAAAGGACTTAGTTAACATGTAACTAAAGATATGAATATCCTAGGAGTAAGTTGAGCCTAGGATTAATGCATGTGAAGTTCTAAGAGTCAATATAAACTAAGCATGTGACAACATATCTAGGGAATAACATACGATATAAAGTGTCGTCACATAAAATAATAAACTGACACACGGCTTTAATTACCTCTAGGACCATAGCGAGCTCCGACCGGGACTTTGAGTGTAAGACAACTCGTGCTTTCGAATAAGGTATGGACATGTGTGGTTCGTATGTTGCCGTGTTACACGGCTTGTGTGTTGTGTGCTCTGTGTGAAAAGACCTTAAGATCAAAACATGAAATTGGTTTGCTTGTTTATCATGTTGCATGATTTTTGTATCATTGTTGTATATCATTGCGCGCACACAGTAGTTTAGTCCCTTCTCGTTTATGGAATTTGAGATGAGATAATGTGAGCTATGAAAACAAAGAAAATTCTATTAAGGGGAACTCCTCCCTAACCATGGAGGACGTACCATGACGCCCACTATGGTGTCTATTCATTAATGAGAATAAAGGGTAAATATCAACTGGAGGAACATGAAGATAACCCGGGAAGACATACAACATCCGCGCGGTATTGAATATATTCGGGAGTTGGTATCTGCATCATCGATCCTTCGACCGACCATTGTGGAGCATATCTTGGGGTCTAAAGACGACCCCTCTTTCTCGACGAACGACGCCGGGATTGGAAGATTGGCAACTTGAGAAGCATGACCTGGGGTCTAGAGATGACCCCTCTTTCTCGACTTGACGTCGGGATTGGAGGATCAGCTAAATGGAGAGCATAACCTGGGGTCTAAAGATGACCCTCTTTCTCGACGTACGACGCCGGGAATGGAGGTATGAACTAAGGAAGAGACGTCCTCTAACGTGCGGTAATAAGAGAACTCACAATTAATCCATAAAGAAGTAAGAAGAGATAAGCACCTATACTATATGGTCCCGGGAACTAACCCACATCCCTAGACCTGGTGCAAGAAGGAGAAAGAGAAGTACACATGATGAAAACAAAGGAAAAAGAAATGAAAACACTCCACGTTGAATTATCCCACTGTGAAGATCATCACTATTCAAATTCTCTCATAAGCTCGACTTGTTTTACAATGCTTGTGGTGCTTGTTGTTAACTCTATGCCTAATATGTTGGGTGTTGCTATGTTGACACTGTATGTTGGGTGTTGCTATGTTGATGGGTATATTGGATGTGCTATGTTAATGTCGTATGTTGGATTTATTGCTTTACTATAGCATGCAAATTGGACTTAATCATATTCGACCAAGTAGTCGTGTGGCCCGGTAACATGCGGGCTACACACGTCATACTCGGCATAGTTTTGTTGAGTCCTTTATTTTTACAGGTATGAAACAGGAAGCGGGCGGAGAGTAGGCAGGGTGACTAATAAGTGCAAAATATAGACTTATTAGGGTTTAATTTGTATCATTTTTAGTAATGTTTCTCACTTAGCTAGGGTTTTTCCTTAATTATGTTGTTATATTAACTGATGTATTTTATGTGTTAAAATGTAGGAAAAATACCTAATACACACTATATTTATAGGGAGTAACAAGGTCACGCGTGGAGCACACAACAGAGGTGTGTCCGCCCCTGAACCGCCTAGGGTTAGGCGGACAACACAAGGGGACAAAATAAACATAACATGCGGACGTGAGTAAGAATTGCATGCGGACGTGAGTAAGGACGTGAATTAGGGCAACCGCCCATGCAACCGCCCCTTATAAGGCGGACAAGATGGTGGAGACCGCCCATGCAACCGCCTACTAACATGCGGACGTGACTACATGCAACCCATGCAACCGCCTACGTAACCGCATGAAATAAAGCGGACAACTACGCGGACGCGTGTAAAAATACAGATCTGGAAATAAACGCGACGGGTTATCTTCTTCACCGACTGTCTGCAAGTTGCCTCCACCATATCCATTAGCAGACGGCGCCTACCTAAAATCACTCACGCGTATGTTTCTGTCCCCTGCAATCAACGAGCTCAATCAATGAGTTGCAACTCTGCCTCTTCTCCTTCCTCTATAAATACCACGCTCCATTTACCTTCTCCAGTGTCCTTCCAGAGGTTCCTTCCGTGGTTCCTCCTGGAGTTCCAATTCACACCATCAATCCATCTTCGTACCACTACACTTTCACTCACTCGTTCATTTCATTTCTAATCTCCCGCTTCTTCATTTGTTTTATTTTCATCTCATTAATCTCACCTCTAGTCTCACGTATTTAAATAGAAGATCAAACTATTTAATATGTGAGGCTAGAGTACGTATACTCTGGGAATGGTTATTATGTGTTTGTATTAATTATGCAATATTTTTACTGGTTTTATTTGAATACAGTTTGTTGCGTTTTAAAGCTTATCTCTCGCCTATTTAATAAATGTCATGAGTTTATTAAATTGCTTGCTAATCTATTTTGATCAGACCAGGTGATAAATAGATAGGTTAATTAAGCCGTAAATTTGGAGAAAGCTTATTATGATTTAATAAGTTAGTATTTTCAGATGCATAAATAATTTCTCTTATCTAAACCGTCCGTTTACACGCATTGTCCTTGAACCTTGATTAGAACCTTGCATTTTCAGGTAAACGAGTTCTTTTGAGACTATGATTTAGTCCTTAAGATAATAGAGGAATTTTGCCTAATTATTATATTAAACCAGTAGAGATAGCATAATTAATCAGATCATATTAATCTGAACCAGAGTCCCGTTAGGTTTATCTGTTAACTTAGTTTATTTTATCTTTCCTTTTATTTATAATACAAGTCAATTAATCCCCCCTTTTTGTGACACGCTTAGGTACTATTATATGCACATTAGTCCCACGGTTCGACATCCGGTCGCTTACATTTTTACTATACTACCTCGACTGGGATTTTGTTTGCAGCCCGACGTTTATTTTGAGTTTTAATTTCTTTTCTTTTATTTTATGTTAATTACACCAATATAACCTCTCACCATACAACGTCTGCAAAATGGCGCCGCTGCCGGGGACTAGATTTATTCTGGTTCCTAAGCCCCGGATTATTCACCTGTTTAATTATAAATATTCTGTTTAAATTCTGTTAATATTATGTTCATAATATTTTATTTTCTGATTTAATTAATTATAATATTTTGTTTAATATTATGTCCATAATATTATGTTTATTATTATTATTAATTATATACTATATTTTGTTTATATTAATATATTTTGTTGTTAATCTAACTTCGGACATCTAATTTCGGACATCTGACTTCTGACTTTGGACATCTAACTTCTGACTCCTTAATATTATTAACATTTAATTTCCATTGTCCTTAACATTTAATTTCCATTGTCCCTAACATTTAATTTCCATTGTCCCTAACATTTAATTTTCATTGTCCTTAACATTTAATTTCCATTGTCCCTAACATTTAATTTCCATTGTCCCTAACATTTAATTTTATGTCATTTTAACTTCTAACTTATAATTTATGTCATCTAATTACTAACTTATAATTTTATGTCATTTTATTACTAACTTATAATATTTATGGTGTTATAATTTTGTTGTTGTTTAAATAAGGATAAAATCAAAAAAAAACGAAACAGCAGGCCGTCCGCCTAGCTGACCGCCTGGCCAACCGCCTCATCCTAGGCGGACGCCCGTGAGGTAGCCATGCGGACGCCAACGCCGCTAGTCCGCCCGTCTGTCCGCGCCCGTCTACGCGGACGCGCCATGCATGTCCGCCTCTCCCCAAGCGGACGTCCAAGCGGACGTCCCTAAACTTAAAAAAAACGCTGCGTTTTCTTCATTTCAGTTCTTCCCCAAATTCTGCTATCTCAACCAATTACCGAAGAGAACTCCATCCTCGCGCGCGACTCCCTTCTTCTTCAAATCAACACATCTTCCTCAATTCTCCACCAAATCAAGCAAGGTTAGTACCGAAATCTTCGTTTTTCAATTCTCTACGTTTCTATAGCTTCAAATCTGCAAATGATGAACTACACTAGGAGAAATTAGGGACTGAAGTTTCGAATCCCTAGTTCCATTAATTCGAAAATTTCGAACTTAAATTGCTAAATTTCCCTCGAATTTGTCCTCTATTAATCATAATATACATACACAAGGTTAAATCTACACTATTTACACTTAGATTTGGTGTTTTTGATGAATTCCAATTTAGGTAGAAGAGAGTTACGAATTGCTTGTTAAAAAAATAGAATTTTTCAATTCTATTTTGCCTTGTTGTTAATAAAAGACTAGATTATGATTATAGGTTGTTATTTATGGATTTGTTTGATGACGGTATTAAAATACCTTGAATCTGACTGAATTAATTGTGGAGAAACGAAGAATTTTAGGGGAGACTCTGTCGAATTTTCGACAGAATTTTTGTTGTTTATTTTATTTTTATTTTTATTTTTGTTTGTGTTTTATTTTATTTGTTCTACTTGTTTTCTATTTTTGCTAAATTTGCTGAAATGTTTATGTCAAATATTAATGCTTTGTTATTAATATTAATTTTTATGTTGTTTTTAATATTAATATTTATGTTGCTATTAATATTAATTTTTATGTTGCTTTTTGTTTATTAATTTTTGTTAATTTTTATGTTGTTGTTGTTTATTTATTTTTCATGTTTTTATTGTTTGTTAATTTTTGTTGATTTCTATGTTGCTTTTATTTGTTAATTTTCATGTTATTATTATTATTACTCTGTTTAATTATTTAATATTAATTGTTATGATGTTAATTTTTGTTTACTTCAAATTTCCAAAAATATTAGTATGCCTCCTCGTATGCGTGGTGGTCTATCTGGTTCTGGATCTGCTAGGGGCAACTGCCCCGGGGCATCATCTTCTTCTGCTCCTCTTCGTCATCCGGATCTTCGGGATGACGGGTTTATTTCGGCAGAAGCCCGGGCCTGGTATGATCTAGGCAAGGACTTTATTATGGAGAGGAGATTTGCTCCTGAAGTACTAGAGGCTGCAGGGGTGGACACCCTGTTTGCCAGACATGGACTTTCTCTGGTCCTGAAGTTAGGTGCGGGAATCTTTTGTGAGGAGCTAGTGAGAGAGTTTTATGCGAATGCCCGGGCGGGCAATCTGAGCATTACCTCTTTCGTGCGCCATCACCCTGTGGAGATCACACCCTCGACATTCTCATCTATCCTACAGCCCGATTGGTCCTGACGAGTACCGGGGATTCACAGAGGATCACATGCATAGGTCGAAGTCCCGGTGGCTTCAGGATGTAGGTCGGAGGACCCGACATCGAGGGGAGGAGGACAAGGATGTCCTCCCTTTCGCGAGCTTCCCTACGCTGCAGCAGAGGCTTCTCTTGGACATCATAGGTCATCAGATTCGCCCATCTGCGGCGCACGATGCTTCTGATGAGGATTGCGCTTTACTAGACTATTTCCTCTCTCCTTTTCCACCTACTCAGCGCCTCTCCTTCTGCCACATCATGTTCGGCCAGCTCCATAAGGTGGTCTCCTATCTGAGGACGAAGAAGAAGAAGATCACTCCCATCTTTCCCTTCTCCATCTGGTACCACCTTTTCACTGTCCTCCCCGTTGAGATCACACGAGCTGCAGAGCTCAGGACAGGAGAGCGCCCAGTCACACTGCAGACTGTGCGGCGCTGGGGTTTTATGCGCTTAGACGACGGTACTTGGGTTAAGGGTAGCGCTGCCCGGTCTTCCACTGCATCATCCACAGCAGCAGGACCCTCTACGGGAGCTACACCTTCAGCTGATCCCGACCACCCGTCCGCTGACACTGCACAGGGAGAGGAGCCCTACGTGCCGACTACTGACGTGATGCAGACTCCAGCTCCTGTACCTTTCTCGACAGATCTACAGACTCAGCTCCAGGCCTTCCATCAGATGCAGCAGCAGATGCATCATCGCTTTGAGAGCTTTGAGCAGAGGATGCTGGCTGAGCAGTCACGGGTGACACAGCGCTTAGACCGGAGTGACAGCTGCATGCACAGGCAGCGCAGCAGCATGAGCGGACCGCTCAGCTCCTACAGCGTCTCCTCGCTCAGACAGGCCAGGGACCAGCACAGCCTCCACCACCACCGCAGTGATTTTATTTTATTGTTATCTTTATTTTATTGTATTTTATTCTGCTCTGTTGTTTACTAACATTTTGTAGACTAATATGTTTAAACCTTATCAAACTTCAGGAAGGTAACAGTTCAGTTTACTTCATGTTTTTATTTAATGTAGTGCTTTATTATTTTTGCATTGTTATTTATGCCTATTTATTTATGTTTGTCATTTTATTATTTTCTTTTGGTGCAACTCGAGTTCTGCTGGCTATATATGTTTCCCTTTTCAGAATGAATTCTATATTCGAACATATAGCTGAACTCGCCTAAGGAGCAACCTCAGTTGCTCTAGGAATTTCGATATCTTCGGTTGAACACTTGCGCGAACTTAAGTGTGAAAGTCTCTCTCACCCCTACCAAAGCTTTAAGTGTGAGGAAGGATACCTTCCTCAATCTACGATACAAGGGGAGTTTCAATTCTTCCTTTATTATATTGTTGTTCAACCTATATGAGTTTAATCCTTATTGGGTCTGTCATAATTTGAAAGGTCATTTTCTTGGATTTAATTCTGAACAATGAGGACATTGCTCCTCTTAAGTGTGAGGAAGGAGAGACCTTTCCCTGAAAATATGACAGTTGTTCGATAATGCCACACTCGCTTTTAGCTACTCTAAACTGCCTAAACAAAAAAATGAAAAAAAAAATAAAATAATTGTAGAAGTGTCAGAAATTATGTCAAGTGACAACTGAAAGATAGTTTTATTTTAAGGAGTTTGTATAAAATTATTTTCCTTCAAAATACTCTATTTTTACTCAAAATATGATAGATCTGCTAACTGTAAAAACCAATTTAGTGTAGCTTGGGATTATGGAAATATGTGGAAAGTCAAGGAAAGAAAAGGATAAAGACAAGGTACTCCACTGTTTATGAATTTTTCTAACCAAAAACAGGCCTCGTCTATCCGGTTATTAAGTTCTTTGGGGTGCTTTAACACCTATCTACCTAAGGTCTCGTGACCTGGGATAGAAGACCCAACACCGCTACAAGGATAGAGAGAAAAGTCTGGGGTACAGAAAAATATGCAATTAAAAATATATAAAAATAATATGTGCTTTGAATATACAATTTGCACATTCAAAAAAAAAGATGTAAATAATAAATTGCAATTTATATTTATAAACATGAGTATGTGGTGTTGAAAGGTATTGCGGAATAAGGCATTACTTCACACCCCTTGTCATCCCGGGTTAGAGAATTGAAATTGGTTGAAAATCCCAGGTTAATCTAACTTGTTTTCTGCAGTCCAGTTTTTCTATGCTTTTATTAAATTGTTCTTCTTCACTGTTTATAGAAACCTACTTCTGAGAGCAGAATTATTCTTTCAATTGTCACTTTGTCTAAATTCCCTTCTACACTTATTTAATCTTGTTTTATTATTATGGCTTAGAGATAATTATATTCCTTATTTGCTTGAGGACAAGCAAAAGTCAAGTGTGAGGAAGTTTGATAAGTGCAAAACATATAGACTTATTAGGGTTTAATCACCTTAATTTGTAGCATTTTTAGTAATGTTTCTCACTTATCTAGGGTTTTTCCTATAATTATGTTGTTATATTAACTGATGTATTTTATGTGTTAAAATGTAGGAAAAATACCTAATACACACATATATTTATAGGGAGTAAACAAGGTCACGCGTGGAGCACACAACAGAGGTGTGTCCGCCCCTGCAACCGCCTAGGGTTAGGCGGACAACTCGAAGGGGCAACCGCCCCATAACATGCGGACGTTAGTAGAATAGCATGCGGACGTGAGTAAGGACGTGAATTAGGGCAACCGCCCATGCAACCGCCCCTTATAAGGCGGACAAGATGGTGGAGACCGCCCATGCAACCGCCTACTAACATGCGGACGTGACTACATGCAACCCATGCAACTGCCTACGTAACCGCATGAAATAAAGCGGACAACTACGCGGACGCGTGTAAAAATACAGATCTGGAAATAAACGCGACGGGTTATCTTCTTCACCGACTGTCTGCAAGTTACCTCCGCCATATCCATTAGCAGACGGCGCCTACCTGAAATCACTCACGCGTATGTTTCTGTCCCCTGCAATCAACGAGCTCAATCAATGAGTTGCAACTCTGCCTCTTCTCCTTCCTCTATAAATACCACGCTCCATTTACCTTCTCCAGTGTCCTTCCAGAGGTTCCTTCCGTGGTTCCTCCTGGAGTTCCAATTCACACCATCAATCCATCTTCGTAGCACTACACTTTCACTCACTCGTTCATTTCATTTCTAATCTCCCGCTTCTTCATTTGTTTTATTTTCATCTCATTAATCTCACCTCTAGTCTCACGTATTTAAATAGAAGATCAAACTATTTAATATGTGAGGCTAGAGTACGTATACTCTGGGAATGGTTATTGTGTTTGTATTAATTATGCAATATTTTTACTGGTTTTATTTGAATACAGTTTGTTGCGTTTTAAAGCTTATCTCTCGCCTTTTTAATAAATGTCATGAGTTTATTAAATTGCTTGCTAATCTATTTTGATCAGACCAGGTGATAAATAGATAGGTTAATTAAGCCGTAAATTTGGAGAAAGCTTATTATGATTTAATAAGTTAGTATTTTCAGATGCATAAATAATTTCTCTTATCTAAACCGTCCGTTTACACGCATTGTGCTTGAACCTTGATTAGAACCTTGCATTTTCAGGTAAACGAGTTCTTTTGAGACTATGATTTAGTCCTTAAGATAATAAGAGGAATTTTGCCTAATTATTATATTAAACCAGTAGAGATAGCATAATTAATCAGATCATATTAATCTGAACCAGAGTCCCGTTAGGTTTATCTGTTAACTTAGTTTATTTTATCTTTCCTTTTATTTATAATACAAGTCAATTAATCCCCCCTTTTTGTGACACGCTTAGGTACTATTATATGCACATTAGTCCCACGGTTCGACATCCGGTCGCTTACATTTTTACTATACTACCTCGACCGGGATTTTGTTTGCAGCCCGACGTTTATTTTGAGTTTTAATTTCTTTTCTTTTATTTTATGTTAATTACACCAATATAACCTCTCACTTTATAACGTCTGCAGTGACCACCTTAGGGGTAGTCCATATGGGCAAGGCTTTTATGTAGTATGTTTGAATGTATGGATTGGGATTATGTACCACTAGACCTTTGTTTATGATTCGGTTTGTGTAATTTAATTAAGAACTTATGTTGTAGACTCTCGGTACTCGGTTTGTATCTACTGTTGGTGTTGGGATTGTTGGTTTAATTCCAGTCATTCAGACCGTAGCTTGTTGTTAATAGTGTTGATGTGTCGACCACGTGGGTGGTTGGCGTCTGTGACACCCGAGTAAGAGTTGAGAGTCCGCTGCTTCGTCTTATCGTGATCTCGTTGAGTTCTCCGGGGGTGTTACACAGCCACAAAGAGACCTACAACAAAGAGATCCTCTGTCTCCTTTTCTCTTCATCTGCTGCATGGAAGTCCTTAGTTCATCACTTCATCTTGCCTCAGATGTTGGTATTTATACGGGGCTCAAAATCGACGGTCTGAATAGTCCTATTACTAATTTGCTTTTTGAGATGAATGTGTCATTTTTTGTACCACAACATACCCAAATGTGCAAGCCCTCTCTAAAATATTAGATGACTTTGAACAAGCTTCTGCTAGAGCATCAACACTACCAAATCTGTTATGTTTTCAGAAGGTTTCTTTCTTTACTGTGGTCAGCTTGCTCAAATACTGCACACTCATGAAGTCTCAGATCTTGGTCATTACCTTGGTTTCCCCCACTATTGGAAGAAATTGTGGCTCTGTCCTTGGTTTCATACGTGAGAGAATTGCTAAACGCATTCAATCTTGGTCACACAAGGTCTCACAAGCGGAAAGAGCAATGCTTATTAAATCGGTGTTGCAGGCAATCCTAACCTATGCCATGTCAGTAATCCTTTTGCCTGGACCTTTTTTTAAACAGATTCATGGCCTCTTAGCTCGATTTTGGTGGACTAGGTCATCGACTAAGAAGGGTCTCCATTGGTTGAAATGGTCTTATTTATGTCAAGATTCATCTTCAGGTGGGTTGGGTTTTCGAGACCTGATTAGCTTCAATAGAGCCTTACTCGCAAAGCAACTATGGTGAATCATGACGAAATCCAACACATTGTTATCCAAAGTTTTTCATACCCATTACTTGGCTCATACATCCTTGCTCAATGCCCAACCACATCCCAATGCTGGTCCCCTCTAGAAGGCTTTGTTGAGTGTAAAAGACTTGGTTAAGTACAGTGGACTCATATGCATAAGTACTGGAGAAACAAAAAAGATCACGGATAGATGGATCAAGGACAAGGCAAGAGGACGGCCATATCTTTGGAAACTCCCGCAGGTTGCACGTCAGTATGCCACAGTGGCTACTCTTATGACCCCTTCCTCTTGGAATACAACTCTACTTAATGATTGGTTCCCTCCATCGGATGTATATGCAATACTTCAAATGCCCCCGCCCTCCACTTCTTCACTTCCTAATATGCAATCTCCTCCACAGGAAGATTACTGGAACTGGGGTTTGTCCTCTTCAGGTAATTTCACAGTTAAGACTGCCTATCATGCAAACCTTGTTCTACGTAAACCTCCATCAGATGGCTCGCCATCAACTTCTCTGCTGGGCACTGCTTTCAGACGGTTGTGGGCATTGAATTGCCCACCACGTATTAAAATATTTGGATGGAAAATTCTTCACGGAGCTCTACCCTGTAAGATGGTCATCCATCAACGTATGAAGGTGGCCACAACTGCGGCTGATGCACAGTGTTTGTTTTGTGGCAAACTTGAGACCATTCTTCATGCTTTGGTGGATTGTCCTAAGGTACATTGTTACTGGCAAATGATGCAAATCAATAGCCCATCTTCTCTCCATTCAGATCATGCTTTCACGGATTGGTACGTGAGTAAATGCCTCAAAGAACCAGCTCCAAAGTGGAGGCTTTGGTGTGCGTGATGTCAATGTAATCATTCAAAGGTCAATTCTTTTGCTAAGGGTTGGTGCCAAGCTGATTACTATTTAGCCCATGCACATCTCTCATGCGATAAAGTTTGATACAACATTGTCTACGTCATCCCAGCTGGTTGGAAGTTTCTGTTGATGGTAGTATGAATCCTCATGACCAAATGGGATGTGCATACCTTGGCTTTCAAAATGGGAAGATTACTCTAACAGGCTACCAGGGAAAAAAGGCACTATTATTCTATCAAAAGTGAAGGGTCTAGCATTGGAGCTTGTACACAACACATGTGCAACCACACTGCAAATCCTTTCAGACTGCAAATCTATCATCGACTACTTAAATACAGGGACTTCTCATGTACTGCATCAAACTGTTAAAAATACCCTTAATCATCTACTTTCTAACTTTGACAATCTCAATGATGTAGCTTGGTTTATATACCGTGATCTGACAATATGAACACATTGCTTAGCAAATCACACACATCTCACAATCACACAAACAATGGTCAACGGATAAAATTCAAAGAGTTTGTTCTTAGGTTATGTAACAATGAGTATTATAATGTTCTTTTCTTTAAAAAAAACAATAGTTAAGTTGCACGTGAAAAGTTACAAACATCACGGCTGCTATTGTAAACTGTCTATATAAGAATTTAGGGTTCAGTTTTGTGATGGGCGGTGACTAGGGATATTGATTTCCCGTGCCTCGAAAGTGGGTCCGTTTATGGGTACATGAATCGTAAACCGTTCTGTGTATATAGTATACAAATTTGAATCTCATGAGCTACAAAATTACTGTAGTGACAGACGTGCAAAAGTCAACCACACGAACGCTACAAATATGCTATGTACAAAGATCGGCTTCAAGCTTCACCCCTTCAGTTACACAAGCAAACTAATCAACTTACATCTCATTGCCTGACAGAATCCACCTTCCAGGATGAATTACATCGTCAACCTGAAAACAAGAGCAAGAATGGATACCCGCAGCTCCGGGTGCATGAAGAATTTACATGACGTTGGCTCGAAACATTTGCAGTTAGGTCCCACCGGTCAATTGAACTATAGCACTAGAAACAATTCCATAGAGCACAATTCAGCTGCCTTCGATTTTATTCGAGGTGGTCTGCTGCTCAGTCTAACCCACATGTGACTAATCTCTCCGGGGTGTTCGAACATCAATCCTCGGTATTACGAAGCAAAGCCCTCCTCGGAAGTCTCAGCTTGAAACACGGCCAGTTTCAAAGATTAAATTATTATACGGAAATAACAGGTAGCTAAGTGGATATTGTTTACTAGATTCATAATCATACCTTTGATTTTGTAGACCTCCAGCCACTCTGAGATTGGAACGAATACTTGTCAATAGAACTTATATCAACTATTTTTGTATCTCTTGAAGTCAAATCATTAGCCTTTGCTATATCCTGTCAATACATCAAAAATAAGTAATATTTTAATTTATCGTAACAAGCTAATTCGTCTGAATAAACCTCCACCTTCTTTCTTTTCTATATTTCAAACAAATAGGCAATTCCAGATTACTAGCAAGAATAAGAAGCTTAACGGGATTTATCTGTGTACCTTATCTACTGATAAACGAGGGCTCGTCACTTGATCCATTCCGGGACTAATGCTAGTTATGAAACAATCACTGCCGCCTTCGTCCACAGAGGACTGTAGAATGTCTGAGTTGCACTTGTACTCTGATTTAGAGCACAATGCAAATCGTTGATCTACATTTTCACAACCAATCAAACTAATTCGATTAGGACTTGTGGCGATTCCAGAGGTCTCCTCAACCAGGTTGATGATTGGACAATGAAGCGATTTTCTCTTTTTCAGTGAGTAAGAGTTCACACTTGAATTCAGCGGCGACTCTATTTCTGACATCCTTCTTGTCCCGATATTTCTTTCAGGAGTTTTGCTTGTGGATACGTTAGGGAGCAATGTGTGCTCAACTTCAATTGATGATCGAATGATTGTTGAACTGGATGTATCATCCTTGGAGAATGATTCTGGAGCAGTCATATTCCCCTTACCAGATGTACAAGGAGTTTCCTTGACTACGCAGCAATCTTGGGTTCCTTCTGCTGAGCATGGCATATATGGAAATCTGGAGTACAAGGAAAGCAATGCACTAAATGTATGCAGGGTAGAAAAGCCTTTTTTTCATGATTCTGGGGGTGGGAAGGTAGAGAAGCAACAGAACTGACTAATGAAGGTGGGCGGAAACCTCTCAAGTCTCGGGATAACTTCCTCGAAGTATAATGTTTTGGGGGATGAATCTTTCGTCTATTCGACGAAGAAGGCTAAGGTTGTGCAAAAAGCTTAAGAACAAGCCTTGGTATTTCATGATTAAACTAGGGTACAGGTGGAGTTTAGACAACTATAATTGCGTACCTAGTCTCTTGGGATATTATGCGAAGCTTCAAATAATGTGAATAGCATATTTTTCATTATAAATTAAAAGCATATTTGTGTGGTAGTTACGCTAATTAGATAAGATAGAATGAAACATGACAGGTTTTCATCACATTAAGATGAGGTAGAAATGTAGCCTTTCGGAAGAGAGGCAGACTTGTATTGATTAAGAGTAGAATAAGTGGTTATAGTATAAAACATACCACTAATTTAAAGAATTAAGACCGTAATTCTGGCAGAGAAACTTTTATTAATGTGGGCCGACTAACAAAAATGATCATAACAAATGGACCTTACAATTACTAAACATTATACTAACTAAATAGTCTAATAAACCCACACTTCCCCACAAATTGAGCAGTAGTCTAGCTGATGATCAGATTAGAATAGAAGTGTTCAAAAAGATATATTAAGCTCTTTGAATAAATCTTCTAAAAACAGAATCTTTAAACTTGAAAGCGTCAGGACTTGATCAGTAGCACCAATTCCAGAGAGTGAGACCATCAGAGACACTAGCAAGATAATGTGCCTGTGGAGACACCTTCTAAAAGAATATATGGCTGCAGAAACACCTACCAAATGAAAGTGCACTTAACACAGAGAGTCCAGCAGCGGAGACACTTAAAAAGATTAACCCAAGAGCCTGATGATGGAGACATGAACCAGGAGTAAGATTAATCCAACATGCTGAAGTTGGAGACACCAATCAATAAAAATGTTGAGGCAAGGACGCCAACTAGAAAATAAAGAATGGGTTTAACCCAGAGAGTCTGGTAACACCTACCACAAAAGAGTGGATTTGATATCTATAGTTAGAAGATACTTCTTATTGGTGTGTGTTAACAAGAAGAATTACAACCTTATTTATAAGGAAAGGTGGCTTAAAGAATAAGCTAACTAGCCTAATTTACAAGTATACCCTTATTAAGTATGTACAGGTTAAAGGATAAAAGAATAAGGCCCAAGGCCCATTACATAGTTAAGTAGGTCTAACAACACCCCCCCTCATGTTGGGTTTGTAGATATCTTGCATTCCCAACTTGGAGATAAGTCTATGGAACCTAGGACTATGTAGAGGTTTTGTGAAGACATCAGCAACTTGGTCTTCAGAAGGAATGTAGTTTAGGTTGATCAGACCTCCCTCCACCTTTTCTTTGATGAAGAACCGATCAATCTCAATGTGCTTGGTCTTATCATGTTGAACTGGATTGTGAGCTATGCTTATTGCAGATTTGTTGTCACATCTCATTGATTTGCAAATCTGTGAGAATGGTACGGACCCATAAGAGCTCGCATAGACCATGAGCAAGTGCTCTCAATTCCGATTCAGCAGATGACCTAGCAACCACGTTCTGCTTCTTGCTCCTCCATGTCACTAGATTACTGGCTAGAAACACATAGTATCCAGTAGTGGATCGCCGATCAACAAAGGAACCACCATAGTCAGCATCAGTGAAACATTGGACTGTCAATGGATTCCCCCTTTTAAAAAGTATTCCTTGTCCTGGTGCTCCTTTTAGATAGTGCAAAATCCTATATGCGGCCTCAAGGTGAGTTTTCCTAGGGTCGTGCATAAACTGACTAAGAACACTTATAGCATACGCAATGTCAGGTCGAGTATGAGAAAGGTATATCAATTTCCCGCAGAGACGTTGATACATTCCTGCATCGATTTTGGGTTCATCTTGAGCATCTCCTAGCTTATGATTGGGATCCATGGGTGAAGTAGCTGGCCTGCATCCACTTTTGCCGGTCTCATTTAGCAAATCTGTTATATATTTTTGTTGGCTGATAAATATACCTTAGGAGTGAAAATAGGAAGTGATGGTCTGATTGAAGTAATCTGTAGCGTTGTCAGTGCGGAAACGTTTTATGGTGGTGGAAAACTGTGTTTGAACCATGGTACAAAATATGGGAATTATAGTGCTGACCTCACTTTTGTGTTTCATCAAGAAAACCCACATAAACCGAGTACAGTCATCAATAAAAGTAATGAACCATCGTGCCCCTGAGATATTAGCAACAGAAGGACCCCACACATCACTATGAATGAGTGCAAAAGGAATGGTGCTTCTTGTATTACTTGGAGCAAATTGTGTTCGAGAATGTTTAGAAAGCTCACACACATCACACTGAAAAGCTGAAACATCGATATTAGTAAATAGTTTGGGAAACATTGTCTTTAGGGTATGAAAAGATGGGTGACCAAAACGCCTATGGTAAAGCCAAATAGTGTTGGTGGTATCTAAAGTAGTGACAAGAGCTTTTGGAACACTAAGGACCGCAGGTATATTGAGGTAGTACAACCCATCCTGCTGCTTAGCAGTTCCAATCACCTTCCCCGTGCATAGATCTTACAAGATACAATTAGAGCTGATCATAATGTGTCCGGCACGGCAGCCGGTCCGACCCGGCCCGTAAAAAGGCCCGACGCAGCCGAACCCGATGGGCTTCTGGCGGGCTGGACATAAATTAGGCCCGAATAAAAACCGGGCGGGCAGCGACACATTTTTTGAGCCCGTGGGCAAGCCGGCCCGGCGATTTATAAGTATTTATTATATATTTTTAAAATGTATATATATATAATTTTTATATAACTATACAAAAAATTATACATAATATATTAATTTAAATAAGTTATATATATAATATATAAATCTATATAAAATATATTATTATAATTTTTTTTAGTTATTTATATTAAAAAAATAAAAAACCGGGCCGGGCGGGCCGGGCTTCGGCAAGTCTGGAAAAAACCGGGCTAGCCCGGACCGGCCGAGCATGTAAAAAAATCGGGCTTGGTTTTTGAAAATAGGCCGACGGGCACAAAAATTTTCCTCTGGCCCGGCCCGAACCCGGCCCGCCCGCCGAATGATCACTCTAGGACAATAAAACGGAAAGAAAACAGCAAAGCAGCCAAGTCAGTAGTGAGTTTGTGTATGGAAGCAGATCATAGTAAGCCCCGGAACATGCAAGGTTCCTTAAGTTGAATGTTACAATAGACAACATCCTTGTGTCCTGCCCACAGTATGACGCACCATTGCAGTAGTAATGGTCAGGAGTATAGCAAGGATGATAGTGGGTAAGGAGAGAAGAAACAGATGTCATATGAGTGGTAGCTCCAGAATCCAGAATCCATTGTAGAGTAGAGGATTGGTGCGATGAATGAAGAGAATAAGGAGCTGTAAGCGAGTTATGACCAGATTTAGTAGACATCTCAAGAGATTGCAACATCATGCGATATTTATTCAACTCAGCAGGAGTGATAGGAGTGGTGAAGGTATTAATAACACCATAATCTGAAGAAGAATCTTTGCCATGATAGGAAAACCTATGTGAGAGACTCACACAACGATAAAGATGGGTATAATAAACCTTAGAAGAACTGGTTGATTGAGGCAGAACCAATTTAGGGTAGCCCCAACAGCACCAGTTTGAAGAAATTGGTTTGGACCAGTTGAAGGCGCATAGATATGACGAAACACAGAAGATCACACCGTTAGCACACCTTGCACACAGATGGCGGAGGATGGTGCAGTCGAAGAAGGGCAACGTCAGTTACGCTGCGCAAGCGGACAGTCGACTAGCGAGGAGGAAGAGAACGCAGTTCATTGGAAAGGAGGTCGTCAGTCTGACATCGTCAGTCCGTCGTCATCAGCGGCATCGTCAGTCCGTCGTCATCAGCGGCATCGTCAGTCCGCGTATCAGTGGCACATCAGTCCGGCATCGTCAGCGGCGCGTCAGTCCAGCGGCGTCAGCATCGCGTCAGTCCGGCGTCATCAGCGTCACATTAATCGGCGTCGTCAGCGTCTCGTCAGTCCGGCATCGTCAGCGGCACGGCAGTCCGGTATCATCAGTCCGGTACTAGTTGGGTTTAGTCTAGAGAGTAGGAGACTAGGGTTAGGGGTTTGAGAAGGGAGGCTCGTGTTTTGAAAAAAAAAAATTGGCTCTTGATACCATGTATTAGAAGATACTTCTTATTGTTGTGTGTTAACAAGAAGAATTACAAACCTTATTTATAAGGAAAGGTGGCTTAAAGAATAAGCTAACTAGCCTAATTTACAAATATACCCTTATTAAGTATGTACGGTTAAGGATAAAAGAATAAGGCCCAAAGGCCATTACATAGTTAAGTAGGTTTAACAACAATATCTAAAGAAAGTTTGTTGGCCAAGAGAGTTTGTTGGATTAGAGAAGTTGTATTGCTGCCATGATTACCCAATGGAGAAATGAGCCATGAGAAGAGATGCAAAAGAGTAGTGCACTAGCGGCGATGAAGAGGAGAGAAAGAGAGGGACTTTGTTAACTAGGCTCCAATA
The DNA here is from genome assembly GCA_023374045.1 of Limonium bicolor. Lineage (NCBI taxonomy): Eukaryota > Viridiplantae > Streptophyta > Magnoliopsida > Caryophyllales > Plumbaginaceae > Limonium > Limonium bicolor. Next base: position 17,225,718 of record CM041778.1, on the reverse strand, counting down.
CAACGTAGTTTTCAAAAGAGAGACCAACTTGTACTGAAAGAGTAGAATAAGTTGCTATGACACATAACCTAATCATATTATTCCAAGATTAGTACAGGTATGTTTCGACTGAACAATGGTACTCTACCATCTCTGGTCTGATTCGTGACAACCATGGTGCTCCTATAGCTGCTTTTAACAAAAGAATTGATAGCACCATTGAGGTGCAAGTTGCTGACATCAAAGCAAAAACTCATTGCTATGGAACTTGCCTTGTCGGTGGGTAACCTTAGCATGTTGTTTTGATTTAGATTGGAGCCTTTCAAAAAAGCTCTTATGGATACTAATAGGGATGGATTTCCTGATGGTGAAGATGTTATGTGTGTTAGACGTATTAAAGCTAGATTTTCTGATATCATTGTGGTAACGAAGTGCGTATGATAACTTTCCTACTCGTCTTGTTAGTAGCTTGGGTAACCCCCAGTTGAACAAAACAGTATGTTGGGTGGGGGAGGATGTTCCCCCTAGTATCTTAGAGGTTTGTAATTGTGACTTGGTTCTGGCAGAATGAAAGGGATTCCCCCCTTCTTTCTGTCAGTTTTATTCCTGTCCTATATATCTAAGACGATGACAAGTTAAATCAAAAAAAAAATATATGGGCCTAATAAACAAAAAGTAGACATAATTAAAAAACTTAATATTACTAAGCATAAAAATAACCAAGTAATCTAATAGATCTAACAAAAACGGATTGGAAAGGTACCTGAGCTTCCTTGGGAATCATATTCAAGATCGATGATCTCCTTTACTTTCCCCCAGCGTTCCAGGTTTGAGGTGAAGACGCTTCATTCTGCTCGTTACCTTTCGAGCTATTTGGTTGAAAGAAAGTTTTGTGTTTAGCAGTAACAGTCACGACCCGTGAGAGCCCTCTGTTTTCATATGTTTCCCAAGACCAATTCCCTTTGCCAGCTTCACGTTTTGGTGGATTTCTGATTTATCCTCACAGACTGAGTACCACACTTCGTGCGTGTCAAATTATCTCGAGTCGCAACAGAGCCGGGTTGAAGATTCGTATCAGCTATCTGTTCCCGCAAAGAACAGAAATGGGTGAAGGGTAGGACAAAAGTGCAAGCAGCGGAACCAACGACATTCTCTAAGAGGGACGCATATTACACACCTTAACATTGTTGAAAAATGTTTTTAGACTGTGCATAGATGTCTCAAAATCACAATACTGCCGGATTGATTTCCTTAGCCATTTGGAGATGAACATGGTAGTTCTCTCCTCCCGATAGCGCTCATCTACATAATTAAGTGTGTTGCATCTTAAGTTTATGAGAAAATACTAGGAATGGTAGAGCAGCTCCAAAGCATATTAAGTTGCCGCTCGTCACATGTTGAAAGCTCTAGTTCTGATCTTAGAAGTTAGAATTGACAAAGCATATAATCTCACCTAAGAAAATGATTGCTCCGTGATCATATCTATGTCTTATACAGCGACCTGGAGAAGAATCATAAGAAAAATGCAAAGAGTTCATGACTATAATAGTAACCAATGGCAAGAAACATAAATCAAGACTAGTATCTTTGTTATGGTCAAAATTGCCAAGAAGAACCTAACTAATATGCAAGCGTAGTGCGTCCCAGAAGATCAATAATTTAAAGATTCCGTATAAACCATTGGCTGATAGACATCATGACAATACTAGATTGTTAGTTGGTTGAATATTGGCGGGTAATTAAAGGTAAAAAGTGAAGATACGGAGCAAGAATACAAGACCTGCCGCTTGATTGAGAGCCCTAAAGGCTTGGTGGCAATACCAGTCACTCCCACTTAGAAGCTGCTTGGAATGTCTGTTCATGTCATTGTATTTCTTCTTTTCTGCAACTTGAATGTCAAATCTGCAAAACAATCACAATAATTAAGTACATGCGATTAGTAAACTAGCTCATAATGCACAGGGACCAGAGAGAGTTGACGATCCTTACATATTCGGAAATGGAATTCCAATAATTATCTGCTTGTAGTTAAGAGGCACAGCTTTAGTACTATAAACAAAACGTTACTCTTTCAACGTTTACTCTTTTTAATCATGATCGATGACAATCAAATGGCTCAAAAGGATACAACAGCTCGAGCATAATCATCAGAGAAGTCAATGCCCTCTGAAACCTGTATAAAATATAGAAAAATACATAGGAATAAAAAGGCAATAATAACATAAATTCAGATGTCTAGCTTACAATCATGAATAAAGTTTATACGTGAAATGTACTACATCTCAAGGTTGCTGTTTTAGAAAAAAAAAAAGGCCACAACGACTAAACATCCCGGGTTACTTAGATGTTCTATCCTCGAAGAAATGAACTGATATAGAGCTCCAAGTCCCACAGATTTGGGTTTTATATACATGCATACCTTTCCTCTGCAAACTGCAAGAAAAACTGCTCCTTTCTTTTTACAAGCCTCTGCAACCTCTGCATTGGAAGAAGCAGAGTCTGCTTTCTTACCCTTTTTCTTCCTCCCAGTACAAGGCTTACTCCCAAAGCGAATTGCATCGTAATAGCCCCTCAAAACAGGCTCCAAATCATCCTGGCTTCCGCCCTTAGGCTCTGATGGGAAAAAGAAAAAAGTTAGCCCGAGTTGAATGCTCTCTGATGTAAAAAGACGCTGAATCCTCCCTAAATGTGGCTTCCTCTAAGACCATTAAAAGACAGAGACAAGCTGCTGCATATATGTATATCTGACATGTTTGCCATGAAAACAAAAAAGAGTTCATACCAACAAAAACCGGTTTCTTAGAAGTTAATCGAGACCATTGACCAGTTTCGTGCCACCGAATGCTGAGCTTATCCATGAGCTTATAGCTAGGGAAGAAAACGAGAGAGCCCCCAGGGACATTGTTGAATATTTCTTCCAGTGTTTTTCCCAGAGCATCCTTTAGTAAAATCAATAATTATAGAAATTAATACCTTATTTAGAGACCTTCAGAATCAAGAGAAAGTTAGACAGTACCTGAAAGGCGTATGAATCAGCTGCTTTATAACTTGCGTTCATTGGATAATTACCCTGGCCAACAGAAAGTGCACCAACCCAGACCTGCAATCAAAGGATAAGTAATTTAGAACAGTAAAGTAAGACTTCCATACCTACAGCACAGGCCAAGTGACAGCGTGGGTGCGAATTTCACTTCAAGGTTCACGAGAATGGAAGAAGATACTAGAGAAGAGTACATGACCACATGCCTATACAGTTAAATAAGATGATTGAAGATAATAGTATTGTAATTCAAAACAAGATAATAGCAAAAAAGAGCAAAGGACAATAAATGGTTTAAAAGAATAAACCCCTAGAAATATAACAAAGCAGGGCAATAACTTGCCGCAGCCTAAGCCTTATATCTATAAGACAGTAGAGAACTCCCTAATACTAATATAAAAGAAACTGTGGAATGTTGACGCGCTAAGCCAATTAATATTCCTAATCAAAGTAACAACATTTGTAACTCTGCCAAATAGAGAAGGACAAACTGTAATATGCGGGTGGGCTCCTCAATTTATAGTTGCCAGGTACCTGTGTGTCGGTGTTAATTACATGCGGTGCTTCAAGGGAAGCACTAAACTGGACTCCAAGTTCTGATGAGAAGGAATTCATGGGCGAGAGTGTCCTAGTGGCAAAAGAAATCCCATTAGCTAGGACGTAAAATATAATCACAAAAATGAAAGGGCAGGAATACAAAAAATTAAACAAAATGATGAAACCAGCGAATGATGCAACTAAAATGCCGAGTCACCCAGTATAACATGAAGACACCGCATATATTCAGAACCAAGTTTTATGCAAAGAGCAAATAAACGGTGAAGATGTAAAGCGCCATTGAGTGTAAACTACACAGATTCCATGTAGTTTGTTTATTGAAGCCTCAGAACACGCTCATATATTAAGATGGGACAAACGGCAGTTGAAAATAATTAACACGTACCCAGATGTTAGAATCACTGACAAGGATGCATTAGCAATGTCCTTGAACACAACTGCCGGGTTCAAGCACCAAAGATTGAAAGTATAAGTCCAGATTCCAGGATGATGCCCTGCATGCATGAAACGAATATCAATACCAGCAAGACAAGGATCTTGAACTATTTCAAAGAGGAACAGACGGCTGAACAAATAAAACTATAAAGCCCCAAGGATGATAGATGATAATGAGAAGTTTGTCAACAGGTCAAAGAGCCAGCTCAAGCACCACGAAGAACAGTATTCATATAAGCTCTTATCTTTATGAGCAACAGGTAAGAACAGAATGGCATAAATTTGCGGATGTCTCGACACAAGAGACTTCAGGTACCGAATATAGGGACCACATGAACTGAGACATGTTTATAATCGGTGAAACGGACAATAAAATTCTACCATCATTGCGTTTGATAAACCTCCTCAGGGCAACTTGATAATCGCTTACGTGAGTCCCGCCATTTCCAAAGAAATAACTAAGCGAAGAAAACAGGCCTGCAAAATAATTGGAGAAAAAATTTAGATTAATATACAGGTAAGCATGTAAGCAAAGACTAATCTGGCATCTCAGATATACCAGATTAATAAACCCTCACCTTCAAGCGTTATTGCCGAAATGCCAGATAAATGAGTAAAACCTAACTCTGTATCAGAAGCCGCTTTGATCGCCTTGGCACGATATTCCAAGCAAAAGGTCAGACAGTCCAGAACTAAAATAATAATAATACAAGTAATTAATGGCAACATACCTTGATGGCACACTCTTGCAAACTTGGGAAGCACTGTCGTGACAAGTTGGCTGCTTCAAGCTCCTTGAGTGCCTTATCTCCGGACCAACTTGACCAAATTAAAAAGACTCAAACTATAATTTTCAGGAAAATTTTGAAACATGATGCTTTAAGTGTGAGTATTTATACATCCAGCAAACTCCACACAGATATTGCAGCTTTTGGAGTCCTACTGAGAAACAGTCTGCATACCATATGTGATGTCTGCATCTTGTTTTACTCTATTGTAAGGGGGAGAAAATATTTTTGTATTGTATCGTTCCATGATATCTCAATACAGCAGTAGGTATTTATAAGCTAGTGTAATGGGCTTATTACAATATAGTGTAATGCGCTGAGTTACAAATATTGGGCCTGTACATTATACTGGACTATTATACTGAACATGCAGCTCATCTAATGCTTGCAATGACCCCATTAACAATTTCTCAGCTCCTCTCCAGAATAATGAAATAGAGATGAGATCATAGCTTACGATGAAAAGTAATGCTGAAACTCCCGCTTTTCTAAGGTACTTTTTCGTTGCTCCATCCAGCTAGTAATATCCTGCAATACGTTTGAAAGAATATGAACATACAGTTTTATCTGCCTGGTCAGTCAAAAAGGAAAAGAGCACAATCAATTACCTGAACCATTTCATACAGAGGCTGATAGACCGGAGGTTCACCTAGGCAAAGATCACTCAGCTCTCTTTGCAATTCTATAATCAAGAAAAATAAACTATATGAAAATCAAGCACAGTATACAGTGATAGTATAGCAAATGTGTCAAAAAAAAAAAAAAACTCGACGTACTGAATAGGCTGTCTTCGTCAATCTCTGAGCTACCAGCGTCGCGAGCAATGTCCTCTATATTACTATTAACAAGTGAAAGAGATCAAGATTCTACAGAAGCTCATCCCAGATCAAGGAATAGGTCCCATTAAAAATCCCAGTTGCATCTCCGTTCAGTCCACTTCTTACCCTATCACTCTCTTTAAATTTAGAAGCTGCTTTTAGCAGGGTTCAAATATTAGTATCCAGTTCCAGAGATTATTCCTCTCTCTAGCTCTCTGTATATATATGTTGACAAACAGCGCCTAAGATAACTTTATACAATTTCTGCAACTGGGCCCTCAGTGATCAAAGTAACAAATCATTTTCCATTTCCTACCTAGCAAGCCAAGCAGTACGTAAAAGCTTACATGGTTATCATTACAAATGACTTTGTTTGCAGTTCTACCGCTTGACTTTAGTAGAGTGAGCAATATGCAGATCATTGGCTATCTGCTAAATAATAAGCAATAAGGGATTGTAAGGACATACTGAGCTTCATCTAGAATAACAACAGATCCTTGAATATCCACTTCCATAGCTCTTCGGATGATGGGATTGATGATGTAACTGTATGGACAGAAAACTATATGGGCATCTGTGGCCAAGGAACGGGCAGCAAAATATGAACAACCTGTTAAAGATCCATTCCCTGTTTTGTGAGTTTCTCAATGAGTTGACTTGACAGATAGTGCTTGACTAAAGACTGAAGCAGCGAACATACTCCTGAAACTCTGCTTACACATTAGACAGGAAGAAATAACACTGATCAAGAGAATAACACCTTTTACTATTTGCCCAACTTTTACAAGATCTTCGATATCATGAACCTCGTGGCAACCTCCTTTCTGAAGAGATGGATGACTTTTGACTTTGCACGCATTTCTGCATAACAGTATGACATCATTAGTTGCTCTAGGAAGGGGGTACACAGCAGCAAAACCGTTAGGGGTTAAACACACTCACTTGAACTCTGGACAACCACTTTCACGATTCTCCATAAGAAGCTTGCTGAAAAAATTACCCAGTGTTATCATGCAAACAGCAAACGGCATTACATAGCTAGTAGATCTTTCAAGGCCAATGATATGTACCATTCCTCATCCAAGTTTCTCCCTGCTACGTACATTCTTATTGGTACAATAGTGTTTTCTTGATGCCTGCAAATGCAGTATGACCGCAGAGGCATAAACAAACAGATCGACAACTCACACGACAGATATAAAGCACTTTCTAGCTTTTGCCTATGCAGTTCTTATCTAACATATAAGAGCACGGTTTGTTGACAACAATTCTATAACCTTTTACTTGTAAATCAGGCGTTAACGGAAGAAGAACCAAATTTGTTAAAGGAGACATACTAAAACAGCCATTGGGACTCTGTAAGAAGTCTTCCGGTATTCACGGATCACTTGAGAGATCTGAGAATGAGTTCTCCTAAAATACAAAACAGAAAGTAGATACGCGTCACTACTAATCCAAATTTCTATCTAGGTCGGTTTACATAAGTGCGGCGACGAATAAACTCCGGTGACTATATGTAGCAAACAGACTTACGAAGCATAAAATATGGTGGTCACTTGTTTCTTTCCTGGACTTTTGCCCTTTGTTGCCACTGAAGGAGATTCCGATGCTGGGGCACCTAACATGCGTCGGTAAGGATTAGGAATGTGAGCCAAGCCCAAGAGTATAAATGTATATGCAGCTCAGAGGGGAATACAGACAAATAGAAGAAAAAAAGAGTCAAAATTTACTCCTCCCCGGGTTATGATGTAACTAGAGGGCAACTTCAATGACCCTCTCATAGAATTGTACATTTCAAGGTAAAGTTCTTAGGGTGACTAGTGCAAAGTAAGGGAGATTGCCGGAGAGTTGTTCACGGTTTCACTTCATTGGTATCTAGTATCAAAGGAATCAAGAGAAAGTTCCACGAAGCTATAATGAATTCGCCCATGACATATTGCTAAATCCAGTTTCAATCCACGATATCCGTGTAACTTCAAACGAATACGGACAGTGTAACAATGGCCATGGAAAAGAGAGGAAATGCAAGTTCTGCTTTCTGAGAACACCGCGGTGGAGTAGGTAACGATTAGAAATCTAGGTCATACTTGAAGGTTGCGATTCAGGACAAAATCCGCCGCCGTAATTCAGAGGATCGTTAGACGCCCTCGGGTCCGGCTTCGCTGGCGGAGGCACGGAGTTGGGATCTCTGGTTCCGTGGTGCTTTTGCCATGCGAGAGTAGAACAGAGGAGGGAGAGTGATTTGCCGGTGCCGGTGGGGGATTCAAGCAGAGCGTGGCAGCGGCCATCTCTCTGGGCGCGATCGAGCGTGGAGATGACCCTAGCCATGAAAGCGAGTTGTGGACCGTATGGCTGGTAGGGGAAATCGACAGGGATTCCTCCAATGTAGTTGACATTTTTAGGGTTTCCACTGAGCTTTGAGGTTGCAGATTCCATAATGGTTCGCCTGAAGTTCCGAGAGATCTTTGTGTCTCAGACGGATGGAGAGGTAATAGGAGTGGAAAAATGTTGGCGGTCTGCGGATTTGGTTTTGGCGGGAGCAGAATTTTTATATATATATTTCAGGTTTTAAGAATTACTATATTACTCCCACCCATTCAAATTATTTAGATTTTTTCACACTTTGTAAGAAAGTTTTAAAAGACTATTCTACTTATTGAGGGAAGATTAAAAATGTAAAAGAATACTTACAATATAGCACAATGACAAAAATAATTTAAAAAGTATAAAGGATAAAAATAGAATGAAATATACAAAAAGTCTAAAACGACTATATTGAACATAACTCTTAACTCCAAAACGTTTGGTAATTTGAATATTTGGGAGTATTTGGGGGCGTTTGTTTTGAGCAAATGAAACAGAATAGAATCAGGAAAGGGAATTAGGGGGAATGGAAAAAAATTCTCTTTGATTTTCCTGGTTATTTGTTTGTCCCGAGGTAAATGAAATAAATAACTGTTGGAGTATGAAAATGTTGTTGAGATAGTCCTACAGTCGAACAAGTCAATCAACGAAAGAATGTATTTGTCCCTGCTGAAAGATAGAGTGAGTTCTTCAGTCGAATGAGTCTCTGTCCTTACTGAAAGATCGAGTGAGTCCTTTGGTCGAACGAGTCTCCGTCCAAACTGAAAGATCGAGAGAGTCCTTTGGTCGAACGAGTCTTCGTCTTTACTAAAAGATCGAGTGAGTCCTTCAATCGGTTGTGAAAATTAAGGAGCAACGTTTACTCCCTTTGGCCGTAAATAATGGGTTCAGTAAGCTCAGTACAGTGAGCAACGCGTTAAATTCAAAAATATAGCAATATGGACATTAAAGTCCTAAAATTTCAGAACTCACAGAGTCAGTCAGTTGCATTAGACGTGAGAATCATCATTGAACTTGCCAAGTCGTCTAATGGCTTGGTAATTGTCCAAAAATTAATGGCCAAGGCTTATCAACGTTCACAAAGAAGTTAGGACCGATTTTAATGCAACTAAAAGTAACTACAACGTTCAGAAGCAGAAATTTCGAAAACACTCCCTCAACGGCTCCAGAGGCTTTGCTACATAAAGAGATAGAGTTCTCAGTTGCATTTGTGTTTTTCCGCCCCAACACTTCCTATGTTAAGGAAAATTCACCAGGAACAAGAGTTTTTTTGTCATTTTTAATTAACATAGTTTGTGCTTTATTGATAGATTCAATCTATGGTGTTTCTAGGCTTACTACACTCATCAAAGAGCTGGTTAAATAATTTGTAAGGTGAGTGAGTGAGTTCCACTATGTAGATTCTTTTTACTTAGTGGGCAGTGTAAGTTGTTTTGTTTTACAAAGAAATAAAATAACTTATATTATGTATCTGTTTGAGTTCGATTGAGTGTTTCCACATCTCTAGTGCTTCCGTATACACTATACATAGTACGATTGAGTCAAACCAAGTCACAGACTAACACCTTGAGTTGGTTTGAGTCAGCCGTCCGATCCTACAATAACCGATCAACAACCACCTGTCAATGGTCAACAGATGTCAACTGTCGGTCAACGGCCATCAATTCCTAGTCAACATTCACCTGTCAAAGATCATTAGTCATCGGTCAATGGTCATATGTTGTCAGTCAAAGTATATTAGGGAAAGGGAATCTCATTCCCTAGTAGGGGTGGGAAATCAAGTTATAGGGTTTTAGGTTAATCTCATTCCCTTTCTCTTTCCTAAAAATAGAAAAAAAAAACTAGCTAAACAAACAACATGAAACAAAATCATTTTGATTTTTTTCCTGATTACTCCAAAACAAAGTCATACATTATCTATACCATAGACCAAGATTCAAAACCCTTAACTAGATACTTGAAATCTTGAATCATGAAGTTAAAACCTTGAATCTAGAACCTTGAAGCAATAGTTTCATGCCTTTGAAGTGCGGAAATAATCTAGGCTGCGTTCGGTTTGAGCATAAATATGGCTGTTTTGGGTGTGGTCCCCGCGTGGGTCCCACGCGGGTCCTACGTTCTACTCCAATAATATACTGCCACATATAAAACAACCACAAAACAGCCAGACAAAACAACCACAAAACAACCATACCGAACGCAGCCCTAATGGGTTTTGAATTAATGGGTGGTCCCTAGACTTTGATTTGTTCACCTTACCCTTTTCCGTGGTATATTTAATTGCATATTTATAGTATAAATGGGTAAATTCGTATATAGGTTCCGCGTGGGTAATCCATTCTTCTCAATAACATACTACACATATAAAACAGCTAGAACCAAAACAACTACAAATATGCAAAGGCTTTTAATTGAATTGAAATATGCAAAATTGAACATGCAATATGTATATGTAAGTTCTAAATATAGACTGTAAAATTTGGAAATAAAAATGGTATATTGCAAAATACTCTTTTTATAAAAACTTTGAGTGATTAAATTAAGGTAAAAACATATGACATTCACATTACATCAATTAATTATGTAGATGGACACGAGTCATCATTAAACACATGTCATACTTGTTAATTAAAGAATCACACTCAATAAATGTGGTCTAGATTTACTATGTGCAATTTTGACTTTTGACCGGTTACTTCATTTAGTAAATGTGATTTCCGTACAAGGTATATCATCATTTTATCTTATATTAGGGCTTGCATTTCAATATTTTGAAGGTTAGTTTAACATTGCATTCCTAATTTCTCCAGAGCTATATTTATCCACTTTCTTTAGAATCTAACCCAAAAATCAATATCTTATTCGGCTGATTCAGTGCCTAGCAAAATAGTTCATTTTTATATAAAAATAACTAGTCTTTTTTGTTTGAGCACACCGTCAAAACTTAAATGAATTATCACTAATGATCTTAGAGGTCGTCATTGACATAATTTTCCATTTGAAGACAAGGATGATCTATCGTGTAAGAAGAAGATGATGAAGATTTGGATATGAGGTTAGAGGATTTTCTCAATGATACATATGCAATTGACGATGGACCAAAGTCCTCCTAACCAAAACATGTGGTCGTCTCAACCATATATGCTAGTAGGGTACTCTCATACATTAATGACAATTGAGTAATACAATCATTCATGAGAGTGGAGTCGTCTCAACCATACATGGACGGGGGATCCTCTCATGTCGAATTATTGATGGGGCCCTTAGTCTCAACCGTACATGAAGTAAAGATTGGATTGAGGACTCCTTTTGTGAAATATGGTTTTATCCCACATCGTGGGTTTGGAAACAAATGAGTACTTCCTTTGTTATAAAAGGAAGTATCATTTCCCTTTTTTAATCATCTCTTCAACAAGCAGCTTATCACATAATTAAGTTGTATTGTACTATCTCTTTATTCCAAAAGTATCAGCAAAATCAGTTATAGTGTTTTGTTTAAATCTTTATCTAGCATATATTGTGGGTAATTTTGTATTATGGGTAATTTTATACTGTTTTATTGTGCTAAAAAATTACATTCAGTAAATTTAATCTAAGAAAGTAGTTCTTAAGCGGGACAATTGTGACCCTAACATGACTTGGAAATTTATCCGTACAGAGTGATTTTCTAGTAAAATAATTTACTCTCTTACCCGGTCGCTTCCTCAACAAGTGGTATCAGAGCCAAGATTTTGTCTTAGTATGTTTTGTGGTTGCAGCTATACTGAACTTCCACATCAGAACAACGTTCATTTGATTGGTTGACAAGTCATAGTGCTGCTAGATGAAAATTGGAGCAGGAATAGAACTTGTAATGACCCCAAAACCAGCCTAGTTCTAAGGTTGATACATGTCACGCCCTTATTACCTAAGAAACGCAAGACTATTAATCTGATACCCAAAAGTGAAATTTATTACTTAATAAATGTTACAATAATGCTTACAAGGCCCAATCGAACAGTTTAACACAACGAAAACAAGCTCAAACGCAACAAAACACAATTGGACCACTAAGTCGAAAAATAGAAATACAAACACTAGCTAAAAGAAAAGAAAGTAAAATATCTCCAGCTGGTCGGCTAACCAATCTATGAAACAGAAGATTTATATAGGGGTGAGCAACCACAACTTAATAAGTGATAAACCTCATCACCATGAGCAAGCTCAAACCACTTTTACAGAATATAGCTTATATGGATATCAATTTCATGAATCAGAATCAAAATCAAAATGGAAAGCACTTCAAAACGATCCGAAGTCAAATACAAAGCCAAGCGACGCAGAAGTCACAAAGGCAACTTAATAGTGGAACATCATTTACAGAGACCACAAAGCCTTTCAGAAACCGGAAGCCACTTTTCAAAACTATCATAAGAATGAAAAACAGAACAGAAGTACAGACTTCGTATCAAAGCATATTTACATACGAATCATAATATTTGCAAGTCGGAGGTCATAAACCAAAGCTGACAAAAACACGGAAGGTAGAACAGAAACGAAAGTCACACTTTCAGAACTAAGCAGAGCACAAAACAAAGTCTTATATCAAAAGCTGTTAAAGCTTGAAACAGAACAGAAGCGTGAGCCAAAGCTCACAAAGCATAGCTTAATATAATTCACAAATCAGGGTGGGACACAATTTCTAAGCACGCACACAGAAAGGGGTGGAGACCCTTAGATCACAAGATCCCACATAATAGAAATGGTTTGATACCATTAATTGGACCCATCGATCTCAGAACAGAACGAGGAGACCCGTGAAACAAAACAAAAGAACGTCCTGCGCAACATGCTACTAGAAAATAATGGATTAGAGATGGATTTAGCAACCGATTAGCGACAGAATTTTTTATGACAGAACGAATACGGATTAGCGATGGAATTTGAGCGGGTCCGGTGGTGCCAAATTTCCAGCTCTGGCGCCTCTATTAGCGACGGACTAGCGATAGAATTAAAAAAGTCACTAAGAGAATGATGTCGCTTTAACGCTCTCTGTTATCACTCGTCGTTTAATTTTACTATTCAAAACGACGTCATTTTTGTTTGTTTTAGCAATAGACTAGCGACAGACTCGTGTTAAGTAAAACCAGAACGTGACGCACAACCCCATTCTCTCCCTTCTCATTCATTGTCGATCTATTCAATTTCAGAGAGGTTCAGCAGTGAACTTTAGCGATTCCACCAGCGGCGAGAGGGTTTTCCGGCCAGCAAGTACCACCGGCGGCAAGATGACGTTGCAGGCGGCTGCTCCACTCGATTTCTGCACTCAGTTAAGTCCCCAAAACCCTAAATTGCTCAATCCAAATTTGAAATTGGGGGAATATGAAAATCTGTTTAAATTATGTGGCTTTTATTGCCAATTTGTGATAAAAACTACTAGTGTACATATAATGGATGTTTTGTGGCAATTATGGTTGTTAATTTTTTATTTTTGTGATGTTTTGAGTATATCTAGGGTTACAATGTTATAAACCAAAAATTGATTTGGGGAATTTGGAAAATCTACTTGTTATACCTGAAATTATATGTTTTTTGTTGCTAATATGTGCTACAAATTGCTAGTAACAAATACGTTGATGTTGTGTGACAATTACGGTTGTCAATTTTTTTATTGTTTTGATGTTTTGAGTAAAATGGTTGTTGATACGATTGACATATATATATATTAAAGGAATTTATGATCGACAATTCAACTGGTTGGACATGTATGTTGTTCTAGATATTGTGTGTATAACTTGTTGGGTTCTGTTGATAACCCATTTATTGGTGAATCGTGCTTGTGGGATGCTTATAAATAAGCGGAAACGTAAAAAAACAGGGGAGACTATGTCGATTTCTTTTTATAATTTTGTTAGTTTTAACTAAAGTAGTATTTGATCAGTATAGGTATAAGATCCGATAGGTTGTGGATGTCCGATGAGAGAACCTTTGAGAGAGGTTGAATCTCTACCGAATGGTTGAGGAAGATGTAAGAGTTTGTCGCTTTTTCACTATAACACCCTGAATGTATGGAAAACGGTAAAATTAAGTGTCCTTGCGACATGAAAAGGTGTAGAAACAGACAATATCTCAAGTATAATGTTGGTAAGGTTCATTTAGCACATAAATGTTTTATGTATGGTTTCTTTGATTGGATATTCCATGAGGTAGATAACACACTCGTACAAGCTACCTCGAGTAGCACCATGCCTATTAAGGTTCAACATGTTGAAATAATGGAGCAAATGATTGCACATCTATTGGTGAGGTTCCAAAATAATTGGGGGATACATTTAATTTTATGTCGGAGGCTAAAGAGGATGCAGAGGATACTTCAAATCCTGAGGCTAAGAATTTTTTTGAGTTGATGGAACATGCTAAAAGAAAGTTATTTAGTGACACTCATCATAGTGTGTTATCTATCACCACTGAATTAATGTTAATTAAGAACGACTTCCAAGCACCTCAAGCATTGATTGATTGAGTTGGTGAAACCTACTACGAGCTCCGTCCAGAAAACACTTGACATTCCAAAAAACTTCTACGAAGCAAAGAAAATCATACGTGATCTTGGGTTACCTTATGAAGAAATCGATTGTTGTTCAAAACTTTGTATGATTTTTTTAGAGAGAAGATAAAGATCTAGATGTATGCAAGTTTTGCACTCGCCCCATATACAAGCCTGTCAAGTAGGGGACAAAAAGGATAAAAAGTAAGGTACCTTACAAGAAGATGCAGTATTTCCCTCCCATTCCAAGGCTGAAGAGGCTTTACACTTTTACTGCAACGACTGCCGTTATGAGATGGCCCGCCGAACACAAAATGGAAGATGACAACATGTGTCACCCCTTCGACTCAAAATCGTGGAAACACTTTGACCAGATTCATAATACTTTTGCTTTAGAGTCTGGGAATGTCAGACTTGGGTTATGTACCTGATGGTTTCCAACCATTTACGGCTTTTGGAAGACAATACTCTTGCTGGCCAGTTGTAATTACACTGTATAATTTAGCACTTGGGATGTGTATGAAAAATGAGTTCTTCTTTCTTATAGTACTAGTTCCTGGCCCTAAAAATCCTAAAGGAAAGATTGATGTGTTTTTACAACCTCTTATAGCTGAGTTGCAAGAGTTGGGGACTAGAGTCTTAACGTATGATGTGTCTAGAAAGAAATTTTTTCAAATGCGAGCTGTGTTGATGTGGACCATAAACGACTTTCCTACGTATGCAATGCTATCAGGTTGGAGCACTGCTAGTAGACTGGCGTGTCCATATTGCATGAAAGACAGCGACACATTCACATTGCGTTGTAGCAAGAAGCAGTCATGGTTTGACAACTCCATAAAGTTTCTTCCTCTAGACCATAAGTTTTGTAATGATAACAAGTCATTCCAGACAGGGCACAGAGAAACCAAGATTGCCCCACATATTAAAACTGGTGATGAAATACTTGCAGAGTTGAATCGGTTGGGATAAATGAAGGTCACTGAGATTGGTTCGGCTAAAGTAAATGTTTAAATTGCTAAAACATGTGGGAAGGGCAAAAGAAGTATATTTTGGGATCTACCTTATTGGAAAGATTTGTTGATTGGACATATATTCTAGATGTGATGCACAGTGAGAAAAATGTGTTTGACAACATATTTAACACAGTCGTTAATATGAAGGACAAGACAAAGGACACACTTAACTCGAGGCAAGAGTTGAATGATTATTGCAATCATCCTGAGTTGGCACCAGATTTGACTTCAAACACATTCCTAAGGCAAAATATGTCATGGACAACGAAAGTATTCAGATCTTGTGTGAATGTGTGAAAAATTTAAAGTTCCTAAATGGATTTGCTTCTAACATTGGGAGGTGCGTTGACATGTCCAACAGAAAAATGTTTAGGATGAAAAGTCATGACCGTCATGTTTTCTTGCAAAGGTTGATTCCCATAGCTTTTCAACATCTTCTTGATTAAAAGATGTGGGAGCTAATTACTGAACTGTGCCTATTTTTCAAGGAATTGACATGCACGTCGCTTTCGGAGTCTAATATGCAAAGGTTGAACTATCAAACTCCTCAAAATAATGTGCAAGTTGAAAAAAAAATTCCCACCAAGCTTTTTTGACTCAATGGAACATCTCCCTCTTCATCTTGCCTTTGAAGCAAGTTTATGTGGTACTGTGCAGTAGAGGTGGATGTATCCGTTTGAGAGGTACATTCTATACAAGTTTTGAGTAAGGTACCACATATTGTACTACTGTTATATGTTAGTTATTGACGTAATTGACCTGCACAAGTATGCTATAGGTACTTGGGGAAACTGAAAAGGTTCATCAGGAACAACAACAAGGTTGAGGGATCCATTCGTAATGGATACCTTCAAGAAGAGATCATCAAATTCATAAAGTTTTACTTCGTTGATGATGGATCAGCGTACCCATACAAGCTTGGTATAAACGAGGCAATTGTAGAGGATGTTGATGA
This sequence comes from Limonium bicolor, assembly GCA_023374045.1. NCBI lineage: Eukaryota > Viridiplantae > Streptophyta > Magnoliopsida > Caryophyllales > Plumbaginaceae > Limonium > Limonium bicolor. The sequence goes on along the minus strand of CM041778.1, from coordinate 17,209,242 downwards.
CAACCCAAAAAGATTGTCTATGTTTAAAACAATAGGCAAACCTATTGGCAAAGAACAAGAAGATTGTTGACAACTCGTGAGTTAGATGTTGCTCAATCGAACATTCTTTGGAATTGTGCAAAAATGGAGCCTTGTTTTGAGTAAGATACCAATCTTAGTTATATTCATCGTGTATATGTATAATTCATTATTATGTTCACACTTCAGTTTAAATCTTACGCTGTAGAATGTACGAGCAGCAACTACAGCAAACAGAAGCAACATTGACGGGTGAGACTATAAACCTTAAGATGGAAAGAGTTTTTCCCTTTTGGTTCCGTTCATGTGTGAGTGACTGCATACACTATTAATTATATAAATGCCAATACACAATTTTGGTTACTCTTAATTTATTTTACCCACTTATATGTATATATATATACCACATACAATATTCTTACCAATTATTGTATGCTATTATAATCCTTAACAATATATGGTATTCATGTCCTTTGTTAGTGCATTATATGTATGTATATATATATATATATAATTGTAGATTTTTAATATTACCAACATCGCCTTAGATTATATTATCCTCTTTATTTATAATACAATCCTTATATATATATACACACACACACTTATATTATTATATTTATGCTTTCATTCATCTTAATGACATAACATCTTACTATCTCCTTGATATTCCTTAATTGTCACACATAGCATGAGTATACTCCTAATACTTTCGTTTACTACATTATAACCCCAAATGTCATTTAATGTCTACAATTTAATTCCTTGTAGTTGTATAACCTATAGTTTTAATTCCTTACTTATTTATACCAAAGTCCCACTTCTAATTTCTTCCAACCTCCAAAAAGACCCTATACTCTTTTAATTTCGAGCTCCCGCCAATTAGTTTCGGTCATTTACACTTTGACCCCACTAAGTTTATAACCTTTACAATTTACTCGTAATTTCACTTATCGTATAGTTTTAACTCTTTATTTGTTTAATTCCAAACTTACCCCATAACTTTTGAAAATCCTCCTACAAACCACATGTTGTTCAACCTTCAATTAAATTTCTCCTTAATTACAATCTCACCCCACAAATTTTATAATCTTTACATTTATACTATATTTCTTATTTAATTTCATATTTCATTATTTATTTCTCAAATTTGATCAAAACTTTGACTTATACTAGATTTGACCTCAATTATACATAAGTACCCAAATTTTTATAAAATTATGAATTGGGCCCCAATCTTTCTAAAATTTACAATTTGCCCCTTAGGTTCCTTAAACTTACATTTTTCCATTTCTCACCAAACTAACCCTTAGGTTTTCGGCCTAGTATTATTCCTATCACTCCAATTTTATTTTCCTTTTATTTAACAACCTTTCTTAAGTCTTAAGTTTATTAAATCATCATGTAAACTTATACTTCATTTCAAAGTCATTTCTATACTGAATTATACCAAACACTTTCTAATCTCTTAGATATCTTACCTAAGTCCTCAAAATGTCTTAAATCACCAAATGACCCCTTTTAACCCCATATTTTTGCACATAGCATTTAATTCTATAACCTATGATTTTTATAGCATTTAATATTACAAAACCTTATAAATTCAAGCCTAAACATTTGACTATGATACAAACTTTAATATAAACTTTAAATGTACGAAAATACACATAAACTAAAGTCCATTCTCGGCCCTACTTAGTTTATACCCCAAAGTTTTCAATAATTTCATTTTAGCCCCTTTAACTTAATGTTTTGTACATTTAAGTGAAATACCCCAAACCTTGGTATGTTGTTTAAACATTAAATAATAAATTATTAAGACTAAAAAGAGTCTTAGAAACATTAATAGACAATTTAATAAATAGTAAATACAATAAATTGTCTAAAAGGCAATAAAGGGCGAAATATGCTCTAAGCTTGGAATAACCTTGGTTAAGACTTAATAAACTTACCAAGACCTTATATGTATATTAATGAATTTATTGAATCAGTTACCAAAGAAAACCGAGCTTGAAAACAAGTTAAAATACAAAATGTGCTTTGAGGAGCCTTAAAAGCACGTTTTTGAGTAACTGTCGTGTAAATGAGTTTTAAATGGCTAAATGTCCATTATTACTCTTTAATTAATATGTGTACTATTTAGTATCACATTTGGAAGTTTAAATTAATAAGAAATAAATATTTCACTTTTATGTGTTTTGTTGTAGTAAATAGTAACTAAAATAAGCTAGTTTGTAACATATATTAACATATGTAATTTTATTGAGCTATAAAGACTAAATAACCCCTTATATGTATATGTGGGTCGGTTTGTATGTGCTGGGACGTCACTTGCTTGCTGATTGAGCAAATAAGTGAACAATCAGTGAGTATTGTAAAAGGCACTATTTGCTTTATGTATTTAATTTCTTCAAAAGCAACTACAATCATTCATTCTCTCATTTCCTTACTATCTCACGTAGCCTTCTCCTTCCTGTTCTCTCTTTCACGATCGAACACACCAGCACCAACATACTACTTCAAATTCATATAACTTCTTGCTCACTTGTCCAAATCTAAAACCGAGACCACCGATCTCTTAGTTTCATCAAGCTCTTCGATTTAGTCCTTACAAATCTTCAAGAGCTCCACTTTGGTGCCAAGAGGAATTTCCATGGAAGGAGCTTGAGTTCATCCTTTCACGTATTATCCTTCTCCTCTGCTTCAAGGTATGGAAACTCAAAGAAAAATGATGTTTCCTCTATGTTTTATGTTAACCAAAGGTAGCTTAAAATTCCTTTGGAAAATGAACGTACGTTGTGTATTCAAACTACCTAAAGAGCCAATGGTTATGACATAGAAAAATGTTCTCAAAAGACTAGTAAAAAACATACGTACTGCTGTTTGTATTTGCAGGTGAAAGGCAAATATATTGTGGAAATTCAGTGTTTAAGATTATTGCATTTTAAGAGCCTAAGAGCTATGCAAATTTAAATTGTGCACTATGTTGTTATGTGGTGTATATTTGGTGAAGTTTTGAGTATAAGAGTGTACGTAAAATTATTTGGGAAGCTATACAATTGATGGGTGTAAAGAACTTACGCAGCAGAACTTGGAAAATGCAGTACGTGGAATTCTGTAGGTTGGGTCCGGGACCTAGGCCATGGGTAATGTCCCGGACCAAAAGTGCAAATTAGACCGTGAGTTATACAAAGTTTAAGGTCCGGGACCTGGTTTAAGGTTAAGGACCCGGACCAATTGTTTAAAATGGCCGAGAGTGAAATAAGGTTGTGGTCCGGGACTTGGGATGGGTACAAGGACCCGGACCACCCTGCTGAAATACGCCGATAGTTTTTACAAGTGTTGGTCCGGGACTTAGGGTAAGGACCAAGTCCCGGACCACTCTAAAAATGTTGTTAAAGGTTGGAAAATGATGTCTAAAGATGGGGAGTGATGGATAATGATGTTGTAAGGTTGTTAAGGACATGTTTGGTGAGTTATAATGACAGTTTGGTGGGTGAGAAGTTGGAGTAAAATGTGTGAGTAAAACAAGTTAAAAATGTAAAGATATTTAACTAGCTAACGGAGTTAACTATAGTCATTCGACGTTATACAAACATGTTACCCCAATGTTAATGAAGGTAACTTTAATGTACCAGTTGTTCGAGAATTGTTCGAGGAACCTAAATGGACATGGTAGAGTGGACTCCGGTGACAGGTATGGTTTTCTTGCAACCTGTGTCCTACCGGATTACACCGGCTTGTATGCCAATGTGTTTTTCTGTGTGTTTGTCACTTTGTAAGATAAAACATGAAATGAGTTTATAGTAATTCATTTATGTGGCGAATCTGGTCACCAATACCGTTTAACCTCAAATAGGTGCTAAACCTTAGCTAACCAAATCTAGGTACACATGAGATATCGGTATTCGGAGTTAACGACCCAAACCTTGGGAACGTTCTAACCACGGCTATGCGTGAGTTAGTTGTGTATGGTTATTGTTTGTAGGTGTGTGAACCTCCCTTACATGCTTAACACGGTTGTGATACCGAATGGTGCGTGGATGTGATGGGTTCCATAATGGAGCCTTAACTACTTAACTATAAGTATATGTGTACTAATGGGGGGTGAGGAGTCCGGTCATGTTCCGGCCACGCGTGTGATGGACGGGAGTCGATGTCATACCCGGTTCGACTCTCTTGGTGTATGTTAGGTTGTTTACTCATTGGGTTTCCAATCTTCCCTTTAGCTTAGCCAAAGCTATGTTACTGACTCACGTCGGTTTTCTGGGGCATACAATGGTTGTTCGGTGTGCTAGGTTTACTGTACCCGACGCACCTTAGTGTTAAGTTATCTGTTCATTTAAAGAAACGGTAGCAATTTATGGAACAAGCTTATCATGAGTTTGGCAACATTCTCTAGGCTCTAAAGTGAACTAATTATGGTTGGGTTGGTCCCTTAAGAGAACCGTACCTGTTGTATTATGTGTTATGGATGTATTGCAATTCCTATTCGGTGTGAAGTTATATGTGGTAAATTGTGGATATGTGGATTATGGTTATGAGTTCAGGTTTATAATAAAAGTGTCTAAGAGTAACCCGATTACTGGGTAAGTGTCGTCTATAAAGGAAGTATCTCCGTTTAGAGGAGAGCCACTTTAAGGTTAAAGGTAATAATGAATGGTTGTTATGTGTGGATGTGTGGATGTGTTGGTATTGTTGAGCCCTATAGTTGGGAGTATGCAATGTGTTGGGTGTTTATGGTTTACATGCGTGATTTAAATATAATCAACTGCATGCTAAGACGACAATTAGTTGTGCGTGGCCCGGTAGCATGCGGGCTGCGGGATTACCATACCAGCAAAGGTGCTGACCCCCTTGGGGGCCACCCTTTTCTCCTTTTTTCTATTTCAGGTACAAGGAGCTGGAAGCCGTTCGAGAGTAGGACGGGGTAGATGTTTGTACATTGGTAGCCCTTTAATGGTGTATGTATTATAGGTGTAGTAAGACCGAATCTGTTATCGGCATTGGTTAATGAATACTCGGTACAGTGGGGGATGTATATGTAAATAATTGTTGGAAATGGAATCAGATTGTATGGTGTAGTTGCTCGGGGATCTAGTCCATCAGACCGATATAATATGTATGTATTAGCCTTGTTAGCCACGTGGGTGGTTAACGGCGTGTAACACCAACGGATTAAGTAATGTGATGGTTTATGTTTCCGCTGCAGATGGTTATAAAGTGCGACGTTGTGGATGGGGTGTTACAAAAAGTGGTATCAGAGCGAAGTATCGCTCTGATGACTGAATTACCGAGCTTAGGAAGTACCGAGATAAGATTTAAGTACTTTGGGTTAAGGGTTGAGTGATAGCGTGAGAGATACGCTAGTTAGGAAATACCAGTGTGTACTGGATACCTACAATCTCCTTCCCGCCCTCCACAACCCCTATTTATGACTTGGGAGGAACGCCAGAGAGATGAAAGCCCTCTCTTACCCGGGAAGACCCGGTCTGGCTGTTATTAACTATCTTGTAAGTATGGGGAACCTATCATACGGTAGATTCTGAAAAGTAGAAATCCCGGAGACGGCTCCCAGGTGAACAACTGTAACCGCACTGGATAGCAAGGAATGAAGAATCTTGTGTATGGGAGAATGAAATTTCCGGCAACCTGGGTCGACATGCCGAGCAGTCGAAAACTACCAGCTAGCAACAGGCAAGAAGTGAAATAATGAAACCCGAGACGAGAGTCTACGGGATAGCAAATGTTAGATAATGGCACCAACGGTATACCAACCGACAAAGGAACTACTTAGTAAAGTACCCAGAAAATAAATGTGATCATCGTAACCGTGGAAGGGCTTAACAGCCTAACCTTTGTAAATGGAATATACCAGTCGGCAAGAGCTAGACTTGGTTAAGGCAAGAAGGCATTGTGAAACCATGAGAATTTTTCTTTCAAACTAGATATATTTCAAACTCTTTTCCTTCAAAACCAATCCTCTTTAAACCAGTACTCCTTTTACCTTCTTTCAAACCAGATTACCTTTGAATAACCGGACGGAAACCGGTGAACCCGAGGGTAGTAACCCGACGGTATGGATGGAGTTCAGAATAATATAACGATGGATAAACCTTCCCTGGAATGAATTCGGGAAGCACGGAATGTATATTGTCAGAGGACAATATAAGGGAGTTGACAACAGAATACTTCACCTAGGCGTGTAACGGACACTACGAGTGTACCAACTGTGTTGTGGGACGACCGCACTCCGATAGGAGCGTGTGGGCCTGACAGACCTACTTATGGGTTAGTCGGGTAAGTAGTAATGTATCAGTATGATACCCCATATATGTATACGAGAAGAGTCCGAAACACGGGGAGTAGTCAACTCCATACTACGGTCAGCAGTAAAAGTCAAATGAGAGCAATGGATTACCACGAATGGTTGAAGTAAAGGAACCCAGTTGAGAAGACTAAATGAATTGGTAAATACGTCCAAGAGAATGTATAGGGTCAAGAAGTGCGAAGAGCATGGATGGTTATGTAAAGACATCACATATGTCTTAGGAAGCTGAAGGAATGAGACATGGTAGCTGGAACGAATACCCAGCTAAGAACATAAGAAGGCGAAGTTTACTGAAAGCACCCATGAGTGCAAACCAAATGTAATGACAAACCTTAGCAACCCCCAGGAGCAATCCTTGAGGGGTGTTTGGATCAAACATTGTCGAATGAGACAATGTAACAGAAACTCAAGAGTTGAAATAATTACTCGGGTTAAACACCGAAGAGAACCCACTTAACAGTAGGACCCTAAGTTGCCAAGAGACAACTTGGAAGGAATCGGGGTGACGACCTTGTTAAACCATGTAATGTCGTGCAGAAAAGTAATTGTGTGGAAGTAGCCTTTAGTGAGCAGAGCTCGAGGCAGTGGCTTATAAGCCACAAGCAAGACATGTTATGTCAAATTGAATCAATTGTGGAAGTTTGTGTTACACAAGAAAATAAAGCGGAGAACAAACCACTGCTTAAGAGTGGGGATACCTCACAATATTGTGAAACCGCAGGAGCAGGAGCTGTGTGAACCAAGTTTAAGAAATATATTAAGGATGGACCATGTTATTATTGTGGAAGAACAGCTAGTTTACTAGCATGTAGGTATAACGTGGAGCACCGAGCTGAGTAACGCCGGTTTATAACTCAAGGTGAGCACGCTCAAGGAGCATTCAGTAGTCATCCATGAGGATGATGCAAGTATATGTGTGGAAACTAATATGACAGTGAATACCATGTAAGTTAGTGTTGTGCAAGGAAAAAGAACACGGTACGTAGAAAGCGACCGTTGTATAAGTATGGATTAGGTGATGGTATGACAAATAAGCGGAGTGATGCGTTAAATCCAGTAAAGATACAAGGAAGTGATAACAAATAAACTGGACAGTAAGCCAGTAGCCGGTATTATGAGATAAGAATCTCAGTGAAGCACAGTGTGAATTCCTATGGCAATTGCATGAGAGATTTACTGCCAAGAGTTTACGCCTCTGCACTCTGTATGACTGAGTGTTTTGGTATTGCGTTTGCACAATAACGGTCGAGTGGGATAGCTAGGATTTGGAAGATGATAATTGTGGAAGGCGAACAAAGAGAATTATAACACTATAAGACCGAGGCATATGAAATGCAAGGTCATATCAATGAAATGATACAGGTGCAGAATTAAATGTGGAAGTAGGACTGGCAATAAGTGACTACAGTAGCACTAAATATCAAAGATCGGTATGAAATGTACCTCAGGTGTAGGAAATAGCTGAAAGAGCACTACACATTAGGTGGTAGCTCAACCTCAACCGACAGTAAGTCGAAAGGAATTGAGGCAATCATTGTGAAATACATAGCAATATACACAGTAAACTACTGTGGAGGTGAATAGAAAGTTCGTGACTCACCGAAATCGCGCACGGTAAGAGATACCACGCGTTGGTTGAGAAACCATGGTTACCAAGATAAAGGTAAAGAATTGGAGGTGTACAATACAGTATGAATAACGAATGGACAGGTCAGAATCGAAACTGGTTAGGAGTTAAGAAAACTCCAATGAGAATTCTTGGTAAAGGAACTAAACCGCTAATATGGTCAAGATCCTTTAACAGACCGCGTGGTAGTTAAAACACTTCACGACGGCAGAACATTTGAAGCCAATGTTCAGTGATTGATTACGTGGGCGTAATCCCTTTTAAGGGGGGTAGAGCGCAAAGCCGCTTAGTGTGTTTTACCGTACAAGTGTACGTGAACTATGTTGTGCATAGCACAAAAATAATTTGTTATGATGGTTGGCATGGTTAATAATTGGTTATGATGGTTGGTTTGGTTAAATGGTGGTATTTGCGCACAGAAGATGCGAAATACCGTTGTGGTAGGTGAGACTACCTTGTTAATGGTTGTGGGTTAGTACAAGTGTTAAGGAGTAAATAAACCCCTGGGGGAACTAAAACCCCAATGGTGTGTGTTTGCATAATACCAAATGTGACACGATGTATTGTATTTTGATTAAAAATATGTATATATATACAGTGTGGTGATTTATGAAGGGTATGAAACTGACATGGAACCTAGTAAGAATTAGATTCCCTAGGTAACTTGATTAAAGAAAATGGATATAATTGATGGACTGAGTTCTATCCCTTGGAGATGTGATGATTATGATTAGAATGATTGAAAAGATAGAAAGTGGAATATGCTTGAATTAATTGTTGGTTGAAAATGAAGTGGGAAGTGGAACTTGATTTGCATGCGATCAAGGGAAGCCGAACACAAATTGGGGTGGAAGGATAGTTCAACACTGATGCTGATCACATCAGGGTTGGATGACTCTTGAAGCTCCCTGTAAGTGGTCACAAATAACACCATTAAGAAAGGATGCAAAGAGCATAAGTTGGACTTGGAGTTGTATTGAATTTTCAAAAGGGTTTTCAATAGGTATTTCCAAAACAGTGGATGATATTTTGAATAAAGGATTCTCCTGTTTACTTAACCTGGTAAAGGATATTTTTGTAGTACTTGCTCACGAGCTGAGGACGTATGAGCCTTTGTCTTCGGACCGGTGACATGAGAAGTACATATGTTAAAAAATTAAGTGAATGTTTTGATCTCCCAAAGGAACGGGGACCAGCAGGTGTCCAGTGCGACCGGGTTCTGCGGGGATCGCAGTGTATATGTACTCAACATGGGACTCGAGCCCATGAAGAGATGGAAAGGTATTTCTATTTGTTATACGTGCTAAGGCATGTTGTGTGATGTGTGTAATAAATATTACTTTGACCTTGAGTCTTGATGTGGTTCAGTTCTGAATTGATTATGTTACTTGGGCCTATGAGTCCAAAGGTGGTCTTGTTACCCAGACCTGAGAGTCTGAGGGTTGTTATGTGAGTACAATACTGTTAAGGTACCCGGACCATTGAGTCCGAGGTAATTAGGTGGGAATGATATGTTATGGATGGATGTGTATGTGTACCCGGACCTTCAAGTCCGAGGTTGTGGTGTAAGGTGTGTTGGTTATGGAAGTGTTTTATTATATAAGTAATTCCCGTATTCTAAACCAATGATATGTGGGAAGTGTGAACTTCGGGGACGAAGTTCTTTTAAGGGGGGTAGACTGAAATACCCCAAACCTTGGTATGTTGTTTAAACATTAAATAATAAATTATTAAGACTAAAAAGAGTCTTAGAAACATTAATAACAATTTAATAAATAGTAAATACAATAAATTGTCTAAAAGGCAATAAAGGGCGAAATATGCTCTAAGCTTGGAATAACCTTGGTTAAGACTTAATAAACTTACCAAGACCTTATATGTATATTAATGAATTTATTGAATCAGTTACCAAAGAAAACCGAGCTTGAAAACAAGTTAAAATACAAAATGTGCTTTGAGGAGCCTTAAAAGCACGTTTTTGAGTAACTGTCGTGTAAATGAGTTTTAAATGGCTAAATGTCCATTATTACTCTTTAATTAATATGTGTACTATTTAGTATCACATTTGGAAGTTTAAATTAATAAGAAATAAATATTTCACTTTTATGTGTTTTGTTGTAGTAAATAGTAACTAAAATAAGCTAGTTTGTAACATATATTAACATATGTAATTTATTGAGCTATAAAGACTAAATAACCCCTTATATGTATATGTGGGTCGGTTTGTATGTGCTGGGACGTCACTTGCTTGCTGATTGAGCAAATAAGTGAACAATCAGTGAGTATTGTAAAAGGCACTATTTGCTTTATGTATTTAATTTCTTCAAAAGCAACTACAATCATTCATTCTCTCATTTCCTTACTATCTCACGTAGCCTTCTCCTTCCTGTTCTTCTTTCACGATCGAACACACCAGCACCAACATACTACTTCAAATTCATATAACTTCTTGCTCACTTGTCCAAATCTAAAACCGAGACCACCGATCTCTTAGTTTCATCAAGCTCTTCGATTTAGTCCTTACAAATCTTCAAGAGCTCCACTTTGGTGCCAAGAGGAATTTCCATGGAAGGAGCTTGAGTTCATCCTTTCACGTATTATCCTTGTCCTCTGCTTCAAGGTATGGAAACTCAAAGAAAATGATGTTTCCTCTACGTTTTATGTTAACCAAAGGTAGCTTAAAAATTCCTTTGGAAAATGAACGTACGTTGTGTATTCAAACTACCTAAAGAGCCAATGGTTATGACATAGAAAAATGTTCTCAAAAGACTAGTAAAAAAACATACGAACTGCTGTTTGTATTTGCAGGTGAAAGGCAAATATATTGTGGAAATTCAGTGTTTAAGATTATTGCATTTTAAGAGCCTAAGAGCTATGCAAATTTTAAATTGTGCACTATGTTGTTATGTGGTGTATATTTGGTGAAGTTTGAGTATAAGAGTGTACGTAAAATTATTGGGAAGCTATACAATTGATGGGTGTAAAGAACTTACGCAGCAGAACTTGGAAAATGCAGTACGTGGAATTCTGTAGGTTGGGTCCGGGACTAGGCCATGGGTAATGTCCCGGACCAAAAGTGCAAATTAGACCGTGAGTTATACAAAGTTTAAGGTCCGGGACCTGGTTTAAGGTTAAGGACCCGGACCAATTGTTTAAAATGGCCGAGAGTGGAATAAGGTTGTGGTCCGGGACTTGGGATGGGTACAAGGACCCGGACCACCCTGCTGAAATACGCCGATAGTTTTTACAAGTGTTGGTCCGGGACTTAGGGTAAGGACCAAGTCCCGGACCACTCTAAAAATGTTGTTAAAGGTTGGAAAATGATGTCTAAAGATGGGGAGTGATGGATAATGATGTTGTAAGGTTGTTAAGGACATGTTTGGTGAGTTATAATGACAGTTTGGTGGGTGAGAAGTTGGAGTAAAATGTGTGAGTAAAACAAGTTAAAAATGTAAAGATATTTAACTAGCTAACGGAGTTAACTATAGTCATTCGACGTTATACAAACATGTTACCCCAATGTTAATGAAGGTAACTTTAATGTACCAGTTGTTCGAGAATTGTTCGAGGAACCTAAATGGACATGGTAGAGTGGACTCCGGTGACAGGTATGGTTTTCTTGCAACCTGTGTCCTACCGGATTACACCGGCTTGTATGCCAATGTGTTTTTCTGTGTGTTTGCCACTTTGTAAGATAAAACATGAAATGAGTTTATAGTAATTCATTTATGTGGCGAATCTGGTCACCAATACCGTTTAACCTCAAATAGGTGCTAAACCTTAGCTAACCAAATCTAGGTACACATGAGATATCGGTATTCGGAGTTAACGACCCAAACCTTGGGAACGTTCTAACCACGGCTATGCGTGAGTTAGTTGTGTATGGTTATTGTTGTAGGTGTGTGAACCTCCCTTACATGCTTAACACGGTTGTGATACCGAATGGTGCGTGGATGTGAGGGTTCCATAATGGAGCCTTAACTACTTAACTATAAGTATATGTGTACTAATGGGGGGTGAGGAGTCCGGTCATGTTCCGGCCAGCGGTGTGATGGACGGGAGTCGATGTCATACCCGGTTCGACTCTCTTGGTGTATGTTAGGTTGTTTACTCATTGGGTTTCCAATCTTCCCTTTAGCTTAGCCAAAGCTATGTTACTGACTCACGTCGGTTTTCTGGGGCATACAATGGTTGTTCGGTGTGCTAGGTTTACTGTACCCGACGCACCTTAGTGTTAAGTTATCTGTTCATTTAAAGAAACGGTAGCAATTTATGGAACAAGCTTATCATGAGTTTGGCAACATTCTCTAGGCTCTAAAGTGAACTAATTATGGTTGGGTTGGTCCCTTAAGAGAACCGTACCTGTTGTATTATGTGTTATGGATGTATTGCAATTCCTATTCGGTGTGAAGTTATATGTGGTAAATTGTGGATATGTGGATTATGGTTATGAGTTCAGGTTTATAATAAAAGGTGTCTAAGAGTAACCCGATTACTGGGTAAGTGTCGTCTATAAAGGAAGTATCTCCGTTTAGAGGAGAGCCACTTTAAGGTTAAAGGTAATAATGGATGGTTGTTATGTGTGGATGTGTGGATGTGTTGGTATTGTTGAGCCCTATAGTTGGGAGTATGCAATGTGTTGGGTGTTTATGGTTTACATGCGTGATTTAAATATAATCAACTGCATGCTAAGACGACAATTAGTTGTGCGTGGCCCGGTAGCATGGGCTGCGGGATTACCATACCAGCAAAGGTGCTGACCCCCTTGGGGGCCACCCTTTTCTCCTTTTTTCTATTTCAGGTACAAGGAGCTGGAAGCCGTTCGAGAGTAGGACGGGGTAGATGTTTGTACATTGGTAGCCCTTTAATGGTGTATGTATTATAGGTGTAGTAAGACCGAATCTGTTATCGGCATTGGTTAATGAATACTCGGTACAGTGGGGGATGTATATGTAAATAATTGTTGGAAATGGAATCAGGATTGTATGGTGTGTTGCTCGGGGATCTAGTCCATCAGACCGATAATATGTATGTATTAGCCTTGTTAGCCACGTGGGTGGTTAACGGCGTGTAACACCAACGGATTAAGTAATGTGATGGTTTATGTTTCCGCTGCAGATGGTTATAAAGTGCGACGTTGTGGATGGGGTGTTACATTAAGTCATTTAATCACCACTTAACTTAGCCAAATGTTCCAATATAGTTTTAAGTTGTTTTACTTGGTCAAACTTGACCATTTTCTCATGAGGCTCTTAGCCATACATAACTATCAACACAAATCAACTTTAAAACATGAAATTAACATTAAACTTTGGGACTTACCTCTTTATGCCCAAAATTAATTTTCCAAGCTTGAAATCTCAACCCTAAATAATATAATGGTTCTAGAATGATTTTTTTCATAAACAAAGATGATTTATGAAGGTTTGATGCACTAAGACTTGGATTAGTAACTTACTCTCTTTAAGGTAGTTTTTCCTCTTGAAATTCCTTGCACTTTCAGCCACACCCTTAAGTCTTTAGAAACTCCAATTTTCCCACATTAATAAGAAGAGATTGATGACCAAGGTTAGGTTCTTTAGACACCATAACAAATCTAAGGAAGAATCTAAGGCTTTAAGGCCTATAATGTGTTCTAAGGTTGAAACTTTACCTCTTTGCTCACAAAACGAGATAGTAGGCCTTCCAACCTTCATCCAACACTAATAAAATATGTAGGAAGTGATCCATAGGGTAGATCTGTGAACATAACAAGGTTTAGGCTCTTAAAACACAATTTTGAAGGCTTACCTTAGGAGAAAGTCCTTGTTGTTCTCATCCTTCTTGGGGATGGAAGCGGAACACATGTTGTGTATGAAAAAAGTGAAGAACATAGTTTAGAAGATAGCCCCAAGTTTGGACATAAAATTAATCAAAAGAGAGTTTAGTGCTTAAAGCACATTTTTATACCTTAAGATGGTGTAGGCTTAACTTGGATTCATTTCCTCTTGAGTGCCAAATTCTTAGCTTCAAAATGGGTGTAGATATTTGGATTGTATGTGAATAAAATCTAGATCTATACTCTCCTTAATTAGCTTATAGATGTGGAAAGAAGAAGAATTTAAGTAAAATGGGGTAAGGATCTCACTTTACCATGGTTGTCATTGGAGAGTTCTTGAAGATCTCAAGCAAAATAAGAAGAAATAAAGTGATAAGAAGGAGAAAAGGACTCATAAATGAGGAGAGAGGAGGGAGGGTTTGGTGAGGTGTCTTGAAAATGTGTAAGAAAATGAAGACTTATCGGTTAAGTTACTCTTATCTAAGGAAGAGAAGTTGAACTTGATTAGGTGAGTCACTAGGAATTATGACACTCCCTTAGATATTTATCTAGGTTGATTTGACCATTGACCAAGCCAAATGAGAATATGGCCTTATTTGACACTATTCACAAATTGGTGCACATTTCCGGTTTTTTTTTTCTTTAATTAAGCTTCCCCATGTGGTACATTATAGTCCATTAGTCCTCTATGATGTACACAAGGCTTGATAACCTCCCAAAGTCAATTTCTAGACAATTTCTTAAAAATATGTTTTAAGGAGTCTTAAGACACCTTTTGTGTTTTAACACTTTTTATGACCTGGTTTTCTTTGGTAATTGTTTTATCTTGTTCTTAACTTAAATATAAGGTTTAGGAATCCACTTTGGACCCTATTGAGTTTACACAATCCCTTAGGTTTTTTGAAGCACATTTTTGCCTTACGTGATCTTAAAACACATTTTTGCTTTATATGTTTTTAGATTTTTCATCAATGATCTTAAGGTACATTTTAGCCTTATTATATCATTATTTGATTTTTTAATCATAATTTATTAGTTAGGGGCATTTCATTCTATTTTAATCTATATCTAAATCTAAATATTAAATTAATGAAAACGAATAACAGGAAATTGGGGGTTGATTGTTGATTTTTTAACTCTCAAATTAAATTAAATAAACAAGAACAATGACTGCAAAATGTGAAATATTAGTTTTCTTAATAATTATGGGAGAAATCCTAGTTCAATATTCCTCCTAAATCCTCGGTTCCCTTCTCAATGTGTTTATTAAATTCTAGATTAAAATTCCAGATCAAAACTATTCCACGTTCGGTCTCTCGCTCTGTGAAATCTAATTAACAATTACCAAACTCTCACTCTCTTTACAAATTTCCTAATTTCCAACAACTTTAAGAATAATCTAGTTTGATAATCAGTTAGTATCTTAGAGGAATTACCATCTCTAAAGTAACTGCTACCGTTACTGTAGCCTATTGAATGCCACAATTCTCACTTGTAAGCAAACAATTAATAAACTCTAATAATTGGCCAAATCACCAGACAATAAATATGAACAAAGAATAAGTATTTTAATTTGATTAAAACTGGTAACTTCACAGAGATAATGGAACCTCGAATTCATATTACACACCAAACCGGAATTTAAAAGTACTACTCAGTCTTAGACATATTAACACTATAAAAGTCTATAAAGAACAATATTAAAGATGAAGAACAATAAGGAACTCTGACTCCATGTCGAAGCCTCTGTCTCGGATCCACAGTCAGCTCTTCTCAATCTCTCAGAAAAATTGTCAAAATCTATAATCTTTAAAAGTCAAAACTAATAATAATGAAGAACTAATTTTGAAAACCCTAATGTTGTTCTCTAATGATGTCAGCGGCGGTCTACTCTTCCTGATCACGTCATGATGAAGAGAATTTTTATCAATTCTCTTTTATATCTCACAAGATAAAATTCCAACCCTTTTTAGATAGTGGTCCAGGTTTATGTTCAACATACATTCTCGGACTATATCTAAAGCGAGTCAGATTGTTGCTTCCAACTATGGTCCAGGCTTATGGCCACTCACACATACCCGGACCACCTTGAAAAATCGACAAAAAGTTTTCCTTAGTCTGGTCCAGGTCCATAGTCCATAATACGTACCCGGACCAGCCCTAAAACTTCACAGAATGGTCTTCGAAGGGTTGGTCTGGGTATACATCCATGGAAAAGACCCGAACCACTTGGAATTCTCCTTTTTCTTCAAAAATTGTCATTTGACTCCCATTTTGACTTCTATTGGTTGACTCAAGTTCTAAAAACTTTGTTTAAGCATTTTATTGAGCGTTTTACCTCGAAAATCAACAAACCAATCATAGAAAACACATATAACAATAAATCATAAATAGGATAATAATGAGGGAATTTATAGTCAAAATGTAGATAATTAAGCATGAATTAGCCTTGTGAACTTAGGAAAATTCCTGACTTATTAGCTAGGTGTTAAGTAGAGAATTTATATATATATGTGTGTGTGTGTATGTGTGCTTTAATTGTTTGTTTATTTATTTATGAGAATTATGTTAAATTCCTCCACTTAGTGCTTAATTATGTTAAATGTTAAGATTATCCCTCACATGTGGTTTTTTATGCTTAAACAGGTAAAACTGATGAAGAAAAGGTCCCAGAATGCATGTCAAGAGCTTAAGGATCAAGACAGAAGCAAAAATGATCATTCTGGTGTATTTGGGGGTGGTTCGGGTATGTGTACGGATAAACATACCCGCACCAAGCTCTCATTGATTCCACTGCCTTATTTTACACCTGGTCCAGATATGAGTACTGAAATATAACCCCAGACCACTCCTAGGAAGATGTTATTGAACTTATTTGAGCATGGTCCGGGTTTGTGTACTTGGAAACACTCATGGATCTCACTTGCAAGGAGAGTTACGCATTGAAGCTACAAGCGTCCGGGTATTTGTCTGGACCTGAACAGGAATTTTTCTCGCCTAGACATCTCACATGTTGGTCCGGGTATTTTTTCCCGGACAGAAACCTGGACCACACTATTCAGAGAAGGGCTACAGCCTGCAGCATTTTGATAAGTGAATAACAGGAGTATATAAAGGAAAATTCATGGATCGATCTACTATCTTTTTTGAGACTCTTCACAAGCCCTAGCCACAAAGAGGATGAGGGATCGAGAATAGCAGCAGTTCGATTGGAGACCGAAGAGCAATGAAGTAGGACTAGATTTCGTCATCGGTTCCATTACAGATTTGATGGCGTTTCATTTTCTCTTTATTGTTGATATTTCTCTTCTATAAATGTTTGAGTAGTTAGGTTGAATCTTAGTTTATTATGGATTCCCTGGTTTAAGGTTCTACTTCTTTTTGTGTTAAAGGTTAAGTCTATAAATATTGTAATTGTATTCCTTGCTTAATTCATATTTCTCTTGTGATCTGTACAATTGCTAGAGCTTATTTAGTTCGTTAAACTACAAGAATACTACTAGTTAATCTAGAGATGACAATTCCTTTACATATGACCAACTATAAACCAGATGCAATTTTTACGTTATTGGTTAATTAGTAAATTCGTAACGAGAGTTAGGATTTAGTAATTTGTAGTAAGGATCTATCTTGCGGGAGACCAAGAGTGAATTATCTTAGATCTGAGGTTGCAGTATGGAATTAGAAAAACACATAGGAAGGGGAATTCAAGAACTAAAAGGAAGTAATAAACTAGGATTCCTTGTTTATAATTGTGCAAGAGATCAACCTTTTATTGTTTTTAATAATTATTTAATTTCAGCAATCAAAACCCTCAATTCATTATCGTAAATTTCCTTAGTTTATTAGTTAGATTTAGATAGAGACTCAAACTACAACGTCTCATTTGATTCGATAACCTAGGGAATACTTTTATTAAAGCTTGTTGTGATAGACTGGTACACTTGTCGATATATGTTTATACTCATACAAGTTTGTGACGCCGTTGTCAAGGAAGCACGATTATTTAGTTTAGTCTTTATATTTATATTTCTTGGTTTATTTTTGTTATTCTGAATTTATTTTTAGGATTAGGATTTTGTTTATATCTATTTTACTTTTTTTTCTAGGATTTTTATTTTATTAGACTCGTTTAATTTTACCTAATTTTTGTTTTGCTTATTTTTATTTTTATTTTGTTTTTTTTCTTTAGTTGGATTTTGTTTTATTTTTGTTCTTCTTGTTAAAATTTCTTGATTATGATTAATAATTGTAGATCCACGCAGCAAAATAATACTTACCTTCAACCATGGTAGCTAGTTGATACATTTTCTTCTACCTTTTACTGTATGTTAGCTCTTCTAGTTCCCTCTCGAATTGTTGTATTCTTCACCTTTGATTTGTCTTGGGCTCTTCAAGCTTTTGTCTATAAGAGGAAAGAAGAACACAAGAAGATAGAAATGTTTTATGGGTTTTAGGTTTTCACCTATGCCTTTGTATGCTTGAGTGCCTTGACAGGATGAAGTATCACATACATTATATATGCTAGGCTATGACCCTTGAAAATCCAATAGATTTTTGATTGTCTCCATACATCCATAAAAAAGATAGAAAAAGGGACTGTATAACATTAACTCGGCGGTTTTCTTAATCTGGTTTTAATAGTCTTTAATATGAATATGAAACCTTTCATAACCCTACACTATAAGAAACTAATGGACATGACAAATTCTTGTAACTGTATGTAACCCTAAGAATTAATATCGTAACCCCTGAAATTAACGTGCCTCTTTATGTGACAATTTATCATGTGGGCTACTCAGCAATTACCCACTTCTTACATTCTCCCACTTGGTGCACATGATAAAAACCAGATTTAGATTTATAGTGACACTTAGAATATGGCCAACTGTATTGTCACTGTCGAAAATGTAGTTACACCAAAATATGTGACTAGAACATCAATACATGAACAATGGTGGTCCTGTTTAGTATATGTCAAACATTCCCATCCATTATCACGATGCACGATATCACTAGCCAAATATTTAAAAAATACTTCATGAATAAATCCCACGACTTATTATGGGTCTAACTATATTGATGCAAAGATCATACTGTAGTTCATGATAAAACCTTATGTGCACAACTTTATATCATGAATTATTAACTTTATTCAAAGGATCAAAATCAAAAATAGCTAACAAGGCCCATATATATTACATGATCCTTAAAACTTTAGTCAACAATGCTTTAGTAAAAGGATCAACAACCATGTTTGTTGTACGAATATGCTCAATGCAGACATTCTTCTTCTCTACATCATCTCTGACCATCATATATTCCGTGTTAATGTGTCTACTCTTACTTTCACTCTTATTGTTTCAAAGAAGAACACTACTGCGTGTTGAAGACTTAGTTTTGTAAATGATTGCCTCCTCAGTGAAAGCTACACTACAGAACTGCTAGCCCTTAAGATCTTCCAGTTCAAGTAGAGCTGCACAAAGACTTCCACTATCAACACGGATCGATACTTAACTCGCTCGCACACATTCAGAACCAGTCGACTCCGAGAATTAAGGAGATGTGAAGACAAACTCTATGGAGATCGTGGAGAAGCAAGACCACTCTGATACTTGCGCAACTAAACTAAGCCTCACTCCACGATCAGTATCTGATATCTTAGCATTCCTCTAAACTGTATATAAGCACACATTTGTAAAGAGAGAAGCATGCATCCGAGTTTACGCTTTAGAAGTGGGAAAAGATTGTTTGAGAGACACAATATTTACAAGAGATCTTAGTGTGACTTAGTCACATCAGCTTAGGTATTTATTACCTATAGAGCACACAAAACACTCCCTTTACTCCTTATTCCATATTGATCTACTTCTAGAGTAGAGCGAGTGTTGGATGAGACTGAACATCTCTGTTGAATTCCAAGATAGGAAGCTAGGTTGTAATTCACTTCGAATTTCAATATAAGCAAAATCCTGTCTTATTAAGTTTCATACAAAAGCTTATGTGTTACTTTCTTGGCAACTACTTGTCTCCAAGTAGAGTTGGTCTGAGACTAACACCTCAGACCTACTCGGTCAGTACCTCGATCCTATCAAGTGGTATCAGAGCCTGTGTTGGCTGACAAATCTCTCGAAATGGCAGAAATCTCAAACTCCAACAACAGCAACATGATGCCAGTGGAGAATCCAAAGCTAACTTCCACAAACTACAACATGTGGAAAAATGAGATGGAGTCGCACCTCCAGTCGCAAAACCAGCAACTTTGGACAGTGGTAACCAAAGGTAATTTTCCAGTACCTGAAGGAAAAGATCCAAGCTCTTACACTACTGAAGAGAAAGGTGCGTCGAGCTAAATGCCCAGGCTATACGAGTAATCTACACCAGTCTTTCTCCGCCCAAAAGAAGAAGAGTATATCACATCAAAGGGGCAAAAGACATCTGGGATCACCTTCGAGCTGTTCATGAAGGCAACACCGAACTTCCAAAGTCAAAGATACAAGAGCTGAAGATGGACTACGAGAACTTCGTAGGAAAACCTGGAGAATCTCTTAGCGACATGCTTGCCAGATTTACTGAACTTACTGCTACCATGGAAGAACTTCAGATTGGAGAATCTAATGAAAATATCAACAAAAAGTTCCTAGATAGTCCGTGGGAAGAATGGGCTGAAAGTGTTATCTCTACAAAATCATCCAAAAGCTTAGAAAAATGGAATTTGACCGATCTAGGGTCTTACATGCAGTCCATCAATAAATATAAGATAAATGTCAAAAATAGAGGTAACACTTCTCATTCCAATCACACGGTGTCTTATTCTAACGTTAGTCAAGCTTTGTAGGTGAAAACTCCTAGTCAGACACCAGTTCTGCAACATGACTTGTTCCACTACAAGACTGCTCCTACCAATCAGGACCTAATTCAACAACTTCGTGATGCCTTGTTCGATGGCATAATAAAAAAAGGCTCAACAAAAACTTTTGAGGAAATGGCCATGCTGGTCACATTTTTTTAAAAGATTCATGTGTGATTCGATCAGACAATAATGGTCCAAACAGGTTTGGTCAAAACCAAAATCGATCATATCAATCATACAACCGAAATCAGCAAGAGAACACAGGAACAAGAGCGAGTACGTTTTAAGTGCTTGAAACCAGGTCACTATGCAACAACTGTCCACTGAAGAAGAAAGATGACCGAGAACAATCATCGCTGGTGGCTAATGCGGCACAGGGTGACTCTGATTCGGAAGAGCCGGAGACTGGGACGTCTGGACTAATCTACCTCATGGCTCACAAGAATCAGGTATGAAAGACTCCCTCTCTAGACGTTATCTCAAATTTCTCTGAATCATGCACTATTCCTTCTTTAGATCTATCTACCTACTTCATAGATCCAAATCATCCTGAATTCGATCTAACAGAAGAGCAAGAGAGGATAGCATTACTTTATGAAGAAATACATGTGTTGAAAGGTCATGTCACTAACGACCGTCTCAAACTCCAAAAAGCTGAGCAAAATGTCGATAAACTCGAAAGAGAGTTACGAGACGCACACCCATTTATCAGTTTATTGGATGATCAAATCATGTCCTTATAGAAAAATCTTAAAGAAAAGGATCGTTCCAAAATCCCTCAGAAATATTTCAAACCTATTACCTTTGTCCGTGAGGTTGCTGCCATGAAAAAACCAAAATTCTTTGATAACAAACTCTGTGAGTCAAATGAAAGACAAGCCAAACTCGAGAAAAAAACCGACTCACTGACCATCGCTCTTAAAAAGGCACAGATGGATTCAGTCTCACCATCGAGTCCTCCTCACTGGCTGAAAAACAAAGGTAAGGTAAACATGCCCAAGATGGCTTCAAAACCCAACGATCTCCGACAGAGAAAAGTTCCAAAAAGAAAATTTGAAAACAAGTTTCGTTGGCAAAGAAATACGTTCACCTCCCTTTGTTACTGATTTGTGGATACGACGGACATATTCATTCTTCATGTCATAAGCTTGGTCGTGATTAATCCTTTAACATGCAGTGTATACATATTATGTCTGAAGCACGACACAAGTGCTACTTTTATTCATCAAAGAGGGAACCCAAGTTTGCCTGGGTTCCTAAGTCTAACCAATAATTGTTTTACAGGGAGAGAAGGCTGTGGACAATGACTCTTGGTTTCTGGATAGTGGATGCTAACGACATATAATAGGAGACCCTGACAAGTTCACAACTCTCTCTCAACACTATGGGGGAAAAGTCACTTTCGGCGACAATGCTCATTGATGAGTGTCCAAATGAGCATGTTTTAGGGGTGTATTTCATATGTTTATCAACACTTTTCATGCTCATTTCTCCACTCTAGCTTGTTTTCCTCTAGTTTTGTGTTTCATTGGTGTTTTACACATTTATTGTTTAAACATGAGAAGTAACATAGCTAGGAGTAAAGTAGACGAAGAGAGGAACGCGTGGGCGCAAACGGATCCAAAATCGGAGTTAAAACGAAGAAGATACAGTGTTTTGAAGTTAGCCTGACTCTGACCGACCTTAGGACCGACCTTGCAAGGTCGGTCGGGTCCAAATTTTGCCCAGATTTGCGTTTTTGCAAGCTACTGGAATCGACCGACCTTGCAAGGTCGGTCGAACTTAAAAACGCGCCCGAAAATTGCTACTGACTCCGACCGACCCTAGCCGACCTTGCAAGGTCGGTCGGGTCGAAAATTAGCCCAGATCTGCGTTTTAAAACGGGAATTTTGGGGAAAACTTCCCCATTCTTCATTCAGTCGAGTTCCGCCCCAAAAACAGAGAGGAAGGGCGATTCTAAAGGAGAAAAGAGAGAGAAAAGAAGAAGAAGAAGAGAAGAGAGCTCACCTCCTTCCAAGCTCCATTAATGGCTACTTCTATCCCTTGCTCTTTTATTTTCTCTCCTATGGCTGTGTAGAATCATTTGTAGCTAGGGATTGGGGATTTTGTCCCAAAATCCCTAAACTCCATTGTTGAATCTTGAACTTGTGTTTGTGCTTTATTTTAGTCTTTGAGCTTAATGAAGATGATTATTGAGTGTTTATGACTTCTAAACTTGTTGCTCATGATTTGGGGATTTGTTAAGGGTTTTGCTCAATTTGTCTTCTATGTGTTAAATTGGTTGGTTTGGCCTACCGATTAGTTTAGCATTATTGTGGGATTCTATCAAAATGTATTCAGAGATAGAAACCTAAACTGTTGAGACTAAAACGTTACCTGATTTCATGATTTTGAGATTAGACTCATTGCAACTTAGTGATTGAGCTTAGTGCTTCTGATTGATTGAGGATTTGAACGAACATCAGTCCGTTAAATTGGTTAGGATTAGTAGGCCTAGATTAGGTTGCTAATTAATTAAGCGTTCCCGTGGTTTAGCTATGAGTTCGAGGTTCGACAATCGGTAGTAAGGGGAGGACGGGTGCAAATATCCATCCCGGGCTACACCTATCCTAGATAGTTAGTTTAGTGTTTATTGTTTTCTTTATTTCTCCAATTACAACCCAAAAACCCAAAACCCATAATTTACATTTATGCACTTTTGTATATATCCTCTTGCACATTTACTAAGCTTATAATTAGCTAGATAGTTACGAAGTCCCTGTGGATACGACCTTGTTGTACTACAATGATTGGGTTCACTGCCCATAGTTAGCAAGATAGTTTCAACATTATTTTGCCCAATTTTTGGCGCCGTTGCCGGGGACTTCGGTCCAACTATCTGGTTTATTATCTGTTTAGTTTTTGTGCAGATTTTCATTTCATTTATTTGCCCATTTTGTGTATAAATTTTTGTTTCTTTTTTTTAGGTACTTAATTCTGATGGATGGTCACTACGATCAAGCAGGAGGTTGGTACGGTTACTCCTATGGCGCAGAGAACTACAATCAATGGGATGTATGTCAGAGGTGCGGAGAATATCATGAGAGCCCCCAATGTCCAACAAATGGCAGAATTGAGAGCTCTTATGGAAAACTTCGAACCATCTGTCACTCCCCCAGCAGAAGGTTGGCATGGCGACTACACCGAGCAAAACACCGATTATTGGAGTGTATGCCAAAGGTGCGGAGAGTACCATGAGAGCCCCCAATGTCCAACAACAATGGCAGAATTGAGAGCTCTTATGGAGGACCTCAACTCATACGTCTGTCGGAGGCTTGTGTGCCAAGAGTGTGGAGGCGACCACGAGAGCACTCACTGTCCTGTGATCACAGTAGAGGTTGATTCACCCAGTTTGGAGGAGCTCATGTCTGATCTTATCTCTTCTTGCAAGCCTAACTCGACTATGCAAGATACTTTTACCATGAAGCAAGATACCTTCAACATGAATGTTCAAGCTCAGATTGTGCAACAACTTGAGAGCGAAACAGTTCATGATGTGGAACAGCCTGCTGAGGACTTGAGCTACTCTCCAACTCCTCCCCTGTGCGAATCTGAAAGCCCAGCACCACTCCACCCCCGGCTTGACTATGAAGACACTTCATCAGAAGAGAGTCTCCACTCTGACTTCAAGGAGCTTTCTCCCTCTGAAGTCAGCTACCAATATTTCCCCCCTTCTCCGTGCTCCATCAAGATCACGAGGATGCTCACATCCTCAACTTTGAGAAGGAGGAGACACTGTCTCCCTCTGACTCCTCAGAGGAGAGTACCACCACCGACTTCAAGGAGCCATCCCCCTCTGAAGTTGATGTCCACCTCGGCTCTTCCTATGAGCCTCACCCCGAGGTCGAGGATGTCTACATCCTTGAATTTGAGGAGGAGGAGCCCACTAACTTTGATCTTCATTTGAAGGATCAAGGCCCCCACCCGTGCACTAATGAAGTTGGGTGGAAGCTCAACGTACACCCGCTAAGTGTGGAGGCCACCTTCCCATTTGATCCGGGACCAAAGATTGAAGACAAAGTCCGCTCCGGAGTTCTCCCTGCACCGCTCACTGAAGATAAGGATGTTTACATCCTTGAATTTGAAGAGGAGGCTCCACCACAGTTTGATCCTCGTACCAAGGATCACCCACCTCAACACTTCCACCTGATGAACGATCGGTGGAGTTTACACTTTCACATCCTAAGTGTTGAGGCCACATTTCCTTTTGATCCGGGTCGTTCTTCATTGCTAGATGATGCCCGCCCAACCCACCCGTTGAAGCCGACTTCAACGTTCATATTCGATCCCGGATGACTTCACGTGGTATGGTCTAGCCAAAGACCTTAAAGAAGGGCCGCTTACCGGGAGGCAACCCGGATTTAATTTCGTGTCTTGTCTTTTAAATTCTGTTAGTTTAGATTTTGCATTGTTTTCAATAATGGGCTATTTTGGCATTCTTTGGACTTGCCCTTTTACGCCCAATTGGTGGCGTCTGTGTTGTGAATATTTTGGAAATAGGTAAGCCCCTCTGAAAAAGGGATGGAATTAGGAACAATTACAAAGGAAACTCTGGCAAAATTTTCCAAGAGGACCTTCATCTCCAACGATTGAAGGTAGCACCTCAACGACCCCTCCCACTAGCAATTGTGCGGGCACCCTATCTTCCATCCGCATCTTATCGGGGAGTACTCGTTTCACCCTTCCTTTAATATTTGCCCACAACGACTCCACTATTTTTATTTCCTGTTTTTGTTTTCGTTCTCCTTTGGTTTTGTTTTTGCTAACCCTTAACTCCAGTTGTAGTTTGGTTGCTTCTAGTGTTTTATGCGGGTGCAACTTCAATTCCACACCGCAACCAAGCTACGCTACTTGAGGCTGATGCTCAAGTGTGGGGGAGTTCTACAAACTGATAGCAATAGCAATCTCAGGGGTACTAGTTCCTTTTAGTTTTCGTTCTCTCTTCTCTAATTTTGAATCTGCAAATCTGGGGATAGCTTCTGTGCTATACTGTTTGTTTGTGTCCCGTGTGATTTTCCTTTTGTCTGCTTCCCGCAAAGGTCTTCTGGAACCTTCCCCGGTTTTGATTGGTGAACAATGGGGACATTGTTCAATTTAAGTGTGGGGGAGTGACCTTTTCGGTGAATTGTGTGCTTAAATGCTTAATACTTCATGCTTATCTTGCGATTGTCCAAAATAAAAAACTTGGACCCTTGTGTTGTGAGTTGTTCTCATTAAGAACAAATACTGTTATGAATTGTGGGATAAATGCTTAAATTTTTCATTTTGATTGCTTTTGAGGAGCATTTTACATGCGGTGTGGCCAAGTGATCTTGTATGGTTGGATTTTTATTGCTTTGGGGTTCCTTCTGTCTTCTTTCTTAGGGATTGCTAAGGGGTGCTTCTTTGTGAAAATCCATCAAGGGACTTGTGAGACGCCATTGTTAACCAACAATGAGAGTTGAGTGTTCTTAAATGCAAAGGCTGATGCCAAAATTTTATCTTCTCATCTCTTATGCAAAAGTGAAACAAATGCATAAATCTATTTTTCCTTTTGTTTTCTTCTCAATGCCCATTCTTGAGAGAAGTTGGACATGGTAAAAGCTCTCCAAGTCACCTAATCTTTAGAACTTTGAAGCACTTCGGTCATACCCCGAAACTCTAATTTTGTTTTGCCCTAAGCACACCCATGCCACCACTAAGAGATGGTTCACACTCCTCAAAGGTTTTAATCACTTTTTGCTTCTTCTTTTATCCTACAATTCATGTTAGTGTTTGTTAGTCTTGAGCATTCCTTACTTGCATGGGTGCTTGGTTTTGCTTGAGGACAAGCAAAAAGGTAAGTGTGGGGGTGTGATGAGTGTCCAAATGAGCATGTTTTAGGGGTGTATTTCATATGTTTAATCAACACTTTTCATGCTCATTTCTCCACTCTAGCTTGTTTTCCTCTAGTTTTGTGTTTCATTGGTGTTTTACACATTTATTGTTTAAACAGGAGGAGTAACATAGCTAGGAGTAAAGTAGACGAAGAGAGGAACGCGTGGGCGCAAACGGATCCAAAATCGGAGTTAAAACGAAGAAGATACAGCGTTTTGAAGTTAGCCTGACTCCGACCGACCTTAGGACCGACCTTGCAAGGTCGGTCGGGTCCAAATTTTGCCCAGATTTGCGTTTTTGCAAGCTACTGGAATCGACCGACCTTAGGACCGACCTTGCAAGGTCGGTCGAACTTAAAAACGCGCCCGAAAATTGCTACTGACTCCGACCGACCCTAGGACCGACCTTGCAAGGTCGGTCGGGTCGAAAATTAGCCCAGATCTGCGTTTTAAAACGGGAATTTTGGGGAAAACTTCCCCATTCTTCATTCAGTCGAGTTCCGCCCCAAAAACAGAGAGGAAGGGCGATTCTAAAGGAGAAAAGAAGAGGAGAAGAGAAGAAGAAGAAGAAGAGAAGAGAAGAGAAGCTCACCTCCTTCGAAGCTCCATTAATGGCTACTTCTATCCCTTGCTCTTTTATTTTCTCTCCTATGGCTGTGTAGAATCATTTGTAGCTAGGGATTGGGGATTTTGTCCCAAATCCCTAAACTCCATTGTTGAATCTTGAACTTGTGTTTGTGCTTTATTTTAGTCTTTGAGCTTAATGAAGATGATTATTGAGTGTTTATGACTTCTAAACTTGTTGCTCATGATTTTGGGATTTGTTAAGGGTTTTGCTCAATTTGTCTTCTATGTGTTAAATTGGTTGGTTTGGCCTACCGATTAGTTTAGCATTATTGTGGGATTCTATCAAAATGTATTCTGAGATAGAAACCTAAACTGTTGGACTAAATCATGTTACCGATTTCATGATTTTGAGATGACTCATTGCAACTTAGGGTAATTGAGCTTAGTGCTATCTGATTGAATTGGGGATTTGAGAATTCAGTCCGTTAAATTGGTTAGGATTAGTAGGCCTAGATTAGGTTGCTAATTAATTAAGCGTTCCCGTGGTTTAGCTATGAGTTCGAGGTTCGACAATCGGTAGTAAGGGGAGGACGGGTGCAAATATCCATCCCGGGCTACACCTATCCTAGATAGTTAGTTTAGTGTTTATTGTTTTCTTTATTTCTCCAATTACAACCCAAAAACCCAAAACCCATAATTTACATTTATGCACTTTTGTATATATCCTCTTGCACATTTACTAAGCTTATAATTAGCTAGATAGTTACGAAGTCCCTGTGGATACGACCTTGTTGTACTACAATGATTGGGTTCACTGCCCATAGTTAGCAAGATAGTTTCAACATTATTTTGCCCAACACTCATGGAGAAATCATTGGTATTGGAACCGTTGGTAATCCCTCCTCGTTCAAAATAGAATATGTAAATCTAGTAGATGGTCTAGGACACAGTCTCATAAGTATCTCTCTAATATGGGATTTCTCTAACGTTGTTCTCTTTTTGGCATCAGATTGCAAAATCTTTGATGAGCAAATAGGACTTCTCAAAGCTACTGGAATAAGGGTGAATAACCTTTACAAGCTATCTCTTGAAAACCCTAACATAGATGGAATTTTTTGTGTTAGTGTACAGGATAAAAATCAGTCTTTATGGAACTCCTGATTAGGTCATGCTCATGGCAAGTTGTTGAACAAAATAAAAAATGGTAATCTAGTTGTTGGTCTTCCTAAGATCAATTTTTAGACTGACTCTCTCTGCCCCGCTTACGTTCAAGGTAAACATACTAGGGCAAGTTTCCCAAGCAAACCTGAGATGTCTACCGTGTCTCCATTAGATCTATTACACATGGATCTATGTGGCCCAACGCGAGTTCAAAGCAAAAGCGGTAAGAAATATGTCCTAGTCATTATAGATGACTACTCGCGCTGGACATGGATACTATTTCTTCACACCAAGTCTGAGACATTCTTTGAATTTGAAACTTTGTTTCACATGATTACTAACAAATTATCTACCTCAGTCAAAACATTACGTTCTGGCAATGGTACCGAGTTTTGCAACATGCAATTTTCTAAGTTTTGCAGGTCAAGGGGGATAGTGCATCAGACATCAGCTGCCCGTACTCCACAACAAAATGGTATAATTGAAATATCCCGAACTTAATTATAGCGATTAAAGTTATCCTAATGCGTATTTAAGGGCCTAATAATGCCTAAGTAATACTGGTAAGGAAAAATAAATCCAAAAGAAATAAAGAAACACTTAAAAAGCGAAAAACGCTAAATAAGCGTTAAATAACCATAGGAGGTATGAGACCTCAGTTAGCGTATTATATGGATTAAAAAGGCTTAATAAGGCCTAAATAATATATGGGAACAACTCCCGAAGGAAACGGATCCAAATAATGTATTAAAACGCTAATAGAGCTTTAGCGCATGTTTTTCGAGAAAACCCGAAAACGTGATTTTAAGTGGTCAAACGAACCCGTAAAAATTATAAACTATTAAATAACAATAATTAAGCGTTAATGGGAGCTTAATAACCAATAAAATTAAAGAAACGAGAAAATTCCAGAAAACGGGCCCGGTTAGTGAATAGTACTGAAACCGGGTAAAATAACGAGCGTTTTCTGTAAAAGACGAAAAACGCTCCAACTAGTATAACAGTAGGGGGCTGGTTTTTAATAAGCTAACTAACCCCCTCACACACTCACATACTAGCTAACTAATTAAAGAGCCAAAAAGCAAAAAGTGAAAAAGGTAAAAAGGTACCTCACATACTCTCTCTCCTCTCATTTCTCTCTTCTCTCTCCCATTTCTTTCTTCCCCACCGTACTCTCTCTCTTCCTCCTCCCTTCTTGCTGTGATTTTGAGCTCCCCACTACAACAATGGCAGCCCTCTCTTCTTCTCCATGCTCTACCTCCATGTGAGCTCCAAATGCAAAAATAAATATATATTCTTGCTCCCCTCATCATCCTCTATTCTTCTCTCTTTTCAAAATCCAAAAATGAGGAAGTTCATCTCCATGATTTTTCCCCATTCTAAGAGAAAATAGCATCAATGGGTAGCTTGGAGTCTCCTCTCTCTATTAAGGTAAGAATCTTCATGAAAAACCCATGTTTTCTTTACCTTCCTTTGTAGCTGATTTTTGCCCATTGTAATGCCCTATTTTTATCTCTCTTTTGAGCTTCAATTAAACCTTGCAATGGTGGTGGGATCACCTTCTTGAACCAAGGGCTAAAACCCCTCCTAAAACACTCCAAAGGTAAACCCTAGAAATCTTGTTTTAAGCATTTCAATGAACTAGTATAAATCTAAGGGTTAGTATGTTAACTATACTTGTTTTGTGTGCTTTGGGTGATGGGAATGGAGTTTGGCAACTCCATTCCCCATGTGACCGATTTGTGCAAGAAAGAGAGGAGAAGAAGTGGAAAAGAAAAGAGGAAATAAGAGCTTAAGGTAAGAGCTCTTTCTTGAATGCTAAATTTAATGCATTAGAGTAATGGGAATGGGTAAACCAATTTAAAGAACCTAAAATATTGTACTAGTATTGTAGATATGTAAGTTTGAGTATTTGTGAGCAAGTATGTGAATTGTAGGCCTTGGAGCCAAATGTAATGTGTATTAGTATTGTGGATTGAGGAAGTATTGATGTATTGAGATTTATTTGATTGCTGGTAGGACCCTTGAATGGGTGTGGCTAGATTAGGAATGAATTTGGTGGGAATGGATATGTGTAGCTAAGTAAGAAAAGTAGGTGAACTATGGCAAAATTTTGGTTGGAAAGGTGCATTTATGGATGACTTGGTGAATGGGAGAACCAAGGTGTGTATTGGAGTTAGTAGAGATGTTTAGTAACTATGGAATGGTAGTTGTAGTATGAGAAATAAGAAGGTAAAAAGCTGTAGCAAATAGCATGTGTAATGCATTGGAGAAACAAGGAAAAGAGTTAGTGTTTGTAACCTTGAAGGTGGGGATTTGACTTGGGTATAGGTAGTGCATATGTCTAGGATGTAAAGTAATGGATTTAGGATGCTAGGAGAGGCATTGGTAGAGGGATTATTGAATGGTAAAGGTTAGAGCAAAAATCTGTAGCAAGAGGGAGCAAAAACTGTTGCATATGTTGAAAAAGAAGTGAGGAAATTGGGTAAGTGGATTGATGAATTTAGTAATGGAATTGGTGGATGAATTAAGGTATTTTAGGAAGCCTAAATGGTATTAAAACATGTGGAAATGATTAGGAAAAGATTGGGTGAGAATTGAGGTGAATTTGGAGTCCAAAGTAGATAATTAAAAGGGGTTCTGCAGCCGACCTACCCAGGCGACCTATCCCAGACTGGGTCGGTCGGACTGAATTCTATAACCCAGGTACTCTCTGCATCCGACCCACCCAGGCGACTTACCCAGAGTGGGTCGGTCAGCCTTTATAAAAAAAATTAAAATTTTAAATTAATTAGATAAATATATATACATACATATATAAACACATATTTATGTGTATAAGAGGGGCATTAGTGCTAAAGTAATGGAGCTAAGAAAGTTAGGCACACTTGAATAGAACTAAGATTAATGGATAACGGGGTTAATTACGGGAGTATTAGTTTTACATACCGTAGTATCTTAATATTAATGGAACCACTTGAAATGTTGTCAGTGGATCGAGAACAACCCGCGGAGTGTAAGGTGACATGGTAAA
Source organism: Limonium bicolor (assembly GCA_023374045.1). Taxonomy (NCBI): domain Eukaryota; kingdom Viridiplantae; phylum Streptophyta; class Magnoliopsida; order Caryophyllales; family Plumbaginaceae; genus Limonium; species Limonium bicolor. The sequence goes on along the minus strand of CM041778.1, from coordinate 17,177,939 downwards.
GTTAATCCATGGTGAAAGGTATGATTTCTTCATGCTCTGTATCCTAACCTGGTTACCCAGATTTGTGTGCTTATTTGATCACCTAAATAAGATAAATGCATGAATCGGACTATAATGCACCTACTTGTGCTTGTTTATATTTGTTCTTGCTATTTTGCCTTGAACATTTAGTTTGTATAATTCATGAAATGAATGGATGAAGATGAAGTGTGTATGTACCTTGTAGTGTATTTGTGCATTGTATTATACCTTGTATGTATGTGTATGGGAGTATTGAATTGTTGTGTGGCTTGGATATGTGACTTCTACTAATTCCTAACAACCTAACTCCTAACGTAAGTATTGAGTAAATTGGAATGAGTAGAAGTCCGATATAGTTTCGGCCACACGTGAGGATGAGGAGACACAAGAGGTTGGATCCGATTCCTGGTTCTTAAACTTGTCCACGGCCCAAACCCCTTAAATGGGTAGCATCCTGGATTAGTGAACCAAATAAATCCCGGTGGTGGGACAGAGTAGTCCCCGGGCCGGAGGTCCCGACGACTTAACTTGAGTAAGTAGTAAGTAAGTAAAGTATTGTATGAGTAATGGTCTTGGCTGGTGTAAGTCATTGACCCCGAGTAAAAGAGTAATCTCCACCCGATTAACCCGGGTGGACAAATGGAGCTAACAAGTATTGCGTATTGTGTATGTAATGTGTATGTGTATTCCGGAAGAAGGTAAGTAAGTATTGGTCGACTTATATTGTCTTCCTTGTGTGTATTGTACTGTGCGTATGTATGTATTCCTTGTGTAGTATTGTAGTATTATGAATGAAGCCTGTATGTATGTATGCATGTATTGTAAAATGAATTGCATATATTCGACCAAGTGGTCGGCGTACCCTCGCTAGTACGCGGGGTATGCGGAAGTCATATGCAGCGAAAGCTGAGCCCCTAGGGGCAACGTTTTTAGTGTGCAGGTACCCGAAGTGGACATGATCACAGTAAGAGACCGACAACTAAGTTTGCATAGCTAGGAGTGAAATGTAGATAGTAGTGAAGTGTATAAGGCTTGTAGCCTTGTTGTAGAAGTGTACCAAGGGGGTATACCTTGTACTTAGGAAGTAAGTAGCTGGTGAGGAATGGGTAGATGTTAGACTCTTAATGAGTATGTATGAACTTGGAAGAAGTATTATAATTGTATTGGGAACTTAGTAAACTCGGTATGCATATTGTATTGCATGGTACTGTAATGGAGTAATGTGTTGAATGGGAAGTTGTAGTACTTGGTTGTAATTGTAGTAAGGATCGTATTTGTGTAGCACTCGGATATTCCAGTCCATCAGACCAATGCTGTATGTAGTAGTAGTAGTAGCCTTGTTAGTCACGTGGGTGGCTAACGGCATTGTATCACCCACCGTTGTATATGTAAGTATCCGCTGCGAAGGTATGTAAGTACGTTGTGGTTGGACGGTAATGACGGTATTAGTGGTAGGGGTGTTACAATAATGGAAAGGAAGAATCGCACTCTTGTAGAAATGGCTAGAACCATGCTTATTGACAGTAGCTTACCTGTCTCATACTGGGCCGAAGCTATCAACACAGCTGCGTATATTCTGAACAGGGCATCCATCCATCCCTTTATTGGTAAAACCCCATATGAGCTTCTCAAAGGACGTCCTGCTTCAGTCAGTCATCTACGCCGTTTTGATGTCGTTGCTTCATTCACAACAACAGAAAAGATAATCTAGGCACATTTGCTTCCAAAAGTGACGAAGGAATCTTCCTTGGATATTCATCACAAAGCCGAGCTTACAGGGTACTCAAAAAGCGTACAAAATGTCTTGAAGAAATTCCTCACGTACGCTTTGAGGAACTTTTAGACTCTGGTGATTGCGAGAATAACCCACAAGTGACTCATGAAGATACCCAAGGCACAACATTCATCGAAATACCTGTAGCAACCATTTCTTTTCCCCAAACACCTCTGCAGACAGACTCCTCCTCCGACAACGACGATGACCCTGATGATTCGTTCAAGGATGCCTCACCAATTCCCACCGATGACCTACAACCTCAGCCAACAAACCACCAAAACATACCAACTCCCTCAGATCTCCACACACCAGACACCACCTCTACCCAACCTCCAAGCTCCAAAAGAAAATTCCAACAAGCCTCCACTCACCCAATTGACCAAATTCTAAGTGATATTGAGAAAGTATTCAAACACGCAACGAAGTCCATCGAAATCTCTACGCCTTTAATGCCTTTATCTCCTAAATCGAACCCAAAAATATCCATCAAGCTTTAGGTGATCATGACTAGACCTTAGCCATGTAAGAAGAGCTACACTCTCTGCAACGCCACTTAGTCTGGTGACTTGTTCCCTGCCCAACCAACCATAAACCAATCGGTACCAAATGGTTGTTTCACAACAAACTTGATGATCAAGGAAATATCTCTCGTAATAAAGCTCGCCTTGTGGTCCAAGGATATGCTCAAGCTGAAGGAATCGACTATGATGAAACGTATGCTCCTATAACACCCCAACCACAACAATACACTTGACAACCATTTGTAGCGGAAAACATAACTCATCACATTACTTAACTCATTGGTGTTACACGCCGTTAACCACCCACGTGGCTAACAAGGCTAATACATATACATTGTATTGGTCTGATGGACCAGATCCCTGAGCAACTACACATTACAATTCTTTTTCCATTTCCAACAATCATTACACATTTACATTCCAACGGTACCGAGTATTTACAAACTAATGCCGACAACAATTTCGGTCTTACTACACCTACAATACATAAGTAATTAAATGAACTACCCATGCGCAAACAACTACCCCGTCCTACTCTCAAACGGCTTCCAGATCCTTATACCTGAAAAGGAAAGAAAGGGTGGCCCCCCAGGGGGCTCATCACCTTTGCTGGTATGGTAATCGTGCAGCCCGCATACTACCGGGCCACACACAACTAATTGTCATCTAAGCATGCGGTTGATTATATTTAAATCATGCATGAAAACTATAAACACATAACACATTACATACCCACAATAATGGGGCTCCACAAATCAGTCAACACACCTATACTCGTTAGATCACTCATTGTGTTCTTTAACCCTTGAGGGTTTCTCCTTTAATGGAGCTATTTCCTTGTTAGACGACACTTACCCACTAGTCGGGTTATACTTAAATTACTCTTATTATAACCTGGGATTGATACCCATGATCCACATACTCCACATAACAACTCATATCACCTTTTAACGTACATACAACATAACTTGGAGAGGGTCACGTGAGGACACGTACCCCGAGATGTGAGTTAGTAATCTCATTGGAGCCTAGAGAATCTTTTTATTCCCATGCTAAGCTCGTTATACAATAACTTATTGCTCTACATAGAGAACATATATTTACTTAAGATGCGTCGGATATAATATAGTTCCGAACACACCGTACATATTAACTCTACTGAGATGTGTCGGTCTCAACATAGTACCGAACACACCGTACATATATCCCCCTAGCCCGAACAATAATCGAGGTAGGTAAGCTTTAGTTACGCTTGCGGGTGATTGTAATCCAAGAAGGAAAAACAACCATAACATAACAGAGAGGAAGTTAAATCAATTATAGATATCACTCCCAAACAAACGCGCGACCGGGACGACCGGATTCCTCACCCCCCATTAGTATGTATATATATATAAATATATATTTAAGAGCTCCATTATGGAACCTATCACATCCACACACCATAAGGTATTACAACCGGGTTAAACACACAAGGGAGGTAAACATACTTACACTCACAAACAACACACAACTAACTCACGCATAGCCGTGGTTAGAACGTTCCCATGGTTTGGGTCGTTAAATCCGAATACCGATCTCTTATGTGATCCTAGATTTGGTTAGCTAAGGTTTAACACTTTCGAGGTTTAAACGGTATCGGAATTAGACACGCCACATAAATGAATTACTATAAACTCATTTCATGCTTATTCTTGCAAGGTGGCAAACACAAAAAAAACAAGTTGGCATACAAGCCGGTGTAATCTGGTAGAATACAGGTTACAAGAAAACCATACCTGTCACCAAGGTCCACTCTATTGTGTCCTCTTATGTTCCTCGAACAATTCTCGAACAACTGGTAACATTACAATTGTTTCCATTAACATTGGGGTAACATGATTGTTTAACGACTAATGCACCCATAGTTAACCCCGTCATCCCGTTATACTTAATTTTACTCTTGTGATCTTAAGTTCATCACTCTCATCCAACCTAACACTTGTTTACACCTTTTAAGGCCTTTACATGTCACCAAACAAGGCCTAAACATCACCTAAAACCATCACCATTCAATCCCCCATCATTAGAAGACATTAAAACACATTTTGAACAATTTTTGCCCTGGTCCGGGACTTGGTCCGGACCCAAGGTCCCGGACCATCACTGAATTTTACTCTTGGCCCTTATTTTCACTTGGTCCGGGTCTTGGTCCTGGACTAAGGACCCAGACCACTTACAAACTTCATTTTCGGCACATTTTTAAGGGTGGTCCGGGTACCTATACAAAGGCTAGGTCCCAGACCTTGTTAATAAGTTGTCAAAACACCATTTTTCAACCCCTAATCCAACCTTAAACCTTACCTAATCATTCCATAATTTTTCCACATGTTTCCTACATGTTTAAACACCTTAAAACATGCACTAAACCTTCCTAAATCATCACTAACTTGCTACTCAATTTCTTACAACAATTCCTAACACTTATATAACATTTTCCTTAGGATTTCTAAGTGGTATATTATGCCTACTACCTCAACTAACTAAAGTGTTGTCTCACAAACATTACCACTACTCCAAAAGTATTATTTCTCACAAACATCTCCTTTACACAATTCATTAAGATTTTCAACAAGTTCATACTTATTCCTTCACAAGGCATTTTACCTCTTTGTTACCAAGTTGCACAAGACTTTACCACATCTCCACCATGACCTTGGTGTATCTAGAAATCATCCATTAGTTCTCCAAAACTCCAAGACTATGCCCAAGGCATCTTAACACTTAAGAACACCTTAGTTCACTTTCTTTCACCATCCTAACACTTAACAATTCCTAGCACCTTCTAGGTCATAAAATCTCATTAGAACACATACACTCCTTTGTTTATCAACTAAATTTTTGCCATAGCTTCTCTTGTATCACCTTACACCAAAACACATAGTTTTCCACTTTTATACAATCCAAGAACACTCAACCCCATAATACACATCCTTACACACAAACATATGGGTTTTCATCCTTTAACCATCAAAGACATTCATCTTCACAAGAAATGTTCTTTACACATAACTAAACCCTTAAACTACACTACATCACAATATAGTGCATAAACTTAAATTGCTTGGCACTTAGGCCCTTAAATGACATGACTTTTAGGCCCTTAAATTGCATTAATCTTAAACACTGAATTTCCATATTTAAATGCCTTCAACCTGCAAATACACACAACAAGGCTCCCATTGCAATAGAAGTATTCTTGTAATTCACCTTGTGATTGTTTTACTAGCTCAATTTGCCATTTGCTCCTTAGTCACATGTTCTCAAATATGATTATGTTCTTTCTCCTAGGTTTTATAGCCCTTACTTAGTGTAAACTCTAAGCTACACTTAGTACATATCTAACCCATCCCTTAAAGCAATAAACCACCTTAAGGTAAGTCATTTACCTTGTTTTTCCAAGCTTTTCCTCACACTCCTCTCCTTGGATTTTCTTGCTTGATTTTCAGCAAGCCACTTTAATTCCTTTGTCAATGTTCTAACCAATATACAATTACTCCAATGAGTACTAAGGGATGCACCAAAACCTAAGGAATCATTCCTAGGTTAAAAAGAGTGCTTTAAGGTATTAAAATGGATAATTACCTTTGAAGTCTTAGGATAGACTTGGGTATGAATCAAGGAGGACCTCCACTAGTCTTTGGAGATTAAAAACAAGCTAGTTCAAGGAGTAAAACAAGACTCCATGAGAAGACAATTTTCGGTAATGCACAAAAGTGAAGGAAACTTAGTTTTTCTTTAACTTTTCTTACCTTGAATGAGAGAAGAAGCAAAGGAGCTCTTCAAACTGAATTTTCCCCCTTCAATGGAGTTTCTCCATGGCATAAAACTTGAGATTTTGGAATTTTGAAAAGAGAGGATGAAAGGCCTTGACTCAACTAAGACAAATATGTGCTTAGTTTTTTAGTTGGAGCAATATTGAACATTTGGTGAGCAAATGAAGTTGGAGAAGAGAGGTTGCTGTAGCAAAACGATATTGGAGCTGGGAGAAGATGGAGAATACGGTGGGAACAAGGGAGAATGAAGAAAGTGAGGTGAGAGAGTGAAATGGTAAGATATTTCCTTATAAAAATAAATAGTCTTTTTACTTTATTTCTTTTTCTTTTCTTTAGTTGGCTGGCTATGTTGGCTACTCCCCACCTTATAAACTGTCCCCCCTTCTATATGTAAGATATTTATGGTCTTTGTTGACCATTTAACTAATTAAAGTTGACTTAAGTCAAAACTAGCACTATTTGACTTTTAGTGCACATATTTATGAAATTTTTGGTTTCCCATTGATTTAGGCTTCCTAATGTGATACTAAGTAGTACACATGTTTATTAAAGAGTAATGATGCATTTAGCCACTCAAAACCCATTTCTAAGACAATTTTTTTTTTAAAATGTGCTTTAAGGCTCCTTAAAGCACATTTTGTGTTTTAACTTGTTTTCAAGCTTGGTTTTCTTTAGGAATTGTTTTAAAATGTTCATTAGCATGTTAATAAGGTATAGGAATGACCTTTAGGTCTTATACAACGTTACACCAAGTCTAGAGCAAGTATTTGCTTAAATTGACTTTATGGTGTTTTCTTGTGTTTTGTTTGGTTTAAATTGTCTACCAATGTTTCATAAGGACTTAATTAGCCTTATCAAATCATAAGTGAATATTATTAAGTCTTGGTAGGCTCTTTGGGTCCTAACCAAGTTCATTCCAAGCTTAGAGCATGTTTTTGCTCAAACTGTGTTTATGGTACTTTATTGTTTTTACTATGGTTTAAATTGTTCACTAGTGTTTCTAAGGAACTTTTTAGCCTAAATATACCATATTTTAATAGTTAAATAACATATCAAGGTTTGGGGTATTTCAGCTCCAGTCACTCGAATTGAAGCCATACGAATACTTGTAGCATATGCTGCTCATCGAGGTATGAAGTTATATCAAATGGATGTCAAGACTGCATTCTTGCACGGATACATCGACAGGGATGTTTATATTTCTCAACTGTCAGGATTTGAAGATCCAGTTCACCTAGAGTACGTCTACAAGTTAAATAAAGCATTATATGGACTAAAACAGACTCCACGAGCATGGTATGAATGTCTCTCATCATATTTACTGTCTCATAGACTTATACGAGGTAAGGTTGATAAAACTCTCTTTACTCTCACCAAAGGTGACGACATACTCATTGTTCAGATCTATGTAGACGACATAATTTATGGATCTATAGTTCCTGAATTATATACCTTTTTCTCTGATCTAATGAGCAAAGAGTTTGAAATGAGTGCACTAGGTGAATTGAAATTCTACCTAGGTCTTCAAATCAATCAACAAGAAAATGGCACTCAAATTCATCAACAAAAGTACATCCAAGAGCTACTCGTCAAATACAAGATACAGGACTCCAAGCCAACTCCTACTCCAATGTCCACCGCTGAAAAACCATATCTTGATGAAAAAGGGATATCTGTTGATGCAACATTATATCGAGGTATGATAGGCTCCTTACTATACTTAACAACAAGTCGACCTGACTGTTATACCCAAAATTTTAACCCCTCGGTATAGGGTTTGTAAGACTTTAGTGTTGCGAGAGACACTTTGATCAAGTAATGAGGAATCACGGTTCGATCGGTGCATTCCGAAGCATCAGGGACAGCTTAGTCATCGTCAAGGGCATTTTCATAATTTTCAAGGCTTCTAAGACCTCCTATAGGCCTTTTCTCTCCTCTGAAGGCGGCTCAAGTCAACTTGGAACGTTTTGAAATTTTGATCCATAATAGATGATAACATTCTAAGCATAATGGCTTTGGAATTTTGTTTTTTCAAATTTCCAATAATTTTCTAGCAATTTCTAGTCGAATCTAACGAGAAATTGAATTTAAAAATATTCCAATATCTGAAAAATTCGATTCCACCTTAGAAAAATCAGAAATATCACCCTTTACACATGATTAAAATGTCATAGTCAAATTCCTTTTGGAAGCCCTTGAGCTACAACGTCTGTAAATCTCAGTTTTTACTAGAATTTTCTATTTTTAAGGAAGCCTATATAAGGAACCTTAACCCTTGATCAAATCAGACCCTCTCAAGCCCTAACAAGTCAAAATACCCAGCCGTCTTAAGTCTCTCACGTTTTTTAACTCTCGAGCCCCGAAATTTTGTCAAATCTTCACCAAAATCACCTTCTAAACACTTTTTCCAACTCCAAAGCATCAATCATCATCAAAACCCCACTAAAACACCATCAAAACGTGAAGAAAATCAAGAACGACTAGTGATCAGAAGCCCGGTTCGAAGTCCTTTCGAATTTGCCATCAACGAGGCTCCCAACGAATCCTGACGTGAGGATCACCGTAATCGGAAAGGTAAACAAGGTTTGTAAACGGATAATTCGACTCCTTTTGTCTTTAATTGCTCTCTGTCCAAATCCCGAATCCAACCGACTCTTTACGGCTCCTGTATCAGCGTTTGTTTTCGTTTCTATCAGCTAATTTGTTCTTTAAATTTCATCAGTAATTCGACTTCAAATTGAAATATTTTAATTACTAACATCTTGTACATTCTTTTAGGCTACACGTCCATAAATTTTGAGCCAAAAATACCGTCAGGAACCACCAAAAACCCACCGTCCGTGGGTGGTCCGCGACCTCGGACTTATGGTCTGGGACCACAAACGGGTTGTTCGTGGCCACAAACACCCACGGACGGCGGCGGGATTTTATTTTTCAAATTTTTAGGGTTTTAATAGTACATGTCCGGGCCCATGGACAACCTGTATATGGCCCCGGACTTTTCAAGTTTGTGTTTTTATTTTTATTCGAATTTCAAAATCACATAGTTAAATTAGGGTCCGTGGCCTCGGACATTCAGTCTGTGGCTACGGACAAAACAAATTTTGATTAATTTCACCTTCGACACCCTAGTTTAGGTAATGTTAACTTTCAGTTTATTTTTCTGTCAAAAAATGCTAAAAAAATTAGAAGTTTGCGCACTTAGTTTAAAATGACTCGTATAAGCCGTAATTAAACTAAGTAGAGAAAAAACGACTTCGAGGGGTAATGAAAGTAATCGAACCCTAAATAAGTCAAATTCCAAGCTCCCGAACCCGAACTCTCCTTTCCTAATTTAATCTAGGTTAAAATTAGGTGGCGACTCTAATTAGGTTCTAGTGAGCTAACTTAGGAGTTAGTAATTAATGTTTTATGACATAGTTATTAAGATTAGGTTATAAGTGGACCTAATACCCGACCATATCCCAATCAACTTGAATCAACATAGGGTAGTGGTTCAAAAATCAAGGCTCACAGAATGGCGACTCTGTTGGGGATAAATTCTTAATTTTAAATTTGATGTGAGAGCGAGGGTCCACGCAAACTGATTTCACCCCAGGACCTGCCTTAGGGTCCCCTGTAATACCCTGAAATTTGAAGGAAAACTCTAAAGTCCCGAAAATCCCTGAAAGTCCCGTAAGTGCCGGAAATGGTTTCAGAAACCCTGGAAACCTATTCTAAGAGATAGATTAACTTAATATTGAGTCATGGGAAGGTTGGAAACTTAATTAAAACCCTAGGAAACCATAATTTCCAAAAGTCCCAGAAAACACTAAGACTTCGAGAAGCTACTTAGAGTTCAAGAAGCCTTGGTCAACTATCGTTAAACTTTGGCCGAATTTGGTCTAACCTCGGTCAAACATTGGACAATGGTCAAACCTTGGTCAATTGTCAAATTTGACCATGATGATACAGTGATGATGCAGTGATGATGTCATCAAGACATAATGATGATGTAAGCGTTGAGGTGTCAAGAGATGATGCAGTGATGATGTAGTGATGATGCAGCGATGATGTAAGTGTTGAGGTGTCAAGAGATGAGAAGCTACACATGGTCCAATCAAGAGAAGCCTTGTGTCACCTTCATTAATGACTAAACCCCTTAGGTGTCACTTTATCATTAGACAACAGCTGGAACTAATGCGGGTGAAACACGTGTCCTAACCTTATTAATTATTCTTGTCCTTATATAATCATGAAAATGATAAGACTTATCACCTTACTAATGACAGGTGGTCACACATGGAGGGTGGAGATTTATCCTAACAAAATATTTATGATCCAAGGGTTGAAAGTGAAGACATCTTCCTTAACCTCCTTACTATGCACTAATTCATCATTTGTTGATCATTTTAGGGATAAGCCTTATCCCTTCATTAATGAGGGTGGAGACACTTCAAGGGTGGAGATTTATCCTAGAAAAATATCTATGATCCAAGGGTTAGGAAGGGATAGGAATAGCATATACATGTAATGATTTCATTGGATTATAATGTCTATTTAAGGAGGTCATTCATCCAGCCTTTGTTCCTCACGAAACCAACACACTTTCTTCTTCCTTTCATCATTTCCACCATTAAAACACTCAAGGAGTCTAGGAAAAGTCGTGGGTACCCATTAGAATAAGGAAAATCAAGCTAAACTGACATAATTTCAAGGAGAAAACAAGATTCAAAGGAGGGAAAATTATCAAGGAGCATAGGCGAGTTATTGGGTGGAGGATTTAACTTCAATCAATATAGAATCAAGTAGAAAAGTGGTTATTATGGCAAGGAGAAGTCAGGTAATACCTATGCTCATCAAATCTTTCCTTAAAGCATGTTTTTGACCTTAAGCTTTTGAGATTGGTTACCTATGAACCATAGATTTTTTTGAATTGAAATTTTTGACATGGTCTTATTCCAAAACCCTTGTTCTATTATGTGAAAATCAAGGAAAAATACCTTTGGAAAGTAGGGTAGATTCTAGGTGACTTAAAAAGGGGGAAAATGAGTTTTTAAGCTCTCTAAGGTGAATCTGATGAGAATTGGGTGGATTTGGTGAGTTATTCTGACTAAGTGGACTTATATTGAGTGAATTGGGTGGTATGGGTTCGTGGTTAGACATAAAAATGTTAGACAAAGGTTGTAGAGAAGAAAATGAGCTATGGACCTTGTAACTTGGTTAGGGGGTTCCCGAATTCATTTGGCTTTAAAATTTTGGCAGTAATCTTGGTTCTAAGTATGTATAATATTTTAAAAAAAATCAAGGAAAATTATCTTTGGGACGTCGGTTAAATTCTAGACAACTTTTAAGGCCTAAAAATGAGCTTTGAGCCTTCCTATGTGGTTGCGAGTGTTGGTTGTTGATTTTACTTGATTCTATGGTCTTTATAGCCTAGAAATAACTCATGAATGAAGTTTTAGGTGGTGGTTACATTGGGAAAGTAATTGGTGACTTGGTGAAGCAAAAATGTGCTTAAAGATTCTTAATGTTTGAATTTGAGTTTGTGCGTAATTTCTAAGAGATTCCTTGGTATTATTAACCTTATTTGGTTGTGATTTGACGATATTGAGGTGGTTTGACCGATGGGCCAAAGTGATTTTAAGTTCAACCCAAATATTGTGTTGATTGTGCTTTGTAGACACTTTTGTTCTACACTTGAATTGAAGTTGTTTTGGTTTGGTGGTTGTATTTGGTTATTTGATGTGTTCATGGTTGACCTTTACATATTGGAAGGTTGGTTAATAGTTCTAAACTCTGTTGGTGGTTCATGAATTGTGAATTTGGAAATATGTATCTCAAAACTGTTGAGCCATGGTTGGCCACTGATATTGTTGAGTCCAAAAGTTGGCCATACACTGAATTTTTGCTCCTACCAATGTATTGGAGCTAAGCCACTATGATATACTTCTACTGGTCAAAAGTTAGCTTTAGGGGGGTGTGCACACTTAAGGACATAGGGTGAGGTGGTTATAAATTGTCCAAGGGGCCGAGGACCATTGAAGTTCTTTGTCGAAAGACCGGTGTGCCCGAGGATTGGTGGTTATATTTGTCCAAGGGGCCGAGAGCCTTGAAGCTCTTTGTCGAAAGACCGGTGTACCCAGGATTGGTGGAAGGTTAATAAACTATGATATAAATGGTGGAAATTGTTATGTGGTTTCCAAAATACAAATGGACTTATATCTCTGGTGAATTTACCGTGGTTATGGTATTACTATGTACAGGTGGTTTGTACTAAGGTATGGATGTGGTGTGCTTCTGGTTGATTATTCTGCTAAATTTATTGTGTGAATTAGTAATAATATCTCAAGAATGTTTTATTCAAATGAATATTATGTTACTCAGCTTTGTTGACATTTTCTGGTTTGGGGCCTGTGGCCCCTTTATGTGATTGTTTGTTGGCCACATATTTAGGTGAAGATGGAATCTTTACCTGGATTGCTTGATCATGGGACGCAAGGAACGGTCACATAGATTTTTAGGAGTTAGTCATCTTGTATAATGCTACAGAGTTATGTATATCAATTATGCAAAAATTTAGACTTTGTATACAAGTCATATGTTTTGTAATAAGTAGGTGAGTGGTGGAAGCCTTAGCATCCACATTTGGTGTGGATGTGGCGATAGCACTCCGATTTTGTAAGACTTCTGCTGCAATACTAATGTAAAATATAAAGGAAAATTTAGGGTGTGAAAATTGGGGTGTTACATCCCCCGTCAGGGACTCACACCTTTTTAGGTGATGTGAATAAGTGGGGGAAAAGATGAGGATGTCATCTAACCACATCCCCTTAATACCTGGGCTTTAGCCCCAAGCATTTTGTTAAGTCAAGATCCTTTAGTTTTGATGATAGCAAACCTTGTGTTGTCTATCTAATATGTTTTTCAAGATTCATGATTTAGATAGACAGGTAAAAGAATGGCTTAGCACGCAAGGTTCCAAGCACACTCGGTTCACGACATGTGCCCAACCAGTCAGGCACCTGTCTCCGAGAGCTCCGTAGAACTTCTAGCACATACAACCAGTCAGACACCGCATAAAGATATCTCTCATGCTTAAGAAGAAAATCAAAGACAAAAGACTGCAAAAGGATTGACATATTCAGACAGACTCATATACTCACATAATAAACTAGCTCACGACAAAAGGAGTAGCTCATGAATGCACAAGATAACAAGATAAGCAAAGGCTATGAATGAACATCATTACATAGCCATAATAAATTCAGAAGAGGGCATTTATGAGCATTTAATGAGGCAAACAGAATCAGACAAGTGGGGCACACAAGTGGTGCTTGACCAATCAAGAGGGTTGCCGCCAACGTGACCAACCATGAGGTGACACATAGTCCAAACGTCTTCAGATCAAGTTGAAGACTCTCTGCAAGTCTAGTGTGGTTGTTATGTGAATAATAGAAGCTGTAGTAGACTCCTAGAGTCTAGGTACTTATAGGACGGTAGTTACATCCTAACTAAACCGTATATATACTTGCATCTTTAATATGTAAGTAAGCCAGTACAAGAGGAGAAAGAAAGAGATTATCTGGGCAAGTGTGGATCAGACTTAGGAGAGTGTGTAAGTGCTAGAGAGTTGGTGAGCTAGACAGGACTGAGTGTTACATTGGGTAATTCATAGACCGACAGGTCGGGGAACGGTCGGTGAACCGTAAGCCGATAGACAGGTGAGGGTTAAGGACTTTAGGGGTAAAGTCAAAACTGTCTCGGGAGTCCGTGTGTGGGGCGAGGGAGATTAAGTGAATTTCGTGTGTGTAAATTTTCAATCGAAATGGAGTTTCCAGTTTAAGTTTATCTCGTGTCTATTCCTAACTATCAAAGTTTTATTTGAGTTCACGATATGTCCACGACACGTCGGGGACGCGTCAGGAGCGCTTGCTGGTTTCAATTGGTATCAGAGCAGGTCTCTTCTAAAAAGCTAACTGCTTTGGAAGACGATCAAATGTCTCATGCAAGCATACTAGCGGCAGAAGAAGGTTCTGCACCAAATCGATCACCACTCTTCAATGGAGACAACTACACTCACTAGAAGGATAAAATGGAGTTTCATATCAAGTCTGATGATCCAAGAATGTGGAGGGTGATAACACATGGAGAGTACACCTTCCAGAATGCTCAAGGACAAGACATATCTATCGACAGCATGACGGATGATCAAATCAAGAAGCTGATATTCAATGCTCGAGCCGTAAGAATACTACACTATGCACTACTACCTGAGCAATACTCCAAGATAGCTTCGGCCAAAACAGCTCAAGAGATTTGGAAAACTCTTGAGGTCACGTATGAAGAGAATAATCAGATAAAAAAGACTCACATTGAGTTGCTACTCACTCAATGGGAGCTATTCAAGAAGGAAGAAAAGGAGAGCATTTATGAAATGCATACAAGGTTCACCAAGCTGATTAATGAAATGTTAGTGCTTGGAAGAACTATCTCAAACGAGAATCAAATTTGGAAGTTCCCCAGATCTCTTCCTGCCTCCTTTGAAAGCAAGGTCAATGCCATGCAAGAAGTCCATGATCTCTCTAAGATGTCCTTGGCGGACATGTTAGGCTCCCTAATGGCGTTCGAGTTGAAACTACAACAACGAAGCTCTGAAAGTTTAAAAGAAAAGGGAAAAGGCATAGCCCTACAAGTAGCTGAAAACTCTGAGACAGAAGAAGACAACAATGAGACGGTCCTCTACGCTAAGAGGTACTTTTGAAAATTCATAAGAAACAACATGAGGAAAGGAAGAGAGCCCAAGGAGATTGACGATCACCGCAAGAAGAACAATGACAAGTGTTTTGGATGCTCGCAGCACGGGCATCACATCAAAGACTGTTCTCAACAATTACGAGAGGACAACGACAAGGTTAGGAAACCTGTCCGTGATCGTTCAACAAAGGGCTAAGGAAAGAAGCATTCGTTGCTGCATGGGGAGACTCAGAGCTCAGCGACAATAACCAAACCTCAGATAATGACTCCTCGGAGGACGAGATGGCTCATCTATGCCTTGAGGAAGTTTGCCTGATGGCGTAAGACAATGACACATTAGAATCAAAGGAAGAAGATCAAAACAAGGTAAACTACTCTAAACTCAAATAGAGAATTCTAAAAGCTGAACTTCTAGAACTTAGAAAGTTCTCTCTCATACTAGTTGATCAACTTGAGGCATTGGAAAATGAAAACAAGGAACTCTTGGAGGAAAATGAAGAATTTAGGAAAAATTTAGACAAAGACAAGGTAGATAACCTCATGAGGGCACTCATGAAATTATAAATCGACTATAGTAAAATTCTCTCCGCACCTAAAATCGATGAATTGATTGTTGCGCTTAACGTAAAAGAAAAGGAACTAGCTACAATAAAAGAAAAACATGCTAAGCTAGAAGCTGTTCCTAAGACACCCATGAGGAAAAACAAACGACAGGTCGGGTACTGGTCAGAGACCAGTCGTAGAGGTGTCTGCAGCCTATGCAGACAAGCTGGTCATCATGAAGCAAATTGTTATAAAATGCGTTATGAGGCATTGGCAACTCAAGAGAATAGGACTAAAATGGGTAGTAAAAATGATCCTAGAACAATAGTAGATGGTGGAAATGGGTCCAACCTTTATATGGACCCTAACCCCACACCACTAACGTGTTAAGTGCAGAATCAAGTGAGAATGGACCCCTGCTGGTACATCGATAGTGGGAACTCTAAACACATGACAAGAGACAAAAAGAAGTTCTTCTCACTCGAACCAGAAACCAGGGAATCGTCTCCTTTGGCGACAACAAGAAAGGAAAAATCATCGGTGTAGGTAAGGTTGGTATTACTTCAGATTATGTCATAGATAGTGTAAATTTGGTCAATGGTTTAAAATTCAACTTGCTTAGTGTTTCTCAAATATGTGACAAAGGCAATTCAGTTCACTTCTATCCTACACATTATAACATAGTAAGTCAGAACATTGGCAAAGAGTTGTTAAAGGGAAAAAGGTTGAAAAATGTTTATGTAACTAGTTTGGGGGATATTGACAGTCCAAATCTTTCATGCTTGACTGCTTCAATAGATGACTCTACAATATGGCACAAAAGACTAGGGCATGTTAGCACTTCATTGTTGAGAAAACTTGTCAAGAAACGGTTGGTAAGAGGTCTCCCTGAGATTAAAGAATCTGAGACCAATATTTGTGATGCTTGTGTTAGAAGCAAACAAACTAAGACTTCTTTTGAATAAAAAAACTTAGTTAGTACATCCAATCCACTTGAATTACTTCACATGGACTTATGTGGACCTATGAGAATCAAAAGTTTTAGAGGAAATTGGTATGTGTTTGTAATTGTTGATGATTACTTACAATTTATTTGAACACTCTTTATTGCTTCCAAAGACGAAGTCTTTGAGAAATTTCAAGTCTTTGTAGGAAAATTCCAAGTACAACTCAACCACAAGATCAAAGCTCTCCAGTCTGATCATGGGTCAGAGTTTGAGAATCAGTAATTCATGGATATGTGTAAACAACATGGAATCAATCACACACATATATATATATTCAGCACCAAGAATACCCCAATAGAATGGGGTAGTTGAGCGTAAGAATAGAACACTACAAGAGGTAGCCAGGGCTATGTTATTGGGGAGCAATCTTCCTCAGGTCTTCTAGGCAGAAGCAGTGGTGACTGCATGCTACATCACAAATAGAACGCTCATACGACCTATCCTTAACAAAACTCCATATGAGCTAATCAAGGGAAGAAAACCAAACATAAGTCACTTCAGGATCTTTGGTTGTAAATGCTATGTCCACAACAATGAAAAGAATCCCATAGGAAAGTTTGATGCCAAAAGTGATGTGGCCATCTTCCTTGGGTACTCTGAAAGGAGCCGGGCATATGAAGTATACAACAAAAGGACACTGAAGGTGGAAGAAAGTGTGCATGTGGTCTTTGATGAGGCTAATGTTCACAAGGTCAAGAAATCTGAAGAAGATGAAGAACTTGGATTTGATCTAGCTGATCACGATTACACAAATAATCCCAAAGATGAATCACTGACTGAAGAAAACTCACCCAACAGGTCGGCGATAGGTCAACAACAGGTCGACGAAGGAAACAATGATGTCAAAGATCCCCTATCACCATCAACCATTCATCAATCTCGTACTTTGTACAAAGATCATCCATTGGAGAACATCATATCAGATATCTCCAAGGGAACTCAAACAAGAGCACAAAATCGAGATTTTCTAGCCTTCTCAATGACAGTCTCACCCACCGAGCCCAAGAACATCAAGGAAGCTCTTCGAGACTCGGACTGGATTAATGCAATGCAAGAAGAATTAAATCAGTTTGAAAGATGCAAAGTCTAGCATCTTGTGCCTCGTCCTTCATATTAAGGCGTACTTGGCACTAAATGGGTCTTTAGAAACAAATTGAATGAGATGGGAGAAGTCGTTAGGAACAAAGCTCGTCTGGTAGCTCAAGGATATCGTCAACAAGGGATAGACTTCCAAGAAACCTTCACTCCAGTAGCAAGGAAGGAGTCCATCAGATTACTAATTGCATTTGCTGCACACAAAGGACTCAAACTCTTCCAACTTGACATCAAAAGTGCCTTCCTCAATGGGTACGTCAAAGAGGAAGTGTATGTTAAGCAACCTCCAGGCTTTGAGACACAAGAAGGAAAAACATGGTACTTAAGCTCAACAAAGCTCTTTATGGGCTCAAACTAGCTCCAAGATCATGGTATGATCGTCTATCTTCCTATTTTTGGAAAACCAATTCAAGAGAGGAAAGGTGGATAAAACCTTGTTTGTTTACAACAACAAAAGATATTTCTTCATTGTGCAAGTATATGTTGATGATATAATCTTTGGAGCCTCTTATGAGAAATATTGCAAGAAGTTCGAAGTTTTGATGAAAAAAGAATTTGACATGAGTGATCTAGGAGAATTGAAGTTCTTTCTAGGACTTCAAGTCAAGCAAAATATCGAAGGGACTATCATATCCCACGAGAAGTACGTAAAGGATTTGCTAAAGAGATTTGGAATGGAGGAGTGTAAAACGTTTGACACACCAATGGCAGTTGGCACAAAAATGGGCATCATGACTGGTGACCGACCGGTCGACCAGCGATCATACAGGGAGATGATTGGTTCTCTACTATATTTAACTACTAGTAGACCTGACATTATGTATAGCGTTTGTTTATATGCCAGGTTTCAAGCAGATCCAAGAGAAAGTCACCTCACAGTTGTGAAAAGAATCCTACGTTACTTAAAAAGAATCATGAATCTTGATCTCTTTTATCCTAAATTCACTAACTGCGACATTGTAGGATTTTCAGATGCAGATTATGGAGGATCTGTCACTGATAGAAAGAGCACGTCAGGAGCAACATTCTTTGTTGGGTCGTGTTTGATCGCTTGGAGATCAAAGAAACAACAAAGTGTTGCAATCTCAATGGCTGAATCTGAATACATAGCTGCAGCAAGCTGCTGTGCTCAACTCCTGTGGCTTAAACAACAAATTAGTGATTATGACGTCAAAACAGGTACTTTACCAGTCATGTGTGATAATACAAGTGCCATCTCTATTTCCAAAAATCCTGTGCATCATTCTCGTACCAAGCACATTGACATTAGACATCACTTTCTTAGAGATTATTGTGAAAAGGAATTAGTTGGTTTAAGGTATATTTCTACTGAAGACCAACTAGCTGACATTTTTACTATGCCATTAAGTAGAGAAAGATTCACCAAGATTGTTCGTGATCTTGGAATGATATTCATTAATCACCATTAAACTGTCTTTTATTTCCCATGATCGGTCACCGACATGTGAGCAACCTATACTATTGTCGTTCAGTAGTCAACGATCAGTTTAATGCATAGAAGTTATGTCAAATGACTACTTGAAACAGATATGTCATTTTCCACAACAAGTGAGGTTAGTTTAGAGAAAGTTCAACGGATAGAAACGGGAAAATTGCCAACGATCGATGACAGCCTGTCATGACCGCTGCTCGTTATGAATAATACCATTGGGACATGTCATCGAGCAGACGAGGAGTGGTCACTGACCATTACTCAATATCTATAAAAGGGCGACGGGAGTTTTGCTCTTGTCACACTATTTCCCTCACTCTCTCTTATCTCTCAGTGCATTCAAAGCAATTTCTTTTCCCTCTTACAAAAACTCTCATGAGATTAAGCGCAAAAATCCATGCCTCACATGCACTCTAAGGATTTTCTAGCGAAAAGTTTATAAATTCCAAACAAATCCCTCGATCAAAATGGCACCTAAATCTGGACTTCAATCCAAGAAGAAGGCTATTTTCAAAGAACCTACCTCAGCATAAGTGGCCGACATACTACTGACAGAATCTCTCAACACATTGCCGCCCCCTCGTCTATCAAAGGAAGAGGAGGATCAACTTGTACGTAAGATCACAGATGAAGGCGACCTACTCAAAGAAGAGGTAACCTATATAAGCTTCTATTTACCAAAATTCATCATCTCATTCAAACCGAAATCCTCAAACCAAAAATCCTTCCAACTCCTATCCCCACAGAAAAACCAACAATGTCTTCTTCGGTTCCATCACCTAAAATTGCCACCAAACACCCCAAAGCCAAAGATCCCAAAAGCCAAAATCTTTCTACTACTAGAACGAGTCGCTTAACTCGCACAACTCGTGCTTCAAAACGTGACAAAATCCAAAAAGAAACCCCACAAAAGCCCACTCTACACCAGAAGGAGCAACTCGCAAGTTGCACTTCACCGACGACGAGGAAGCAACTCCCTTAGCAGTCGTCGAGACTGTCGATCTACAGATAGAGGAGGAAGAAGTACAAAGTGACGAAAAGTCACAGAAGGAAGTTACAGCAGAAGAAGGGGGTCATGAAGAAGGTATGACCACCCAAAATTCTAAGAAGGAAGCAGAACCAGTCACTCAAACTGTAGTACTAGTTGACGACTGGTCGTTAACCCCTCAACTATCCAGCATGAGGGCGATAACGACACAGACTCTTCACCAATCTTACCAACGCTGAGCAGCGAAAGTTAGCAGAAAAGAAGGAAGGAAAATAATAGATGGTGCTGTCACCACATAGTCAGAAGCTCGAAAGGCTATTCCAAGCCAAAAGGCTGTTGTAAAGCCTCCGCCTCTACAAACGCTAAAGCGTCTCAAGAAACTCAAAGAGCTAGAGCCAGCACTAATAAAGGCCAAAAACGTCAACGACAAGTCCTGTCCCATCTTACCCAAAATGTTGGACTTGGACTGGATGGAGAAAATGGGTCTTGGACAAATCCAAGAGCTGCTGGAGTTTCAAGGATGGGTTGAATTGTTTTAGGAGCCCATCGACGTCTACACTGAGTTGCTCAAGGAGCATATGAGACATCTTGGACTGCTCCAGAGTGATGATGATGACGACTACTACCTCATCTCCAAGGTCCAAGGCACCACCATCAACATCACCAAGTCTTGGATCTGCAAGACTTTTTATTTGGAACTTGAAGGATTAGTGGTTCCAAAAGACACCTCCCGTAATGACTTTGGACACCAAGGAGGAAAAATGGTCCAGCTACTCAACCAAGGGGCCACAATAAAAAACTTCAACGCCATAGAGATGTTCATTCCCGATAGGGTACTCTTTAATATCCTCACCCACAACATAACTCCTAGAAATCCGCGCACCCACATAGTCAACATCGGGGATGTTAGGCTACTATACGCGATGAAGACCAAGGAAAAGATCGATCTCCCTACAATGATCCTGCTTACAATAGAGGAGATTCGACATGTGAACCAAGGTCTGGTCCACGGAGGAGTGGTGACCAAGGCGCCAGAAGAATTTGGAGTGGACACCGACAGGTTCCACGAATGCTCGCGCACCGCTCAGAACAGCATCTGTTCAGAGATGTTGTCCAAAATGGGAATAAAAACTAAAGGAGACAAGCTCGTGGTCACTCAGAAGCCAACCAAGAGTGAAGACTCAAGGTCAGAGCCTAGACCACTTGCCAAGACATCTGCTCTGAAGAGGAAGAGAAGTCTCTCACCGGTCCACGACAGGTCAGAGACCACTCTGGATACTTCAGCTAGGGAGGTTCTAAAGAGGGTGAGAGTTACTCTCACAGCTGTGCAGGCCGTCTCCTCTAAACCAAGTGTTCATCACATGGTTCAAGGAGCAATAGATTCTATAGACTCCCACATAACCTGAGAGTTCTTTGTCTCTTAAAGACACGTGTGAACCGTAAGAAAACTAGCTCTAGGATTAGATTTTGTTTTTCCATTAATGTTTCATTTTGTCATTGACTATCTGTTTCCAAGTAAACCTTTGATATGAATGAAAATGCAACTGTTTCTTGTCAACTTGAATGATTATCATTGGTTACAAAATAATTTGTTGTATTGGCTGCTTCTTCCTTGATTAAAAATTGCATAATGATCTGAGATATTTTGTCCCATCCATTTCACTAATCCAATCTCAGAACTTGACACCTAAAAGGCCTACAAACATAGCCCACAAGACCTAGCACCTCATTTAATACCATTCACTGATCAACCATTGAGCATATCCAAAGCGTCTATAAATACTTGCTCATTTCATTTGCCACTCACAGTCAGTACTTCACATATCACAAAATGGCACAAACTCCACAAAGTTCATCCAGCTCAAATGAACAAACAATACACTCTACCATTCACAAGTTCATGGCTACAATACATCCCAAGAAATACATCGCCCAAAGCTATGTTAAACCAGTCTCCGACTCACTTACAACGTGGTCTATCACCTCAAGTGTCACTCAATCACATACACGTTCTCCACACTGCATGGAGTTCGTAATAGATTCTGATGAGTCCAACCTTTCCACCACAGCTGAATCACCTTTGATCAATCCTACCACAGCCAAACCATCTCGGATCAAAGCTTCTTTTTCGGAGGATGAACCCTTTGGCCCAGATGATTATGAATGGGATACCCAAACAAGTCACTCCATCTAGATTGTCTTGATCATGTTTGTAGTTTGTACTCTATGGAATGTAATGGCCTTTACAATATCTTAAGTCGTGTAGTTGCTCCATAATTTATTGTATGGCAAAGAGGGAAAGAAAGAATATGTACTTGTGAAACTATGTCTATCTTCCTTGTATTATGTAATATCTTAACAAAACATTTTCTACTATGGTTATAGTATAACATAAAAGCTGTTACTTATTGCTGTCATTTGTTGTAGTTTTTCTTACTTTAAAACCCTTAACAAACTCAGGGGGAATCCTTCTTAGGGGGAATCTCTCAACTTTTTAATTGCTAAGTACATATAATTTTGTATAGGTTGCCATCATCAAAAAGGGGAAATTGTTAAGTCAAGATCCTTTAGTTTTGATGATAGCAAACCTTGTGTTGTCTATTTAATATTTTTGTCAAGATTCATGATTCAGATAGACAGGTAAAAGAGTGGCTTAGCACGCAAGGTTGCAAGCGCACTCGGTTCACGACATGTGCCCAACGTCGGGCACCTATCTACGAGAGCTTCGTAGAACTTCTAGCACATACAACCAATCAGACATCGCACGAAGATATCTCTCATGCTTAAGAAGAAAATCAAAGACAAAAGACTACAAAAGGATTGACATATTCAGACAGACTCATATACTCACATAATCAACTAGCTCACGACAAAAGGAGTAGCTCATTAATGCACAAGATAACAAGATAAGCAAAGGCTATTAATGAACATCATTACATAGCCGTAATAAATTCAGAAGAGGGCATTTATGAGCATTTAATGAGCCAAACAGAATCAGGCAAGTGGGGCACACAAGTGGTGCTCGACCAATCAAGAGGGCTGCAGCCAACGTGACCAACCATGAGGCGACACGTAGTCCAAACGTCTTCAAATCAAGTTGAAGAGTCTCTGCAAGTCTAGTATGGTTGTTATTGAATAATAGAAGCTGTAGTCGACTCCTAGAGTCTAGGGACTTATAGGACGGTAGTTACATCCTAATTAAACCGTATATATACTTGCATCTATTTAATATGTAAGTAAGCCAGTACGAGAGGAAAAAGAAAGAGATTATCTGGGCAAGTGTGGATCAGACTTAGAAGTGTGTGTAAGTGCTAGAGAGTTGGTGAACTAGACAGAACTAGGTTAGAGTATCAATACATTGGGTATTCGATAGACCGACAGGTCAGGGAACGGTCGGTGAATCATAGGCCGATAGATAGGTGAGGGTTAAGGACTTTAGGGGTAAAGTCGAAACTGTCTTGGGAGTCCGTGTGTGGGGCGTGGGAGATTGAGTGAATTTCGTGTGTAAATTCTCAATCAAAATGGAGTTTCCAGTTTAAGTTTATCTCATGTCTATTCCTAACCATCAAAGTTTTATTTGAGTCCACGATAAGTCCACGACTCGTCGGAAACGCGTCAGGAGCGCTTGTTGGTTTCACATTTTCCTGGCAGTGCCCTTACCTAGCTTTGTTTGGTCATTCAAAGACCCGACCGTAGATGCACACCTTTAGGTGATGTGAAAAGAGTGGGGAAGCCCAAAGAGAATAG
This sequence comes from Limonium bicolor, assembly GCA_023374045.1. Classification (NCBI taxonomy): domain Eukaryota; kingdom Viridiplantae; phylum Streptophyta; class Magnoliopsida; order Caryophyllales; family Plumbaginaceae; genus Limonium; species Limonium bicolor. Next base: position 17,154,236 of record CM041778.1, on the reverse strand, counting down.
CGTGCAAGCCTTATTCCTTTGTGGTGACCTGGGCCTACGCCCCAAGCACCTCTCCGGATCGATCCATACCCAAATTGGTTGAAGCGTCTAGTGAGGACATGTTGAACTTGTGTGGGCTTTGTTTACTTGTATGATCGGCCCACTAACAAGCTTAGAAATTGATAGGAACTTTCCTACATCAACTCAGCCCAACCCGAATTGACAGCTTTATTGTTTGCGGCCCAAAGGCCTTGTTTGGTTTAATATATGAGTCATTTGGGCTTCGGCCCAAAGGTTAATTTAAGTGATTTCTCTTTCGGCCCAATTTGAATTATTAATTTAGTTCTAGGCCTATGAAAAGCAAATCCATAAGACATGAAAATCAATTAGACCTTTCCATCTCAAGGCCCATTATAGTCTAGGAAGACTTTTCACTCGGGCTTTAGTCTAAAATCATAGATAAAGGTATCATCTTTTAGGCCCAATCAGAATTACTCGGCTCAAGTTCCATTTCACATCTAGAACATGGCCTAGAAATCATTTTGGCCCATGCACCTTACTTCTAGCCCAAACACATTATGGCCCAAGTGCCAAATTCTCATAACATTCCGGCCCAAGAGCCACATTCTTCAAACATTTCGGCCTAGGTGCCAGTTCATAGCTCTTGAGTCATTCCGGTCTAAGTACCTCTCTTCAACTCATTCGGGCCTCAGTGCCTACCCACAATCTTCAAAACATTCTAGCTCATGTGCTTTTCTTACGGCCAAAACAAGTTTTAACCTAAAGCATCTTCGCGGCCCAAAATTTTGGCCCAGTCCTCTTTTGTTTTCTAACAGATGGCACTTTGGAAACAGGTAAACCCAAATCCTTGGTGTGGTGAAGGAGGAAATCCGATCAACATGGATGTCCATCTCGCAGCTTTGGAACAAAAGTACATGGACACCATTAATGCCATGGAGCAGAGACATAGTGCCATCAAGGACGCCATGGAGTCCAACTACATCGCCGTAATTAAAGAATTGAAAGCGAAGACCCTTTCCCTTAAGGCCGGACATCAAGTCCATAATGAACTAGTAAGTAGGCTTCTTAGCTCTCTTCAAGTCCATAATGAACTAGTAAGTAGGCTTCTTAGCTCTCTTCACAACTGTATTGAAGTTAGCTCTATTAGGGCCCAAGGTTCACAAGGGAATGTCAAGGAAATTGCTGCAGAACTCAAGAGAGCAAACAGGCAACCATAAGAAGTCCCCAAGACGACCAGTTTAAAATTTTCTTCCATGAGGTCTTGTACTAAGTCGAGATCACCAACACCAGCCCTATGTGAGAGTTCCAGGTGTCCGCAGACTCATAGTGCCAGGTTACAGGTAGGACAACTCAAAACTCAGGGAGTAGGTAACAAGACTTTAAAGGCGAAGTCAGCTGTAGCAACCTAATTTCAAAACAGAAAACCAAAGCATCATCTCGACCTAGGCGTTTCTCCACACCGAGACAGTTTACCAGCATTGGCCGACCTCTCAGTCGAGCTCTCATGGAACTGCAGGAACTGAATCTACTATGGCCTCTTGCATCTTGTCCCAGAGTTATCCAAGCAGGGGAACACCTCGATCAATTCTGCCAATTTCATAAGTTACCAAGACATAGCACCAGTAATTGCAGAAATCTGAGGCACAAAATTCAAGACTCATCGACCGGGGTTTCCAATTCCTAGAAGACAACAACTTCTACGTGAATCCTATGTTCGGGCACTATTAGATATTGTTCAATTCTTATGTTTTCCTTTAATGACCGTTCTTCAACTTTCTCGGTAGTTCAATTTTATCTCTCAAGATAGTTCCTTTGTCTATTTTATCTCTCTAGATAGTTCCTTTGTCTGTTGAAATTATAATTAACTTCGTTATTTGTGTTCAATCATGAATAAAATGAGAATTTTCATTCCGTGCAAGTTCTCATTTATGCATGCATTTAGTCATTCATACATTCAAAAAAGCAAAAAGAAGAACCTCCTTGTAGAACACTTTTGAGACCACCATGAGCAAACTTTGCCACATCCATAGTCATCACTCATAATTCACACTACTCACCTACATTCATCACAATCCTCACATGTGCTTTATCACTTCACCATTCCACCAGTTCACCCAAAGTATAAACCAGAAAACTCCAAATAAAATGTCACTCAGTCACAACATCACCCATCACTTCCTCACACATACAATCACCCCTCACAAATAACCTGGGTATCTAAAAGGCTTATAAAAGACCCCAAAACAATACTAGGGGCAATTTGAGTTAAGGATCGATAACATTTATTTCTTTTGTTTAAGCGTACGAACAAGTCTCTGAGTGAACATTTCGCAAGAGTGCCTTGAGTGGTAAAACCAAGAGAGAATGAGTGTGTCATTTTTACACGACTCCAGAGAGATCACATTCAAAGGTGAGGTAAATGACATAACTCCAATCAAAGAAGATACTTTGTAAACTTACTCTTAGACCTGCGAAAAGTAACAACGAACGGATACACAACTATTAGGGATGATGAAGCTCCTAGGTTTAGCACCACACAACCAAAAGCTTGTGAACCCTGACACTATACCCTAGGCACCCCCGCCGAGCTTTTCATATATTCCTTTGAAAGCTTCACAAAACGAGCCAGCCGATGATGAATAACCAACCCGGTGACTAAAGGAAGCAAGGAGCCCGACTTCCAGGTAGCAATTCCTCAAGTCTAAAGAAGTAAGACGACCACCGGCATGACGAAATGATCCGTAAATGGTCCCAAAGTGACACAGGATCGAAAGAGCTCATATCCAAAACAGCTCTCAGCATTCAAAACAGGAACCACAAGATCCCCGAAAGGAAAAGGACACAAGGCAAATCTAAAAAGCCCGAAAGAAGTTTAAACACAAAACAAGAAGAAAGAATGATGCAGAGGACAACCCCAAAGTCCAAAGTTCCATAGCTCACCAACAGAGTCATCAAGAAGTGGCTAAATAACTTCAAGACGAGAAGAGGCGAATCTGAAAGAAGGAGCAAGTTGCAGCTTTGGTCACCCTTATAGCTTCTCATATTCAAACATTCCTCCATGGTCCCATTGTCATTCATCACACCCCACGGCCACGTTATAAGCTCTAAAGACTTCCGACTTAATAGTTGTGTATCAGTCAAGTGAAAGTAACTGATCGAAAGTGTAAGTCAAACAAATGTCAAATTCAATGATCAAGACGTTATGACCGAAAGGAAAGGATGAGTGCAAGTGCTAGACACATTGAGTGTAGGATAGAAAGCACCACAACAAATAAATCTTGACCCTGTGAGAGTAAAACTTGTTTCATGCAGTTAAACCAAAAAAATACTAGGGGCAATCGATCGTCCCGATCGATTGCCACGAACTCTAAAAACACAAATTGCCTTAAGGAAAAATACTGGGGGCAATTGTTGGTTCCAACAATTGCAATAACAACACCGATTGAGGCCCAAGAGACTAAAGCCTAAAAGCATAAAACCCAAAAGTTCAAACCCTATCAACATCCACAAGCTCGTCCTAAGCCCTACTTCCACATCCAAACATCCACAAGCTCGTCCTAAGCCCTACCTCCACATCTAAACATCCACAGGCCTGTCTAAAGCCCTACCTCCACATCATAATTTCCTTTGGCCCGACATAAGCCTTATCTTCACATCAAAACATCCTTAGGCTCGTCATAAGACCTAGAACCATATTTAGGCTCATCTTAAGACCTAGTACCACCTTTAGACTCGTTATAAGACCTAGTGTCAACTTTAGGCTCGTTATAAGACCTAGTACCACCTTTAGGCTCGTCTTAAGACCTAGAATCATCCCTTTAGGCTTGTTATATGACCTAGAACCATATTTAGGCTCGTCTTCAGACCTAGTACCACCTTTAGGCTCGTCATAAGACCTAGTGTCATCCTTAGGCTCGTCATAAGACCTAGTACCACCTTTAGGCTCGTCATAAGACCTAGAGTCATCCCTTTAGGCTCGTCATAAGACCTAGAATAATCTCTTTAGGCTCGTCATAAGACCTAGAATCATCGCTTTAGGCTCGTCATAAGACCTACAATCATCTCTTTATGCTCGTAGTAAGACCTAGCACCACTCTTTAATTTAACTACTTCTATTAAACACATTGCATTCATTTCATTCATATAGGCACGTCACAAGACCTATCTGCATTATTCAGGCGCGTCACAAGACCTGGCGACAGAAAAGTTGGCGAGGTGATGGCAATAAATCTTCCTGTGCTATGTCAACTTATTTTGGGGGATCAACGAATGGTGGGCGATGGCAATAAGTCCCCAAGGTTTTACCAGGAGTTATCCCTGCACACCGGCTTAGGGGGCAATGGCAATAAGTCCACTTTGGGTCTAGCTAGGAGCAATGATACGGGTTTCGGTCCCCAGAAGCATCCGAGCATCATCAGCATCATCAACATCATCAGCATCATTAGCATCATCAATGTCATCAGCACTATTAGCATTCCTGCATCTACATACCATCTAGTCTTCACTTTAGGTAGTTGACACCTTAGAATAGCTCGACATTACTTCATTTTCGCTTTTACGTAGTCAACGCCTTAGAATAGCTTGACATTATTAATTATTTCAATTTTCGCTTTTAGGTAGTCAACGCCTTAGAATCGCTTGACATTACTTCATTTTCACTTTTAGCTGGTCGACGCCTTGGAATCACTCGACATCTTTTCACTTTACTCAGAGGTAGACAACGTCTTAGAATAGCTCGACACAATTTGTCAGTTTTCAATAGCATGCAGGGTCTTTTAAGATCCAAAATTTTAGGGTATCACTCAAGCATCAACTAGACTCTTCATATCCTTTACAAAGTCTAGTTGACGGGGGGCAATCTGTTATACCCAAAATTTTAACACCCCGGTATAGGGTTTGTAAGACTTTAGTGTTGTGAGAGACACTTTAATCAAGTAATGAGGAATCACGGTCTGATCGGCGCATTCCGAGGCATCAGGGACAGCTTAGTCATCATCAGTGGCATTTTCATAAGTTTCAAGGCTCCTAAGACCTCCCATAGGCTTTCTCTCTCCTCCGAAGGTGGCTTAAATTAACTCAGAATGCTTTGAAATTTTAATCCATAATAGAGGATGACATTCTAAGCATAATGGCTTTGGAATTTTGTTTTTTCAAATTTCAATAATTTTCTAGCAATTTCTGGTTAAATCTGATGAGATATTGAATTTAAAAATATTCCAATATCCAAAAAATTAGATTTAACCTTAGAAAAATCAGAAATATCAACCTTTACACATGGTTAAAATTTCATAGTCAAATTCTTTTTGGAAGCCCTTGAGCTAAAATGTCGGTAAATCTCAGTTTTTACTAGATTTTTCTATCTTTAAGGAAGCCTATATAAGGAACCTTAACCCTTGATAAAATTAGACCCTCTCAAGCCCTAACAAGTCAGAATACCCAGCCGTCTTAAGTCTCTCACGTTTTCAACTCCCGAGCCCCGAAATTCTGTCAAATCTTCACCAAAATCACCTTCTAAACACTTTTTCCAACTCCCAAAGCATCAATAATAATCAAAACCCCACTAAAACACTATCAAAACGTGAAGAACATCAAGAACAACTAGTGATCAGAAGCCCGGTTTGAACTTGATAGGATCGGGGTGCTGATCGAGTAGGTCTGAGGTGTTAGTCTCAGACCAACCCTACTTGGAGACAAGTGTTTGTAACGATAACGACGCGTAAGCTTTTGTTTAAACTTAACAAGATAGGATTCTACTTATATTGAAATTCAATGAGAATTACAACCTAGCTTCCTATCTTGGGATTCGACAGAGGTATTCTGTCTCATCCAACACTCGCTCTACTCTAGGCGTATATCAATGCGTAACAAGGAATAAAGGGAGTGTTTTGTGTGCTCTATAGGTAATAAATACCTAAGCTAAAATAACAAAGTCTCACTAAGATCTCTCAGAATATTGCGTCTCTCAAAGTATCTTCTCTCTCTCTCTCTAAAGCATAATCTCGGATGCATATCTATCTTATTACATATGAGTGCTTAAGTACATACTAGAGACATCCTAAAATATCAGAACTGGAATCGTGGAGTGACTCTTTTGTTTAAGTGCGCAAGTATCCAAGTCCACTTGCTGATCCACGATCTCCATCGGTCATGTCTTCCAAGTTTCCTTGAATATCGAAGTCGACTTGTTATGCGTTTTGAGTTCGCGCCAAGGGTTGATCGGAAGTAGATGTGGAAGTGTCTGTGTGCTACTCGAACTGGAAGACCTTGAGGGCTAGTAGTTCTGCAGTGCAACTATGACTGAGGAGACAATCATCTACAAAACCAAGTATTCAACAAAATTCCCCCTTTTTGCTGATAATGGCAAACTCAGTGTATCTAGCATGAACTTTTTAGGAAGTGTACCTGAAAAAATATCACAGAACACAACAGAGCAAATATCTTGGGAGAACAACTCACTGTTTGTTCCCCCTTACGCATATATTCCCCCTTAAGATAACGTAATTAAAAAAGAGCTGATAGTACTAAAGTACGAAACTACTCATAATCTAATTGATAGAAATAAAACCAATCCAAAGCATAGTGAGATCCACACATAGTCGCCTGCACAAACTAGTCGCGGGATACACCGCTTCCCCTGTTTGCCAACATCAGGGGGAAACACACAAGCATTATCTAAAAAATGGAGTATTTAAGTGTCTTGCAAAAACCACCAGAGCAAAATAGAATTCAGTTCAAATAGTCAGTCATCCTAGGTACTATGGGTTAGAAGGGGGTGGGGTAAGTGTTAGACATCTCCTCGGTTCACACCTGTATCAGCAGCTATCTCTCTATCTTCCCCCGAAACCTCAGTTTCCTCCTCCTTGTTTGTTGCTGCAAGTGCTTCAGTGAAACACTCTCTAAACTCCTCAGCCAAATGCTTGACCCCTCCTTCAAAGATATACATCATCTTCTTATGGTTGTTGCTGAGGACGCTGATGAGCATATTTATCTTTAATGCCAAGGTGGTCAACTTTTCTTCAATCACAGTAACTCTTTCAGTGAGAGTTAAAAGTGTCGGGAACAGGAGTTGGTTTTGGAGCAGGTAGTTTTTTTGGATGAAGGATTTGGTCTGGAGACGGACTTGATCTAAAAGGATGGAGTTCTGTTGTACAAAATCTGACCAAGTATGTTAGTTTCAGTGATACGACTGGCTTTGGAAGGATCAAAGGAGATGCCGCAGTGAGTAAGGATTTTTGGTAACCAGAAGATGTACCTCAGAGAGTGTCGGGGTGAAGATATAGTTGAGGCTATGTGATTGATGATCAGTTGGGGTAGGTTGATTCTTTGTTAGTGGATTAAACAGTAGATAATGGCAAGGTCAAGAGGCCAAACGAACTGGTTTCCTTTCTTTTGAGGCACAAGGTTTTTAATCACCAAAGTGTGAAGCATTTAGTGTATATTTGAGAAAGTGGGTCAGTCTAAAGAGTGACCAACACAGCTATTTGAAAGGAAATAGTCATAAACCTCTTGTGCATAAACAAACCCTAGATCGGGAAAGCCAGCTCTATCATAAAACTCTAAACCAGAAGTTGGTATGGCTAAATGGGTTGCTAAAGTTTTAGAATCAAGGCTTATAGCAGTTTCATGTACCTCGGTCATGATTTTTCCTTTTCTAATGACGCAGTTTTGGTAGAATTGGTAGGCCTCGTCCTCGTGGAAAGTTTGAATGTCGTGGAACAAGTGGATCCAGTTCTGAAAGTGGAACATCTCTTCAAACATGTCAAAGCCCATTGAATGAAGCCATTTGAGATTCAACAGCTTACCTTTGACCAGATTTTGTGACTCAGTGGAGTCATTAGTAGGGAGGGAGTAGACCGCCGTTTGGGTACGATCAGGCCTAGTCGTGGAGTTGGTGTTGGAGGGACTGACTCGGCCCGAGGACGTAGTCTCTTTCTTGTAGAAGTAGCCTCGGTGTCTGAGTCTGTTGGAGTAGACGAGTTGGTGGCGCTTCTTGTTTAATCTTGAGAAGGAGATGCGATTGCCGGTGAAGGTGGAGCAATCATGACAGTAGGAGTTGACATAGAAGATGTCATTTGGGTTTTGGCTCTAGATCGAAGATTTCTAGTGGTTGGAGGACGGGGCAGTGGTTTTAGAATGACGAGTTTTCTTTGGGGTGGTGATTGTTCAGGGGCAGAGTTTTGAGCTTCAAAGATTGTTTTGTTTTTGAAATTATCAGAATCTTTGGTGAGGGAGTTGGGTTTTAGATTTTCAGATGGTTGTGCAGCAGGTGGTTCAATGGAGCTAAACTGAATGTTCTCAGGTTGTAGAGATTTTGTTATGGTGTCGGGTGTGGGTATGATTAGAGTTGTGGGTTGTGATGACTTCTTGGTTAGGGAGGGTGTAGTTTCCGATTTTTCTGGTGAAGTGGTGGGGTTTATCGCAAAAGTTGGTTCAACGGAGGTGTTGGGGAGAGGAGTGGTGAGTGGTTGGGTGTCAATGGACATTTCTGGTGCTACGGCGGCGGAGGTGGAGGTAGGTGTTTGTTTGGCTTGGAGAGCGGAGAGTTTGTTGATTAACGCTTAAAGGAGTTGTGGATCGTTAGAGAGGTTGATGTCGGAAAAGTTAGGGTTTAGGTTTGAATTTGGGTTGGTTGCCATGGCTTAGGTGGTTGTGATTACAACAGTGATCGAAATCGGAAAAGCAAGAGTAGGCTTAAGGCTTGGACAACGTGCGCTAGGTAGAAGAGGGAAGGAAAGCGGTAGCGTCTAAATATAGACGTTTCGTTTGTGTTAGGATAAAATAATTTGATTGAGCGAGAAAGATGGTAGCGGATTGAGGGGGTTGAATTTCGTGGGTTGTTTTTTCGCGTATGAAAGATGAAGTTTTTAATGCTCTGGTGTTTCTTGTTTGACAGTTATACTCGGTCATTAGACATACTCATGCATATTACCCAAATGACGGTTAAACAAGAGAAGGATATACAACCTTAGCTAAGTCATGCGAGTCATACCTAGTTGTGAATGCAGAGTTTCAAATGGACCTCGTTGCAGTGGTTTGGTGAATATGTCTGCAAGTTGATCAGAAGTGGAAACGTACTCTAGTTGTACCAACCCTTTTTCAACGCAATCTCTTAAGAAGTGGTGACGAATATCAATGTGCTTTGTCCTGGAATGATGAACTGGGTTTTTAGATAAATCAATAGCACTATTGTTATCACAAAAATGGTAGTGCAAGAAGGAGGAATTAGATAGTCCTGTAGTTGTTGTTGAATCCGTAGTATCTGTGCACAGCAAGCAGCTGTAGAGACATACTCAACCTCAGCAGACGATAGTGCTACTGTGTTTTACTTCTTGGAGCTCTAGGCTACAAGACATATTCCAAGAAATTGTGTTGTGCCGGAGGTACTTTTTCTGTCTAGCAAAGAGCTTGCAAAGTCAGAGTCACTGTAACCCATTAATGTGAAGTCAGGAGTACTCGGATACTAGAGGTACATGTCCTGAGTGCTTTTGAGATAGCGAAAGATTCGTTTGACACTTTGCATGTGGGATTCCTTTGGATTTGCCTGAAATCTTGCACAGAGACATACAACATAGAGAATGTCAGGTCGACTTGCTGTTAGATATAACAAGGAACCTATCATACCTCGATATAGTGTTGCATCAACAACGATTCCTTTTTCATCGAGATGTGGTTTTTCCGTTGCGGACATTGGAGTAGGAGTCGCCTTGGAGTCCTGCATCTTGTATTAGCCAAGTAGCTCTTGGATGTATTTTTGTTGATGAATTTGAGTGTCGTTTTCTTGTTGATTGATTTGAAGACCTATGAAGAATTTAAATTCTCATAGGGAACTCATTTCAAACTCCTTACTCATTAGATCAGAAAAGAAAGTACATAATTCTGGAATAGTGGATCCATAAATTATATCATTCACGTAGATCTGAACAATGAGTATGCATTCGCCTTTGGTGAGAGTAAAAAGAGTTTTTTCAACCTTACCTTTGATAAATCCATGAGACAACAAATAAGATGAGAGACGTTCATACCATGCCCGTAGAGCCTTTTTAGTCCATATAGTGCTTTGTCTAACTTGTAGACATACTCAAAGTGAATTGGATCTTCAAATCTCGGAGACTGAGCAACATAAACATCCCTGTCGATATAGCCATGTAAAAATGCAGTCTTGACATCCATTTGGTATAGCTTCATGCCTCGATGAGTTGCATATGCCACAAGTATTCGAATAGCTTCAATTCGAGCGACTGGTGCATATGTTTCATCATAATCGATCCCTTCTGCTTGAGCATATCCTTGTACCACAAGTCGAGCTTTATTGTGAGAGATATTCCCTTGATCATCAAGTTTGTTTCAAAACACCCACTTGGTACCGATTGTTTATGGTTTGTTGGGCAAGGAACAAGTCACCAGACTGAATGGCGTTGCAGAGAGTGTAGCTCTTCTTGCATTGCTAAGATCCAGCCATGGTCTCCTAGGGCTTGTTGGATATTTTTTGGTTCGATTGTGGAGATAAAGGCATTAAATGCATAGATTTCAATGGATTTCGCTGCGTGTTTGAACACCTTTGGTAGGATCACTTAGTATTTGGTCTATTGGGTGAGCGGAGGCTTGTTGGAATTTTCTTTTGGAGCTTGGTGGTTGGGTAGAGGAGATTTCTGGTGTTTGGTGATCTGGAGGAGTGGGTGTGGTGTGGGGGTTTGTGGTTTAAGTGTGTGGATCATCAGTGGGAATAGGTAAGGCATCTTTGAACGAGTCATCAGGGTCGTCGTCGCTGTCGGAGGAGGAGTCTGTTTGGAGAGGTGTTTGGGAAAAAGGGATGGTTGCTACGGGTATTTCTATGAATGTTGTGTCTAGGGAATCTTCATGAGGTACTTGAGGGTCATTCTCGCAATCACCAGAGTCTAAAAGTTCTTCAAAGTGGATGTGAGGGCTTTCTTTAAGGCATTTGTACGTTTGTTGAGTACTCTATAAGCTCAGCTTTGGGATGAGTATCCAAGGAAGATTCCTTCATCGCTTTTGGAGGCAAACTTGCCTAGGTTATCTTTTCCATTGTTGTGAATGAAACAGCGACATCCAAAACGTAGATGACTTACTAAAGGAGGTCATCGTTTGAGGATCTCGTACGGTGTTTTACCTAGAAAGGGATGAATGGATGCCCTATTCAGTATGTATGCAGCTGTGTTGATAGCTTCAGCCCAGTAGGAGAGGGTAGGCTACTGTCAATGAGCATTGTTCTCGCCATTTCCACTATAGTGCGGTTCTTCCGTTCCACCACTCCGTTTTGTTGTGGAGTACGAGCAGTTGATGTCTGATGCACTATTCCTTTTAACCTGTAAAACTCAAAAAACTGTATGTTGCGAAATTCCGTACCGTTGTTAGAACGTAATGTTTTGACTGAGGTAGACAGTTTGTTAGTAATAATGTGAAACAAGGTTTCAAATTCAGAAAATGTCTCCGACTTGGTTTTAGAAAATGTCTCCGACTTGGTTTTAAGAAAGAGTACCCATGTCCAGCGCGAGTAGTCATCCACGATGACTAGGACATATTTCTTACCACTTTTGCTTTGAACTCGCATTGGGCCACATAAATCCATATGTAATAGATATAACGGGGCCGTGGTAGACATCTCATGTTTGCTAGGAAAGCTTGCCCTAGTATGTTTACCTTGTACGCATGCTGGGTAGAGTGAGTCGGTTTGAAAGTCTATCTTAGGAAGACCAACAACGAGATTACCGTTTTTTGATTTTGTTCAGCAACTTCCCATGTGCATGACCTAATCGGGAATGCCATAAAGATTGATTTTTACCTATACATTGAGACAAAGAGATCCATCTAGGTTAGGGTTTTCAAGAGATAGCTTGTAAAGGTTATTCACCCTTATACCAGTAGCTTTAAGAAGATCTGCTTGCTCATCAAAGATTTTACAATCTGATGCCAAAAAGAGAACAACGTTAGAGAGATCACATATTTGAGAGATACTTAGAAGACTATGTCCAAGATGATCTACTAAATTAACATTTTCTAAATTGAACAAGGAGGGACTGCCGACGGTTCCAATACCAATGATTTCACCATGAGCATTGTCGTCGAAAGTGACTTTTCCTACATGGTGTTGAGAGAGAGTTGTGAACTTGTCAGGGTCTCCTGTCATATGTCGTGAGCATCCACTATCCAGAAACCAAGATTCATTGTCCACGGTCTTCTCTCCCTGCAAAACAATTAATGGTTAGACTTGGGAACCCAGACAAACTTGAGTTCCTCTTTGATGAAAAAGAGTTATGATTACGTCAGGCTTCAAACAGAGTATGTATGCGTTGCATATTAAAGGATAAATCATGACCAAACTTGTGACATGAAGAGTGAATGTGTCCATCGTATCCACAGTAACCACAAATCAACAATGAAGGAAGATGAACATACTTCTTTTACCAACGAATTTGTTCTCAAATTTTTCTTTTTGAATTTTTCTTCATCGGAGATCTTAGGTTTTGACGCCATCTTAGGTAGGTTTACCTTACCTTTATTTTTCAGCCAGTGAGGGGGACTCGATGATGAGACCGAATCCATCTACGCCTTTTTAAGCGCGATGGTCAGGGAGTCGATCTCCTTCTCGAGTTTGGCTTGCCTTTCATTTGACTCACGAAGTTTGTTTTCAAAGAATTTTGTTTTTTTCATGGCAGCAACCTCACGAACAAAGGTAATAGGTTTGAGAGATTACTTGGGGACTTTGGAGCAGTTCTTGTCCTTGAGTTTTTTTTGTAGGGACATGATTTGGTCTTTCAAGGAACTGATGGTAATGTGTGCATTTCGCAACTCGTTTTCGAGTTTTACAACATTTTGCTCAGATTTTTGGAGTTTGAGATGGTCATTATTGACATGACCTTTTAGCACATGTATTTCTTCATAGAGTAATGCTATCCTTTCTTGCTCTTCTGTTAGATTAAATTCAGGGTGATTCAGATCTATGAAGTAAGTAGACAGTTCTAAAGAGGGGACAGTGCATGAGTCTGAGAAGTTTGAGATTACCTCTGAAGAAAAAGTCTTACATACCTGATCTTTGTGAGCCATGAGGCAGATTAATCCGGATGTTCCAGTCTCAGGTTCTTTCGAGTCAGAGTCTCCCCATGCTACATTAGCCACCAGTGACGATTGTTCTCGATCATCTTTCTTCTTTAATGGACAAGTATCGGCATAGTGACCCGGTTTCAAGTACTTAAAGCATACTCAATCTCCTGCTCCAGTATTTCCTTGTTGATTTTGGTTGTACGACTAATATGGTTGACTCTAAATTTGACCAAACCTGTTTGGACCATTCTTATTTGATTGATTGCTCATTAATCTTTTAAAGTTTTTGACCAGCATGGCCATTTCCTCAAAGGTATTTGCCGAGCCTTCTTCGATTATGCCGTCGATCAGGGTGTCATGCAATTGTTGAATTAGATCCTGATTGGTAGAAGTAGTCTCGTAGTAGAGAGAGTTGTGCTGTAGAGCTAATGTCTGACTAGGGGTTTTCACCTGCAAAGCCTGATTGACATTAGAATAAGATACGGTGTGATTGGAGAGAGAAGTGTTACCTCTGTTTTTAACGTTCATGTTATAATTGTTGATGGACTGTAGATATGACCCCATATCGGTCAACGTCCATTTTTCTAAGCTTTTTGATGCTTTTTTAGAGATGTGATAAGTGTCCAAATGAGCATGATTTATGGGTGTATTTCATATGTTATATTAGCACTTTTCTTGCTCATTTCTCCACTTTAGTTAATGTTCCTTTAGTTTTATGTTTTATTGGTTATCTTACAGATTAATTGGATAAACATGAGGAAAACCAAGCTAGGAGCAAAATAGACGAAGAGACAAACGCCTAGGCGCAAACGGATCTAAAAACGGAGCTCAAACGAAGAATCTGGAGCCTGTCGAAGTTTACAGGACAAGACGAGACGAAAATACACATGTCCGGGTCAGCAGACCCGGACGCAAATCCGGACAGGAAGCAAAATACAAGCATCCGTACCACAGACTCAACCACGGACGCAACATACAAGCGTTCGTACCACGGACGTAACCCCAGACGCGAACATACAAGCGTCCGTACCACGGACGCCAACTAAATGTGTCCTTATACGGACGCAAACACGAACAAGAATTATAAATGTGTCCGTATACGGACAGAAACTCGAACACGTACAAATTCTCGCCAGGCCATCTGTGTCCGTACCGCGGACACAAACTCGGACGTGACACGTCCGGATGAGCCATATCCGGACACGTGTAAAATGCTGCGCCGAATCCAGAAATCACGCGACTGAAATTTGGCACCGTCCTCTCTATTTTTCCACAATTGCAGTGCCCACAATGTTATCTATCTACCACAACAGTCGTATTAGGCGCCGTCTCCCTTATTTTCTTCACCCACCAGCCTACTATAAGCTTTGTCCTTTTCCCTCATTTTCTCCTATAAAACCCACGCCAATTCTTCATCAATTCCCATCATCATTTCACCCAAAAAATCCCACCACACCTTCATTCTCTACCCCTCCATCTTCTTCATTTTCTTTTCCACATCACCACCACTTCATACACACATACTCAGCTAAAACAAAAGAAATAGAAGAGAAGCAGGAGCAGGAGCAGGAGCGAGTAACAGGCCCATCTCCTCCAGCAGTCTCCAAATAATGGCTAATTCTATCTCTGCTATCTTCTTATTTCTGTTAATGTCTGAGTAATTTTTATTTATATCCTAGGATGGGGTTTGACCCTAATATTGTTTAAATAAATGTTTATTACCTGTCTCATTTATTATACTTGTTTTTATTCCTTTCAATAAATATTGTTAAATGCTTTAAGCGGCAAACTACTGCATTTTTATGGTAACTATCAACATATGGTTTTGAGGTAGACATTAGACCACAAAGGAATAAACCTTGGTATTTACACTCCTGATTGAGTAGGAAAATACTGAGGCTATTATTAAGAGTTCGTAACTTACCCTTATTAACTCTAATAAACAATAAATAATTGAGACATGGTTATAAATTTGTTTAAGTAATTTAGGCAATTCCCCCGCTATCCTAGGATACCTTTTTCCATCCATATAAATTAATTCACCTTATTTTACTGTATTTATTATTTTTGCACTGATCCTAAACAATCAAGCTTGCCTCCGGCTAAACGCCATATTTGCTGTTTTTATTAAATACCGAGATTAGGATAATTGAACCAATTTCTCTGTGGATACGACTTGTTGTACTACATCGACTAGTTGCACTTGCCTTTTCTTTGCCCATAAGTATATATATATTTTCACTATGTATTTTTGGTCAACAAGATGACACTTTCGGCCCATTCTTCCCCTAGGCTATCCAGGAACTTGTTGTTGATGTTTTCATTTGATTCTCCAATCTGAAACTCTTCCATGGTGGCAGTAAGTTCAGTGAATCTGGTGAGCATGTCATTGAGAGACTCTTTGGATTTTCCTACGAAGTTTTCGTAGTCCATCTTTAGTTCTTGAATCTTTAACATTCGAAGTTCGGTGTTTCCTTCGTGAACAGCTCGGAGGTGATCCCAAATGTCTTTAGCCACTTTGATATGATATACTCTTCTTCTTTCTGGTTGAGATAGACTTGTGTAGATCACTCGTACAGCCTGGGCATTTAGCTCGACACATCTTCGCTCTTCAGTAGTATAAGAGCTTGGATCTTTATCTTCAGGTACTGGAATGTTGCCTTTGATTACTACGGTCCAAAGTTGTTGGTTGAGCGACTGGAGGTGCGACTCCATCTCATTCTTCTACATGTTGTAGTTCGTGAAGGTTAAGTTTGGGTTCTCCACTTACATCCTGTTGTTATTGTTGGAGTTTGAGACTTCTACCATTTTGAGAAATTTGTCAGCCAACGCAGGCTCTGATACCACTTGATAGGATCGGGGTGCTGACCGAGTAGGTCTGAGGTGTTAGTCTCAGACCAACCCTACTTAGAGACAAGTGTTTGTAACGATAACGACGCGTAAGCTTTTGTTTAAACTCAACAAGATAGGATTCTGCTTATATTGAAATTCAATGAGAATTACAACCTAGCTTCCTATCTTGGGATTCGACAGAGGTAATCTGTCTCATCCAACACTCGCTCTACTCTAGGCGTATATCAATGCGTAACAAGGAATAAAGGGAGTGTTTTGTGTGCTCTATAGGTAATAAATACCTAAGCTAAAATAGCAAAGTCTCACTAAGATCTCTCAGAATATTGCGTCTCTCAAAGCTATCTTCTCTCTCTCTCTCTAAAGCATAATCTCGGATGCATATCTATCTTATTACATATGAGTGCTTAAGTACATACTAGAGACATCCTAAAATATCAGAACTGGAATCGTGGAGTGACTCTTTTGTTTAAGTGCGCAAGTATCCAAGTCCACTTGCTGATCCACGATCTCCATCGGTCATGTCTTCCAAGTTTCCTTGAATATCGAAGTCGACTTGTTATGCGTTTTGAGTTCGCGCCAAGGGTTGATCGGAAGTAGATGTGGAAGTGTCTGTGCAGTGCTACTCGAACTGGAAGACCTTGAGGGCTAGTAGTTCTACAGTGCAACTATGACTGAGGAGGCAATCATCTGCAAAACCAAGTCTTCAACATAAGTCCTTTCGAATCTGCCATCAACAAGGCTCCCGACGCATCCCGACGTGAAGGATCACCGTAATCAGAAAGGTAAACAAGGTTTATAAACAGATAATTTGACTCCTTTTGTCTTTAATTGCTCTCTGTTGAAATCCCGGATCGAACCGACTCTTTACTGCTCCTGAATCAGCGTTTGTTTTCGTTTCTGTCAGCTAACTTGTTCTTTAAGTTTTGTCAGTAATTCGACTTCAAATAAATCTTTTAATTATTAACATCTTGTACATCTTTTAGGCTATACATCCATAAATTTTGATCCAAAAACACCACCCGGGCCCACGGACAACCTATCCGTGACCGGACTTTTCAAGTTTGTGTTTTTATTTTTATTCGACTTTCAAAATCACATAGTTAAATTAGGGTCCGTGGCTACGGACAAAATTTTTTTTGATTAATTTTGCCTCCGAAACCCTGGTTTAGGTAATGTTAACTTTCAGTTTATTTTTTTGTCAAAAAATAAAAAACAATCAGAAGTTTGCGCAGTTAGGTTAAAATGACCCGTAATAAGCCATAATTAAACTAAGTAGAGGAAAAATGACTTCGAGGGGTAATGAAAGTAATCGAACCCTAAATAAGTCGAATACCAAGCCCCCGAACCTGAACTCTCCTTTCCTAATTTAATCTAGGTTAAAATTAGGTGGCGACTCTAATTAGGTTCCAGTGAGCTAACTTAGGACTTAGTAATTAACGTTTTTTGACATAGTTATTAAGCTTCGGTTATAAGTGGACCTAGAACCCGACCAGATCTCAATCAACTTGAATCAACATAGGGTAGTGGTTCAAAAATCGAGGCTCACACTGACATTCTTTATGTTGTATGCCTGTGCGCAAGATTTCAGGCAAATCCAAAAGAATCCCACTTGCAAAGTGTCAAGCGAATCATTCGCTATCTCAAAAGCACAAAGGACATGTACATCTGGTATCCGAGTACTCCTGATTTCACATTCTGACTTTACAAGTTCTTTGTTAATAGAAAGAGTACGTCTGGCACCGCACAATTTCCAGGGCTATGTCTTGTAGCTTGGAGCTCCAAGAAGTAAAACACAGTAGCACTGTCATCTGCTGAAGCCGAATATGTCTCCGCAGTTGCTTGTTGTGCACAAATACTATGGATTCAACAGCAACTACAGGACTACCTCATACCTCCCTCTTGCATGACTATATTTTGTGATAACAACAGTGCAATTGATTTATCTAAAAATCCAGTTCATCGTTCCAGGACTAAGCACATTGAAATTTGTCACCACTTCCTAAGAGATAGCGTTGAAAAAGGGTAACTTTACGACAAGTGAGCATCTACTCAAGTCCCAAATAAATACAACCATACCATTCCACACTCGTACTGACGGTGTTATACAAATAAATTTTGTGTACAGTAATTTAATTCACCCTGACTACCTGGTACCCGCACTTCGGCTTCACGTTGATCAGCAACCTGCGCAATAAGTGTAGTCTCAGCGATAGACGCTGAGTATGCCGGATCTGGACCCTATTGGTCACTTGTCATTTTTAACCGTCTTGATATTAGATTGATTTCATGCTTTACCATTTTACAGATATAATAGATACTGTAACAGCATGCATGATTATATAATCATTCATCCAATCCAATCAGTCATATATGAATATACACAGTATTATCATACATCATACAATACAATAGCATTGAGAACTCATTCATCGTATGTTAACATCATCACATAATACATCACTCGGCCCTCCGGGCCTTCACATATCATTTGTTTTAGTTAGCACAATCGGGCGTCAGTTAGGACAACCCGAAATATACTCACTTGGACAGTAGTCCCACGTACACACAAAGGTGCTCACTGCCCTGATCATCTGAAGACTCTAGGACTTATTCACTTTGCCTTTGTAAAGGTGTCCATTTAGGTGGCCAAGGGCCTGGTGCCAACGGTAGCACACTCCGCCTGACGATCTATGTAGGCTCGTTCAGGATTAACTAGGGTAAACCCGATACGGGATAACCCAAGAGATCTCTACGCGCGACCAGCAGCCAGTGACTGTCTGGATTAAGGTACATCATCACATTCATTCACATTCCACTGCTAGCTTTGTTAGTTAGATAGTCAGTTACAGTTTCAGTTATGGAGAACATCACTTAATTTGTTAGCTGCCCTCTGGGTCTTACGCATGCCTAGAATTATTCTAGGTAGTATTCACGTTCGAGTCAAAGCTCTAGAGACCGACGTTGTCGTGTCCCGTTCCTAAGTGTTTTACTTAGGTTATAACTACATACTTGTAATACTTAGCGTATTAGGTCAAGCAACAGTGGTCACAATCACACATTTCGCATATGTAGTTTTGTATAAGTCGATCTATAGTCGACGTAGTGTTAGTCCCGTAGGACGTTCGTGCATAGATAATTAATGCAGTAAACATAACTACACATCACACATATAAATCACATACATACATTCACACAAGTTATTTATCAAACAAATCCGAGCCCGAGGAATTCCTCAGGACAACCCGGATCAAATCCCTTTACATACCGTACACCGTGGACCAAGGATGCGCAATATGGATCTCTAAGCTTCTCGAGCGCGCACGTCCGACAGGCGGTCTAACAATACGAAGAACGCTAAATGTCAATCCACATGACAATACGATTCGGTATTTCCGAATAACGCCAGTAACCCTGGTAATACAACTGTTATGAGTTAAGGTATCATTATACTTAAGACTCTTTATTCGTAGTATGTATTGATATACGGTTTACAAGGACGTCGGTTTTTATTCGAACGTCATGGCTAACGTTCCCAAAACGTAGGAATTATTTTTTTCCAAATCCATAGTATTTTACCAACGTACAACTCCCCAATTATATAACAACTTGTACTCGTTCATAACCTTATGACATCATAGTATATATTTATACTTATAAATTGACATTTATTATTTACCATTATATGGTCTGTAAACCATATTATATGCATGTCACTTGTGCCAATATATATGTATATATATATACTTTTTCCCTTAAAGAAATAAGAACTTTCTATTATGCACATATTATTCCTTATACAAGGTTTATTTAAACCATCCCAATTCATACATTGACCATAGTCTTTATGTCATTGTGTACTTATTTTATATCTTCATTCTTAATGTACAATGTACATATGAATGTGCTAGTAAGGTAGTTTTAATAACTATACTTTTGGCCACTCAATATTTTTTTTTTGTGTTACATTGATATCATGATACCACATAGTGTGGTGATTTTACATGTCATTTAACTTTACAACATATAGTTGGCAATTACATATATGTACCGAAAATAATGTATACACATAATACACTTATAATTCTTTATTCCCTTAATTTTCATTAGTCACAATAACCCCACATAATTTAATACCATGTTATAAACGCCTCATTTTATAACATCAAAACTTGTATTAAGATATAACCTATAGTTTTGTAATATTTCCCTTTTATTGCCGAATAGGCATATATTTAATATTTCATTTCCTTTCAAATCCCATACTCTCCAAATATTACAATTTCACCACAATTTTTACGACATACTTAACTTACCATCTATTATAACATTTGAATCATATAGTATGTATACTATATAGTTTCAATATTTCCGAAGAATACAAACAAACCCCTTAGGTTCTGTTTTTATTTGTTTTAACCCTTAACTTCCCATATTTATGCTTCTACCACAAATCTCATAATATTTTTACATATCATATGTTATACCATTCCAAACATTATATTGTTTATAACATATAGTTTTTTTTTGTTTATATGTTATTTCCTTAATATTACCGAACAGCCCATAGCTGTTTGGTATATTTCTTTTCCCAGCCACTATTCTTTTCTTATTTACCCTTTTGACCCAAATTTATATTATTTATTTTCATATGTCACAAAAATCATATATTATACACTTCTACTAATATACCCACTTATATAACTCCAAATATTCCCAAATTTAATACTCAAGATATAAACTATCATATTAACCAAACTACACCTCTACTTTTTGGTATTTACATTTTATACCCCATGAGTTTTAAAAATTCAACATTTCACTTATAATGTTAATATAAGTTCATAAATTAATTATTTATGACTTTAAATTGGTCAAGGCTTTTATCTTGGTCAATGTTGACCCATTGTACACTAGCTTGACCATAGGTTTATGTATTTGCGGTTTTGACCACACTTTCTCAAAAATTACCATTTGACCCCCATAATTTATAAAACTCAATAAGATTCATAGAATATCCCTTTTAACAAATAGTTTTTGGTTTTATTTATATTCAGTCTCTAAAATTTATTTAAATTGCAACTCAACACCAAACTATATCAGTAAGATATATTTTGTTCTAAATTCATTTTAAATCCATTTTTAACTTAATATAGCAATTAAATTAAATGGCCTAAGATGCTAGGCCTCCTTACATTAATTTACATAGAATGTAGTTACACATAAATGTCATAAAACAATATATGTCTACGGCTGATAGTATAGATTCCTTTAATGTTTTTCTAAAATTATTTAATTACTCCACATGACATAATATGTCATCTCAACTTTATATTATCAACTAAAAATGTTATAAAATATTATAACACCTAGTTAAGCTATTCCAAGCTTTGTTCACTCACGGCTTGTATTTAATGTAATCAAATAACATATAGACTTTATCATATACTAAGTTTAGTATGCTTACCATGTTTTCAAGTAATCCAAAACAGCCAAAGCTCTCCAAGGCACACGGCTGGGTTAATAAAATTCTTTAAGTTAGTTTCTAATACAATTTAACACATAAGCTTGATAACATAGCATTTATTTGGTGGGCTTTTCCTTACTTTGTTAGACATATCTGTAAGCTTCTCCTCTTCATTTTTTGTAGAGTTTCTCATGGTAGTAGTACCATGCGGCAGCCTTACATGCATTCAAACAACCTTGTATTAGTCTTTTAATATAAGGGTAACTAAGGCTGATTTGAGCTTAGCATACGCATGACTATTACCTTATCTTGATGGGGTATTTGGGAGTGGCTCACGCCCTGGGTTTAGAGCTGTTTTCAAGACGTACTCCGCCTGTTTTTCCAAGGGAAACAAGTGTTAAACTAGTGCCTATAGTATATGCTCTCGGCAATATATGGAGGAAATAGGCAAGCTTTTCCCTTACCAAAAACGGCACCACAAGGAGGTTTCTGTTTGGTGTTGCTGCTACACAAGGCATTTACGCCTGCCTTCAGTGGACAACAAACATGAGTCATTCACTACTTATATTCACATATGCTACCGGTATTACAAGGAAGAATAAGTTTTGATTTCCTTACCGAAAGGATGGGAAGTCAGCACCCATTACTCACGTTGCAATTGCATGGTTAAAGGAGGTTCTTTCCTCTCTGCTGCGTACATGAGGTAGGTGAGTTTTGAGCTGGGATAACAGGTGTTATAATGGAGTTTAACTAGACACGCATTCGGTAGCACAAGGAGAAGGAAGTGGAATTTTCTCTTCTTACCGATGCTCGGTATAGCAGGGACGCTGCTTGGATTCCTTCACTGCATGAACCACGGTGGTTCTTCATTGCTGGGACGTGAAGAAAGCACGAGGAGGAGCTCATAACGAGCTGGTTACTCCTCTGGTTTGGACGTAGGGAAAAACAAAAAGGACCTCAAAATTAGACATGGATACCACCGGTAAAGCAAGGAAGAAGGGAGTTGATAAGGCTCACCATGACATGGCCACTCAAGAGTGTTCTATTGGGCTTTGCCACGGTTTGAATCAAAGCGTTTCCGCTCTGTTTTGCATGCGAAGAAGAAAAAGGAGTTCAAAATTTTAGTTACGTGCTCTCCTCTGTTCGTTTGAGAAGAACCCAGCACAAAGAGCCCATTTAGAGCTGGGAGGCTCGGAAATACGTTACCGGTAATGGAGAAGGGATTCACGAGCTTTTTCTTACCGAAGTGAATGGAGGTGGAAGTCTATACTTGGAGCTTCTTTTTTTTTATGCGATGGTTTGGTACGTGAAGAAAACGGGAAGATGGTTCATGCTTGTTGGGTGTGCCTCTGGTCTTTTCCTTCTTGAGCCTGGGCGTTGTCGTCTGGAGCAAGTAGCAGCAAGGGAGATCGCATGTGTTCTGTCATGCGAAGAGGGCAAGGAAGACTCAGTACTTGCTCTGTTGTACGTGTGAGTAGTAGTGCACAACTGGGGTGCTTCTCCTGATATTTACGTGACGTAGAGCAGGAGAAAAGAAGCTCGTTGCCAACTTGGAAGGACTGGAAAATGCCGGTCACGTAGGAGAGATGGAGAGGTTGGGCATTGTTCTCGCTGAAAGAACGATATGGAGGTGGCCTGGACTTCCGACTGGAGAAGGAGGAGGATTGGTATATTTCTTTGAGTCGGAATCATTTACCCACTGCAAGCGGTAGTAGACACGGAGAATGGTTTTTCTCCCGGTCGTGAAGCTACAGAGAAGAGATATCGAGAGTAGTTCACGATTCTGGAACAACATGAAGGAAACTGAAGTGTTTTCGCTTCTGTATCGACAAGGAGAACACGGTGTGTCTCTGTAACTGAGCATGGTCCTCGGTTCTGTATTGGAGCAGCAAGCATCGAGGAGATGCTCTCGGTTATGGAGCAGAGCATGGAAAGAAAGAAAATGGGCGCTCACGTAGAGGGAAATGACAGAGGCACTGAGTTGGAAAGAAAAGAGAATCGGTTACGCGTGCTGTCGGTAAGGTAGGTAGTAGTATGGCTAGAGTGTCTAGTGAGGCTTTCTTCTAATCGAAGCAGGTAAGGGTTGTCGGATGGGACAAACAGGGATGGAGCATATCGGTTATTTTTTATTCTGTTCGAGTAGTTACCGTACAAGGAAAGAAGAAGGAGTCGATACCTCTACAGAGGTATGTTTGGTTCCTCTTTTTTTTTTTTGTAATTACCTTACTAGCCTGCTACTAGTTCCAATTTGTTAGTATACCTTACTGAATTTGAGCACAGCTCATCGGTTAAGGCTACGGGAATGGTACGAAAGGTCTCGGGTTCGAATCCCGTCTAGAGCATGTTTGCTCATTTTTTGTTTTAGCCTTATTTATGCTTATCCCTTGTATATGTGCGACCGTGTTAATATGTCGTGTTATTAGCTGCATATACATGTATATAAGCGGTTATTTGTTACGTCACGTTATTTATTATACCTATGTATGAATACGACTATTTTATTTGTCGCGTTTTTGCTATACGTATCTATGCGACTATATTATCATGTCGCGTTTTTAGTTATACGTACAACGTTATAATGTTGTAACGTTACCGTATTAATATGTAACGTCGTCATATTTTCGGACATGTATATGCTCGTACAAAATTTTAATTGTTCGTTCGCTCACAAGTCGTTACATGCTCATAATAATGTACACCTTATTATTTAGGCCATAATTTAATTGGTTATATGCCCAATCTATTTTTAATTAAGTAGGGGTATTTCAATCTACCCCCCTTAAAAAGACTTCGTCCCGAAGTCGCTTTACTTAATTAGGTGTATTAATAACTACCCATATAATCCCATAATGAATATCTATGTGATATTTCATTTACGCATTTCGTGTTGTGCTAATACCGCACATAGCCCTCAATTGTGGCGTTAATTCAAACACATATGGATATAGGCGATCCATCAGCACCATCATTTCCTATCAGTTCTACCAATCGTGACAACCTCCCCGAGGTGTCATACCATATTATCATTCCACATTCCGTATCTAATTATTCGTTACGTATCTAAGTGATATCCTAAGTAATCAATCTACACGGTACAACAATATATATATCACAGTATCATAAAGAAAGTACTACACCTGGGTGTAACACGCCATTAAGTATTTCATAAAATTCATACATACAAATGCACATTTCACACAACAAATCAACCACGTACGCCCCGCGTACCAAACAACACCAACAAAATGAACAAACAACATCACAAACAACGTCCAACAATCAACATCGTATGCCCCGCATACCCACAAACATACCAACAACCAACATCGTATGCCCCGCATACCCACAAACATACCAACAACCAACATCGTATGTCCCGCATACCAACAAACTATTGTATGCCCCGCATACGAAACAACAAAATTCATTGCAAACATGTGCACAGCCAAGAGTCTCTACCCCCCTTAAAAAGGGTTACGCCCCCATACCCCACAAGTATTCAACAGCCGCTCCACAAGGAGCGCTGGATACTTGGCTCTCATAGAGTTCTCTAACTCGCATGTGGTGTTTTCACCTTTGGAGTAGATTATTCTCATGTCAGAGGGACGGGTATGACTCTAGCCCCTTCGGGCTCTTAAATATATAAAGGGTGAGGCACGTATTTGTGCTCTCTCCCAAGTTCGTTCTAATGGGCCCACTCGCTCTGTATGAGGTGCAGACCCATGAACATAGGCTCAATTTCCCTCTTTTCATTACTGTGTTCCTCTTATTTGGATCACTAGCATACATTCGTGTGTCTTCTCCCACTGATATTCAGTTTGAGGTATGATATGACATTGGCTCTTGTTAGTACTTGGTGCTCTTTGCACTTGTCTTTGTAATACCAAGACGTACCAGCCTACATGTCCACGTAGATGATGATTGTCATCCGTGTCTCCTGGTGGTTTTGTTCCAGAGTAATACACTGTTGTAGTTCTTTGATACACACTCTTTTTGATATTCATTGCATCTTTCTGTATTTCTACTAGATTAATAACTTTACAAGTGCAATACCAAAACACTCAGTCCTACAGAGTGCAGAGGCGTAAACTCTCAGCAGCTAATATCTAAAGAGTCAAACAGATAAGATGAGCGAATCATCATGTGAGTGGTACATTCCAAGTCCATTATTCCTTCTTAAGGTATCTGCTAGCATTTAGCTTGTCTCTCATCATTGTGTAGTCACGCGTTTATGTTTACATCATCTGGTAGATTTCCTCTGGGTTGCAAGAACTTGCATGATCCTTATGAGGGTTCTACGTATTATTCGTCCATATAGTGGTTTCTTGTTTCTGTCATCTGCCTCGTCATCTTCGAAGGGTCTCCTTGTCTTCACTGTGTGTTGACCGCTATTCTGTGTTGTAGGTTCTTGGTTTCTCTAGCCCGTTGGTTAACTGCGGCTCTTCTCGTCCATCTTCGAGGTAATCTGCATCACTGTCCGTAGTACGGAGTTGACTACTTCTCGTGTTCCTAACACTACTTGTCTACATGCATGGGGTACCATACTGATACATTACTACTTACCTGACTAACTCAAAATAAGTCTGCCAGGCCCACATGCTCCCATCGGAGTGCGGTCGTCCCATGTCTCGTTTAGTAAACTGGTAGCGTCCGTCACACGACTATTGTGAAGTATTCTATTGTCAATCTCCCTTTTGATGGATGTCCTTGTTGTAGTTTGATGTTGATTGGTCCGCAATGTTGGTTATCTTGTCGTAGGTTCTAATGTTCTAGTAGTATGGTGGTAAGGTGGTTGAAACATTATTTTTGTTATCTGGACTCATGTCCTTAGTAGTGCATTAGAGGCAGCACATGGTTGTTAACCAGTTAAACGTTGATTCGTCTGTATGGCTGCAATCGGTTTATGTAATATTGGTGCTGAGGTAGCAATGTCAGTTCTCTCATCTCCATGAGTACTTCCTCCAGGTTCAATCATTATCACATCTTACATATGCTTCCCGATACGGCGTGGGGTAAGTTCTCATACTTGGGTATTTATATGCGTTCCTTCTTCCGTTTAATTGGGTGTATTGTAGATTGCATGATTGCTTGAGCAATTTGGCTCTCACTTCCCAACCATTCTCATTGATGGTACTGCAAATGAGTTGTCTTTACAATATTATAAGCGAATCCTTGTATGCCACTTCTCATAAGATCAGGTTTGTCCATTAGGACTAAACATTTATCACTATTAGTGACTAGCATTACATGCTGGTATATACTCCTGGTATTCAGCTAGTAAGTGATGTCTTTGTTGTTACTTATTGTTTAGTGCTAGTTACTTGTAACTGCAGTTATTTATATTCAGGTGCGCGGTATGGCGCCTGTTAGTAATTCATCATTGTTATTCACATTGCTTACGGTATGTACCGTAGCTCCATTGCTTCATTATATTAACTTAGACATTGTTACGTTAGTAATATGCCTGGAAAGGTAATTGGAGTCGGTGTTCCCGGTCTCCTGAGCTTATGCCCCTTATTAGTACATTAGGTACTTGCTTATTTACGCTATTTAGCGTTTGGTTTGTGTTTTCTGTAATATCGATTTAGGTGGTTGTCATTGATTCAATTTACACATTCATTCATCACTGACAGTCGTCACGGTAGTAAACGACATGTCTTCACATATATTGATACTTATCATTTTCTTTACATGGCGGGACGCCCATGGCGGTAGCCCTTCTCCTACTTAGAACTTGTCTGATAGTCAGTATGATCCTGACAATACATATAAACTTAATCTTGATGTTGATTAGTTGTGACTGTACATAACAGTATATGGCACTCCTTGGTAAAGGGGATGCTCAGAGGTGGTAATTATCCATGTGTTCAGTGTTGATTCGCGTTCATTGTTGCGAAGGTATTGGTAATGTCCGTATTACGGTAGAATTGTTCTTTTCACTCTTGGTCCATCTGTGGACTGCTACGTTTTACCAATTCTCTTGTGTTCATCACAGGTTGGCGTGTACGTACATATAGTAACTATAAGTTACCTTTATTATAAGTTAAAATGTTATGACATATGTTATGTATAACATTTTATTAAATATGTGGCAATATTGTCATAATGGAAAATATCAGGAGTTGCGGGAAATAAGAATTTTGATGTATGTGCCTTCAGGCAATAATATAGTTTTTATTAAAGGTATGGGTTGTAATATTCAATGAGAGAATGGAGTTTATAAACTAAGGTTAATATAAAATAGACCTTAGGAATTTTAAATATATGTCCTGAAATGTGACAAGATATTAAGATAAGGTTCTTAATATAAATTGCATAATGTAATGCAACAAATCAAATAATCATCTTACATTAAGATGATGAGGAAAATGTGACATATAATATAGGGGGATTTATCATGAAATATGAATATAAGTGTATATATATATGTGACGTGCACGCATATGTGAATAAATATAAATACTGAGGATACGATATAGTTGGAAACTATATGGTAGTGATTGTTATACGATCGTATTCTCTTCGTAATTTTATTTTGTATGATTTAATATATATACAACGTAACTGTTAATCGCAAGTTTCCTTTGCTAGTTGTTTGTAACTAGGATACTGCAGTTTTGTTTATCCTTACTATAATTAATTTTGGCAACTTGTGAAGAGTTTCAGGAGTCATACGACTCTGGTGTGATCAGCACCAGTGTTGCACTAACCTTCCACCCCAATTTGTGGTTGGTTTCCCCTTGATCCCCGGGAATCAGGTTTCACCGTCCACTCCCAATTCAGCCATTTAATGGTTTGATAATTAAATTATGTTATCTTGGCTCTCAGCCTGTGTCATTTGATTCGTCTTGCTTAATAGTTATAATTGTAATGGGCTGGTGTGCCATTTTCATTGCGTTATTCGGACTCGTCGGGTCCTTCAGAGGTTGTAGGCCTCGTATCTTGGTGGTTTATTGTAACAATTGTAGTTATGTAGTTTATACTAGAGGTGTACAATTGTTTGGTGATTACTGGTAGCCATGGTGTCGTACCATAGGTCTACGCAGTTTACAGTATTCGTTGTAACGATAATAGCAGTGGTAACTGCAGTTGTAATTGTTTGCAGCACTTGCAGTGGCAAGTGCGCGGGGTAGACGAAATTATTAGTACATTGTTTAAATCAGCGCTTGCAGTGGCAAGCGCGCCATGCAAGTAGAGTTGTCGGTTCCCGACTCGTTTGTCTCACTGCTGCATTGGCTGTTTAAGCACTGTTAGAGTGATTGTTCATGAATAAGACGGTATTTGGATTTGGGAAAATTTCCCTGACCACATTGTCATTAGAATAATCAAGTCCTCCCTCACATTATATTTACAATAGCGTAGCCCTCCCCACAACACAATACACACCCTCCCTACCGCCACGACAGGGTCCTAGTGTCACGGTATTGTGTGCACATAAGTTTAGGATTGAAGTTTGAACATAACCGGACGGTATTCCCACAAGTTCCTCCACGTTCTCAAGATAATTTCTTTTTACAGTTTGGTGGTTAAGGGTCCCATTACGGGCGACGGTCTCGCGAGTTCATGGTGCTCCCGTCCGCTTGCCCTGATGTTCTTGGGTATCCTTTCCACGACGTTATAGTAGTTTGGCGCTCGCCTCTGCAGGCCTATTGATCGGCGCTTGGTCCTCAATGGAGGGTATGACATTGAGTTGTATTAATGTTACAGGAGTAGGAATTATTCATTCGCTGCTGAGTGTTCAGACAGTCCGTTGGGCTTGGTAGCCCTTTTTCCTATATTGGGGATTATGTTTCTTAGTTGAATTAAACTCAATGGGTTGTGTGGGGAGGGGTATTGTCGGCGGTAGATCATACTGGACTTCCCATGAAAGTGGACTGTCGCCAATGTACTCATGACTTTGTGTCTCCTCCTGCTGAGCTCTCATCTGGACCTTAACAGGGGTAATATTCCCGGGCCTTTATGCCCTTGGTCAGCTTCCTGGCTCACACCACCACTAGCCTTCAGTATTACCGTTCGTCTTCTCAAAACGCACCATATCACAATCAACTCGTTTGTGTGCCTCAAGGCTAACACTTGCAGGCCAAAGGCTCTGCCAACACATAATTTCATTAAGACCAGACGTTTCGTACCTCACAAACGTTTCCCAAGTTTCCCAAATCCTAAGCTCACTGTCTTAACCTAGTATCTCTCGTCATCAGAGCGGTACTCCGCTCTGATACCACTTTTGTAACACCCCCTCTCAAATAAACACGTAATAGTCACTCACGTCAACAGATAAAATAAGGCGTCTTACAGCGGAAGAATAACAACATCATTAAAACTCACTCGGGTGTCACCTGCCATTACCCGCCCATGCGAGTAACGGAGCAGAACTAAATCCAACACTAAACAACAACACTACTAACCGCTGTGACAACGAGATATACTATACATCATACTAAGTCCGCATCCTATACATCATTCTATCCAAGGGTAACTTTACGACAAGTGAGCATCTACTCAAGTCCCAAATAAATACAACCATACCATACCATTCCACACTCGTACTGGTGTTATACAAATAAATTTTGTGTACAGTAATTTAATTCACCCTGACTACCCGGTACCCGCACTTCGGCTTCACGTGATCAGCAACCTGCAATAAGTGTAGTCTCAGCGATAGACGCTGAGTATGCCGGATCTGGACCCTATTGGTCACTTGTCATTTTTAACCGTCTTGATATTAGATTGATTTCATGCTTTACCATTTACAGATATAATAGATACTGTAACAGCATGCATGATTATAATCATTCATCCAATCCAATCAGTCATATATGAATATACACAGTATTATCATACATCATACAATACAATAGCATTGAGAACTCATTCATCGTATGTTAACATCATCACGTAATACATCACTCGGCCCTCCGGGCCTTCACATATCATTTGTTTTAGTTAGCACAATCGGGCGTCAGTTAGGACAACCCGAAATATACTCACTTGGACAGTAGTCCCACGTACACACAAAGGTGCTCACTGCCCTGATCATCCGAAGACTCTGGACTTATTCACTTTGCCTTTGTAAAGGCGTCCATTTAGGTGGCCAAGGGCCTGGTGCCAACGGTAGCACACTCCGCCTGACGATCTATGTAGGCTCGTTCAGGATTAACTAGGGTAAACCCGATACGGGATAACCCAAGAGATCTCTACGCGCGACCAGCAGCCAGTGACTGTCTGGATTAAGGTACATCATCACATTCATTCACATTCCACTGTTAGCTTTGTTAGTTAGATAGTCAGTTACAGTTTTAGTTATGGAGAACATCACTTAATTTGTTGGCTGCCCTCTGGGTCTTACGCATGCCTAGAATTATTCTAGGTAGTATTCACGTTCGAGTCAAAGCTCTAGAGACCGACGTTGTCGTGTCCCGTTCCTAAGTGTTTTACTTAGGTTATAACTACATACTTGTAATACTTAGCGTTAGGTCAAGCAACAGTGGTCACAATCACACATTTCGCATATGTAGTTTTGTATAAGTCGATCTATAGTCGACGTAGTGTTAGTCCCGTAGGACGTTCGTGCATAGATAATTAATGCAGTAAACATAACTACACATCACACACATAAATCACATACATACATTCACACAAGTTATTTATCAAACAAATCCGAGCCCGAGGAATTCCTCAGGACAACCCGGATCAAATCCCTTTACATACCGTACACCGTGGACCAAGGATGCGCATATGGATCTCTAAGCTTCTCGAGCGCACGTCCGACGGCGGTCTAACAATACGAAGAACGCTAATGTCAATCCACATGACAATACGATTCGGTATTTCCGAATAACGCCAGTAACCCTGGTAATACAACTGTTATGAGTTAAGGTATCATTATACTTAAGACTCTTTATTCGTAGTAGTATTGATATACGGTTTACAAGGACGTCGGTTTTTATTCGAACGTCATGGCTAACGTTCCCAAAACGTAGGAATTATTTTTTTCCAAATCCATAGTATTTTACCAACGTACAACTCCCCAATTATATAACAACTTGTACTCGTTCATAACCTTATGACATCATAGTATATATTTATACTTATAAATTGACATTTATTATTTACCATTATATGGTCTGTAAACCATATTATATATGCATGTCACTTGTGCCAATAATATATGATATATATATACTTTGTTCCCTTAAAGAAATAAGAACTTTCTATTATGCACATATTATTCCTTATACAAGGTTTATTTAAACCATCCCAATTCATACATTGACCATAGTCTTTATGTCATTGTGTACTATATTTTATATCTTCATTCTTAATGTACAATGTACATATGAATGTGCTAGTAAGGTAGTTTTAATAACTATACTTTTGGCCACTCAATATTTTTTTTTTGTGTTACATTGATATCATGATACCACATAGTGTGGTGATTTTACATGTCATTTAACTTTACAACATATAGTTGGCAATTACATATATGTACCGAAAATAATGTATACACATAATACACTTATAATTCTTTATTCCCTTAATTTTCATTAGTCACAATAACCCCACATAATTTAATACCATGTTATAAACGCCTCATTTTATAACATCAAAACTTGTATTAAGATATAACCTATAGTTTTGTAATATTTCCCTTTTATTGCCGAATAGGCATATATTTAATATTTCATTTCCTTTCAAATCCCATACTCTCCAAATATTACAATTTCACCACAATTTTTACGACATACTTAACTTACCATCTATTATAACATTTGAATCATATAGTATGTATACTATATAGTTTCAATATTTCCGAAGAATACAAACAAACCCCTTAGGTTCTGTTTTATTTGTTTTAACCCTTAACTTCCCATATTTATGCTTCTACCACAAATCTCATAATATTTTTACATATCATATGTTATACCATTCCAAACATTATATTGTTTATAACATATAGTTTTTTTTTGTTTATGTTATTTCCTTAATATTACCGAACAGCCCATAGCTGTTTGGTATATTTCTTTTCCCAGCCACTATTCTTTTCTTATTTACCCTTTTGACCCAAATTTATATATTTATTTTCATATGTCACAAAAATCATATATTATACACTTCTACTAATATACCCACTTATATAACTCCAAATATTCCCAAATTTAATACTCAAGATATAAACTATCATATTAACCAAACTACACCTCTACTTTTGGTATTTACATTTTATACCCCATGAGTTTTAAAAATTCAACATTTCACTTATAATGTTTATAAGTTCATAAATTAATTATTTATGACTTTAAATTGGTCAAGGCTTTTATCTTGGTCAATGTTGACCCATTGTACACTAGCTTGACCATAGGTTTATGTATTTGCGGTTTTGACCACACTTTCTCAAAAATTATCATTTGACCCCCATAATTTATAAAACTCAATAAGATTCATAGAATATCCCTTTTAACAAATAGTTTTTGGTTTTATTTATATTCAGTCTCTAAAATTTATTTAAATTGCAACTCAACACCAAACTATTTCAGTAATATATATTTTGTTCTAAATTCATTTTAAATCCATTTTTAACTTAATATAGCAATTAAATTAAATGGCCTAAGATGCTAGGCCTCCTTACATTAATTTACATAGAATGTAGTTACACATAAATGTCATAAAACAATATATGTCTACGGCTGATAGTATAGATTCCTTTAATGTTTTTCTAAAATTATTTAATTACTCCACATGACATAATATGTCATCTCAACTTTATATTATCAACTAAAAATGTTATAAAATATTATAACACCTAGTTAAGCTATTCCAAGCTTTGTTCACTCACGGCTTGTATTTAATGTAATCAAATAACATATAGACTTTATCATATACTAAGTTTAGTATGCTTACCATGTTTTCAAGTAATCCAAAACAGCCAAAGCTCTCCAAGGCACACGGCTGGGTTAATAAAATTCTTTAAGTTAGTTTCTAATACAATTTAACACATAAGCTTGATAACATAGCATTTATTTGGTGGGCTTTTCCTTACTTTGTTAGACATATCTGTAAGCTTCTCCTCTTCATTTTTTGTAGAGTTTCTCATGGTAGTAGTACCATGCGGCAGCCTTTCATTCAAACAACCTTGTATTAGTCTTTTAATATAAGGGTAACTAAGGCTGATTTGAGCTTAGCATACGCATGACTATTACCTTATCTTGATGGGGTATTTGGGAGTGGCTCACGCCCTGGGTTTAGAGCTGTTTTCAAGACGTACTCTCGCCTGTTTTTCCAAGGGAAACAAGTGTTAAACTAGTGCCTATAGCAGTATATGCTCTCGGCAATATATGGAGGAAATAGGCAAGCTTTTCCCTTACCAAAAACGGCACCACAAGGAGGTTTCTGTTCGAGTGTTGCTGCTACACAAGGCATTTACGCCTGCCTTCAGTGGACAACAAACATGAGTCATTCACTACTTATATTCACATATGCTACCGGTATTACAAGGAAGAATAAGTTTTGATTTCCTTACCGAAAGGATGGGAAGTCAGCACCCATTACTCACGTTGCAATTGCATGGTTAAAGGAGGTTCTTTCCTCTCTGCTGCGTACATGAGGTAGGTGAGTTTTGAGCTGGGATAACAGGTGTTATAATGGAGTTTAACTAACACACGCATTCGGTAGCACAAGGAGAAGGAAGTGGAATTTTCTCTTCTTACCGATGCTCGGTATAGCAGGGACGCTGCTTGGATTCCTTCACTGCATGAACCACGGTGGTTCTTCATTGCTGGGACGTGAAGAAAGCACGAGGAGGAGCTCATAACGAGCTGGTTACTCCTCTGGTTTGGACGTAGGGAAAAACAAAAAGGACCTCAAAATTAGACATGGATACCACCGGTAAAGCAAGGAAGAAGGGAGTTGATAAGGCTCACCATGACATGGCCACTCAAGTGTTCTATTGGGCTTTGCCACGGTTTGAATCAAAGCGTTTCCCCTCTGTTTTGCATGCGAAGAAGAAAAAGAAGGAGTTCAAAAATTTAGTTACGTGCTCTCCTCTGTTCGTTCGAGAAGAACCCAGCACAAAGAGCCCATTTAGAGTGGGAGGCTCGGAAATACGTTACCGGTAATGGAGAAGGGATTCACGAGCTTTTTCTTACCGAAGTGAATGGAGGTGGAAGTCTATACTTGGAGCTTCTTTTTTTTTTTTTATGCGATGGTTTGGTACGTGAAGAAAACGGGAAGATGGTTCATGCTTGTTGGGTGTGCCTCTGGTCTTTTCCTTCTTGAGCCTGGGCGTTGTCGTCTGGAGCACGTAGCAGCAAGGGAGATCGCATGTGTTCTGTCATGCGAAGAGGGCAAGGAAGACTCAGTACTTGCTCTGTTGTACGTGTGAGTAGTAGTGCACAACTGTGGTGCTTCTCCTGATATTTACGTGACGTAGAGCAGGAGAAAAGAAGCTCATTGCCAACTTGGAAGGACTGGAAAATGCCGGTCACGTAGGAGAGATGGAGAGGTTGGGCATTGTTCTCGCTGAAAGAACGATATGGAGGTGGCCTGGACTTCCGGCTGGAGAAGGAGGAGGATTGGTATATTTCTTTGAGTCGGAATCATTTACCCACTGCAAGCGGTAGTAGACACGGAGAATGGTTTTTCTCCCGGTCGTGAAGCTACAGAGAAGAGATATCGAGAGTAGTTCACGATTCTGAACAGCATGAAGGAAACTGAAGTGTTTTCGCTTCTGTATCGACAAGGAGAACACGGTGTGTCTCTGTAACTGAGCATGGTCCTCGGTTCTGTATTGGAGCAGCAAGCATCGAGGAGATGCTCTCGGTTATGGAGCAGAGCATGGAAAGAAAGAAAATGGGCGCTCATGTAGAGGGAAATGACAGAGGCACTGAGTTGGAAAGAAAAAGAATCGGTTACGCGTGCTGTCGGTAAGGTAGGTAGTAGTATGGCTAGAGTGTCTAGTGAGGCTTTCTTCTAATCGAAGCAGGTAAGGGTTGTCGGATGGGACAACGGATGGAGCATATCGGTTATTTTTTATTCTGTTCGAGTAGTTACCGTACAAGGAAAGAAGAAGGAGTCGATACCTCTACAGAGGTATGTTTGGTTCCTCTTTTTTTTTTTTTGTAATTACCTTACTAGCCTGCTACTAGTTCCAATTTGTTAGTATGCCTTACTGAATTTGAGCACAGCTCATTCGGTTAAGGCTACGGGAATGGTACGAAAGGTCTCGGGTTCGAATCCCATCTAGAGCATGTTTGCTCATTTTTTGTTTTAGCCTTATTTATGCTTATCCCTTGTATATGTGCGACCGTGTTAATATGTCGTGTTATTAGCTGCATATACATGTATATAAGCGGTTATTTGTTACGTCACGTTATTTATTATACCTATGTATGAATACGACTATTTTATTTGTCGCGTTTTTGCTATACGTATCTATGCGACTATATTATCATGTCGCATTTTTAGTTATACGTACAACGTTATAATGTTGCAATGTTACCATATTAATATGTAACGTCGTCATATTTTCGGACCTATGTATATGCTCGTACAAAATTTTAATTGTTCGTTCGCTCACAAGTCGTTACATGCTCATAATAATGTACACCTTATTATTTAGGCCATAATTTAATTGGTTATATGCCCAATCTATTTTTAATTAAGTAGGGGTATTTCAATCTACCCCCCTTAAAAAGACTTTGTCCCGAAGTCGCTTTACTTAATTAGGTGTATTAATAACTACCCATATAATCCCATAATGAATATCTATGTGATATTTCATTTACGCATTTCGTGTTGTGCTAATACCGCACATAGCCCTCAATTGTGGCGTTAATTCAAACACATATGGATATAGGCGATCCATCAGCACCATCATTTCCTATCAGTTCTACCAATCGTGACAACCTCCCCGAGGTGTCATACCATATTATCATTCCACATTCCGTATCTAATTATTCGTTACGTATCTAAGTGATATCCTAAGTAATCAATCTACACGGTACAACAATATATATCGTAGTATCATAAAGAAAGTACTACACCTGGGTGTAACACGCCATTAAGTATTTCATAAAATTCATACATACAAATGCACATTTCACACAACAAATCAACCACGTACGCCCCGCGTACCAAACAACACCAACAAAATGAACAAACAACATCACAAACAACGTCCAACAATCAACATCGTATGCCCCGCATACCCACAAACATACCAACAACCAACATCGTATGCCCCGCATACCCACAAACATACCAACAACCAACATCGTATGTCCCGCATACCAACAAACTATTGTATGCCCCGCATACGAAACAACAAAATTCATTGCAAACATGTGCACAGCCAAGAGGCTCTACCCCCTTAAAAAGGGTTACGCCCCCGTACCCCACAAGTATTCAACAGCCGCTCCACAAGGAGCGCTGGATACTTGGCTCTCATAGAGTTCTCTAACTCGCATGTGGTGTTTTCACCTTTGGAGTAGATTATTCTCATGTCAGAGGGACGGGTATGACTCTAGCCCCTTCGGGCTCTTAAATATATAAAGGGTGAGGCACGTATTTGTGCTCTCTCCCAAGTTCGTTCTAATGGGCCCACTCGCTCTGTATGAGGTGCAGACCCATGAACATAGGCTCAATTTCCCTCTTTTCATTACTGTGTTTCCTCTTATTTGGATCACTAGCATACATTCGTGTGTCTTCTCCCACTGATATTCAGT
This sequence comes from Limonium bicolor, assembly GCA_023374045.1. Classification (NCBI taxonomy): domain Eukaryota; kingdom Viridiplantae; phylum Streptophyta; class Magnoliopsida; order Caryophyllales; family Plumbaginaceae; genus Limonium; species Limonium bicolor. The sequence continues at coordinate 17,117,141 of CM041778.1, read as the reverse complement.
TTGAGGTATGATATGACATTGGCTCTTGTTAGTACTTGGTGCTCTTTGCACTTGTCTTTGTAATACCAAGACGTACCAGCCTACATGTCCACGTAGATGATGATTGTCATCCGTGTCTCCTGGTGGTTTTGTTCCAGAGTAATACACTGTTGTAGTTCTTTGATACACACTCTTTTTGATATTCATTGCATCTTTCTGTATTTCTACTAGATTAATAACTTTACAAGTGCAATACCAAAACACTCAGTCCTACAGAGTGCAGAGGCGTAAACTCTCAGCAGCTAATATCTAAAGAGTCAAACAGATAAGATGAGCGAATCATCATGTGAGTGGTACATTCCAAGTCCATTATTCCTTCTTAAGGTATCTGCTAGCATTTAGCTTGTCTCTCATCATTGTGTAGTCACGCGTTTATGTTTACATCATCTGGTAGATTTCCTCTGGGTTGCAAGAACTTGCATGATCCTTATGAGGGTTCTACGTATTATTCGTCCATATAGTGGTTTCTTGTTTCTGTCATCTGCCTCGTCATCTTCGAAGGGTCTCCTTGTCTTCACTGTGTGTTGACCGCTATTCTGTGTTGTAGGTTCTTGGTTTCTCTAGCCCGTTGGTTAACTGCGGCTCTTCTCGTCCATCTTCGAGGTAATCTGCATCACTGTCCGTAGTACGGAGTTGACTACTTCTCGTGTTCCTAACACTACTTGTCTACATGCATGGGGTACCATACTGATACATTACTACTTACCTGACTAACTCAAAATAAGTCTGCCAGGCCCACATGCTCCCATCGGAGTGCTGTCGTCCCATGTCTCGTTTAGTAAACTGGTAGCGTCCGTCACACGGCTATTGTGAAGTATTCTATTGTCAATCTCCCTTTTGATGGATGTCCTTGTTGTAGTTTGATGTTGATTGGTCCGCAATGTTGGTTATCTTGTCGTAGGTTCTAATGTTCTAGTAGTATGGTGGTAAGGTGGTTGAAATTATTTTTGTATCTGGACTCATGTCCTTAGTAGTGCATTAGAGGCAGCACATGGTTGTTAACCAGTTAAACGTTGATTCGTCTGTATGGCTGCCATTGGTTTATGTAATATTGGTGCTGAGGTAGCAATGTCAGTTTTCTCATCTCCATGAGTACTTCCTCCAGATTTAATCATTATCACATCTTACATATGCTTCCCGATACGGCGTGGGGTAAGTTCATACTTGGGTATTTATATGCGTTCCTCTTCCGTTTAATTGGGTGTGTTGTAGATTGCATGATTGCTTGAGCAATTTGGCTCTCACTTCCCAACCATTCTCATTGATGGTACTGCAAATGAGTTGTCTTTACAAATATTATAAGCGAATCCTTGTATGCCACTTCTCATAAGATCAGGTTTGTCCATTAGGACTAAACATTTATCACTATTAGTGACTAGCATTACATGCTGGTATATACTCCTGGTATTCAGCTAGTAAGTGATGTCTTTGTTGTTACTTATTGTTTAGTGCTAGTTACTTGTAACTGCAGTTATTTATATTCCAGGTGCGCGGTATGGCGCCTGTTAGTAATTCATCATTGTTATTCACATTGCTTACGGTATGTACCGTAGCTCCATTGCTTCATTATATTAACTTAGACATTGTTACGTTAGTAATATGCCTGGAAAGGTAATTGGAGTCGGTGTTCCCGGTCTCCTGAGCTTATGCCCCTTATTAGTACATTAGGTACTTGCTTATTTACGCTATTTAGCGTTTGGTTTGTGTTTTCTGTAATATCGATTTAGGTGGTTGTCGTTGATTCAATTTACACATTCATTCATCACTGACAGTCGTCACGGTAGTAAACGACATGTCTTCCACATATATTGATACTTATCATTTTCTTTACATGGCGGGACGCCCATGGCGGTAGCCCTTCTCCTACTTAGAACTTGTCTGATAGTCAGTATGATCCTGACAATACATATAAACTTAATCTTGATGTTGATTAGTTGTGACTGTACATAACAGTATATGGCACTCCTTGGTAAAGGGGGTGCTCAGAGGTGGTAATTATCCATGTGTTCAGTGTTGATTCGCGTTCATTGTTGCGAAGGTATTGGTAATGTCCGTATTACGGTAGAATTGTTCTTTTCACTCTTGGTCCATCTGTGGACTGCTACGTTTTACCAATTCTCTTGTGTTCATCACAGGTTGGCGTGTACGTACATATAGTTAGTAACTATAAGTTACCTTTATTATAAAGTTAAAATGTTATGACATATGTTATGTATAACATTTTATTAAATATGTGGCAATATTGTCATAATGGAAAATATCAGGAGTTGCGGGAAATAAGAATTTTGATGTATGTGCCTTCAGGCAATAATATAGTTTTTATTAAAGGTATGGGTTGTAATATTCAATGAGAGAATGGAGTTTATAAACTAAGGTTAATATAAAATAGACCTTAGGAATTTTAAATATATGTCCTGAAATGTGACAAGATATTAAGATAAGGTTCTTAATATAAATTGCATAATGTAATGCAACAAATCAAATAATCATCTTACATTAAGATGATGAGGAAAATGTGACATATAATATAGGGGGATTTATCATGAATATGAATATAAGTGTATATATATATGTGGCGTGCACGCATATGTGAATTATAAATACTGAGGATACGATATAGTTGGAAACTATATGGTAGTGATTGTTATACGATCGTATTCTCTTCGTAATTTTATTTTGTATGATTTAATATATATACAACGTAACTGTTAATCGCAAGTTTCCTTTGCTAGTTGTTTGTAACTAGGATACTGCAGTTTTGTTTATCCTTACTATAATTAATTTTGGCAACTTGTGAAGAGTTTCAGGAGTCATACGACTCTGGTGTGATCAGCACCAGTGTTGCACTAACCTTCCACCCCAATTTGTGGTTGGTTTCCCCTTGATCCCCGGGAATCAGGTTTCACCGTCCACTCCCAATTCAGCCATTTAATGGTTTGATAATTAAATTATGTTATCTTGGCTCTCAGCCTGTGTCATTTGATTCGTCTTGCTTAATAGTTATAATTGTAATGGGCTGGTGTGCCATTTTCATTGCGTTATTCGGACTCGTCGGGTCCTTCAGAGGTTGTAGGCCTCGTATCTTGGTGGTTTATTGTAACAATTGTAGTTATGTAGTTTATACTAGAGGTGTACAATTGTTTGGTGATTATGGTAGCCATGGTGTCGTACCATAGGTCTACGCAGTTTACAGTATTCGTTGTAACGATAATAGCAGTGGTAACTGCAGTTGTAATTGTTTGCAGCACTTGCAGTGGCAAGTGCGCGGGGTAGACGAAATTATTAGTACATTGTTTAAATCAGCGCTTGCAGTGGCAAGCGCGCCATGCAAGTAGAGTTGTCGGTTCCCGACTCGTTTGTCTCACTGCTGCATTGGCTGTTTAAGCACTGTTAGAGTGATTGTTCATGAATAAGACGGTATTTGGATTTGGGAAAATTTCCCTGACCACATTGTCATTAGAATAATCAAGTCCTCCCTCACATTATATTTACAATAGCGTAGACGTTTGGACTTTGTCTCCCTATAGGTACCGCCACGACAGGGTCCTAGTGTCACGGTATTGTGTGCACATAAGTTTAGGATTGAAGTTTGAACATAACCGGACGGTATTCCCACAAGTTCCTCCACGTTCTCAAGATAATTTCTTTTTACAGTTTGGTGGTTAAGGGTCCCATTACGGGCGACGGTCTCGCGGAGTTCATGGTGCTCCCGGTCCGCTTGCCCTGATGTTCTTGGGTGATCCTTTCCACGACGTTATAGTAGTAGTGGCGCTCGCCTCTGGCAGTGCCTATTGATACGGCGCTTGGTCGTCAATGGAGGTATGACATTGAGGTTGTATTAATGTTACAGGAGTAGGAATTATTCATTCGCTGCTAGAGTGTTCAGACAGTCCGTTGGGCTTGGTAGCCCTTTTTCCTATATTCGGGGATTATGTTTCTTAGTTGAATTAAACTCAATGGGTTGTGGCGGGAGGGGTATTGTCGGCGGTAGATCGTACTGGACTTCCACATGAAAGTGGACTGTCGCCAATGTACTCATGACGTTTGTGTCTCCTCCTGCTGAGCTCTCAGCTGGACCTTAACAGGGGTAATATTCCCGGGCCTTTATGCCCTTGGTCAGCTTCCTGGCTCACACCACCACTAGCCTTCAGTATTACCGTTCGTCTTCTCAATAACGCACCATATCACAATCAACTCGTTTGTGTGCCTCAAGGCTAACACTTGCAGGCCAAAGGCTCTGCCAACACATAATTTCATTAGGACACAGACGTTTCGTACCTCACAAACGTTTCCCAAGTTTCCCAAATCCTAAGCTCACTGTCTTAACCTAGTATCTCGTCATCAGAGCCGCTCTGATACCACTTTTGTAACACCCCTCTCAAATAAACACGTAATAGTCACTCACGTCAACAGATAAAATAAGGCGTCTTACAGCGGAAGAATAACAACATCATTAAAACTCACTCGGGTGTCACCTGCCATTACCCGCCCATGCGAGTAACGGAGCAGAACTAAATCCAACACTAAACAACAACTACTAACCGCTGTGACAACGAGATATACTATACATCATACTAAGTCCGCATCCTATACATCATTCTATCCAAGGGTAACTTTACGACAAGTGAGCATCTACTCAAGTCCCAAATAAATACAACCATACCATTCCACACTCGTACTGACGGTGTTATACAAATAAATTTTGTGTACAGTAATTTAATTCACCCTGACTACCCGGTACCCGCACTTCGGCTTCACGTTGATCAGCAACCTGCGCAATAAGTGTAGTCTCAGCGATAGACGCTGAGTATGCCGGATCTGGACCCTATTGGTCACTTGTCATTTTTAACCGTCTTGATATTAGATTGATTTCATGCTTTACCATTTTACAGATATAATAGATACTGTAACAGCATGCATGATTATATAATCATTCATCCAATCCAATCAGTCATATATGAATATACACAGTATTATCATACATCATACAATACAATAGCATTGAGAACTCATTCATCGTATGTTAACATCATCACGTAATACATCACTTGGCCCTCCGGGCCTTCACATATCATTTGTTTTAGTTAGCACAATCGGGCGTCAGTTAGGACAACCCGAAATATACTCACTTGGACAGTAGTCCCACGTACACACAAAGGTGCTCACTGCCCTGATCATCTGAAGACTCTGGGACTTATTCACTTTGCCTTTGTAAAGGCGTCCATTTAGGTGGCCAGGGCCTGGTGCCAACGGTAGCACACTCCGCCTGACGATCTATGTAGGCTCGTTCAGGATTAAGTAGGGTAAACCCGATACGGGATAACCCAAGAGATCTCTACGCGCGACCAGCAGCCAGTGACTGTCTGGATTAAGGTACATCATCACATTCATTCACATTCCACTGTTAGCTTTGTTAGTTAGATAGTCAGTTACAGTTTTAGTTATGGAGAACATCACTTAATTTGTTGGCTGCCCTCTGGGTCTTACGCATGCCTAGAATTATTCTAGGTAGTATTCACGTTCGAGTCAAAGCTCTAGAGACCGACGTTGTCGTGTCCCGTTCCTAAGTGTTTTACTTAGGTTATAACTACATACTTGTAATACTTAGCGCATTAGGTCAAGCAACAGTGGTCACAATCACACATTTCGCATATGTAGTTTTGTATAAGTCGATCTATAGTCGACGTAGTGTTAGTCCCGTAGGACGTTCGTGCATAGATAATTAATGCAGTAAACATAACTACACATCACACACATAAATCACATACATACATTCACACAAGTTATTTATCAAACAAATCCGAGCCCGAGGAATTCCTGAGGACAACCCGGATCAAATCCCTTTACATACCGTACACCGTGGACCAAGGATGCGCAATATGGATCTCTAAGCTTCTCGAGCGCACACGTCCGACGGGCGGTCTAACAATACGAAGAATGCTAAATGTCAATCCACATGACAATACGATTCGGTATTTCCGAATAACGCCAGTAACCCTGGTAATACAACTGTTATGAGTTAAGGTATCATTATACTTAAGACTCTTTATTCGTAGTATGTATTGATATACGGTTTACAAGGACGTCGGTTTTTATTCGAACGTCATGGCTAACGTTCCCAAAACGTAGGAATTATTTTTTTCCAAATCCATAGTATTTTACCAACGTACAACTCCCCAATTATATAACAACTTGTACTCGTTCATAACCTTATGACATCATAGTATATATTTATACTTATAAATTGACATTTATTATTTACCATTATATGGTCTGTAAACCATATTATATATGCATGTCACTTGTGCCAATATATATATGTATATATATATACTTTGTTCCCTTAAAGAAATAAGAACTTTCTATTATGCACATATTATTCCTTATACAAGGTTTATTTAAACCATCCCAATTCATACATTGACCATAGTCTTTATGTCATTGTGTACTATATTTTATATCTTCATTCTTAATGTACAATGTACATATGAATGTGCTAGTAAGGTAGTTTTAATAACTATACTTTTGGCCACTCAATATATTTTTTTTTTGTGTTACATTGATATCATGATACCACATAGTGTGGTGATTTTACATGTCATTTAACTTTACAACATATAGTTGGCAATTACATATATGTACCGAAAATAATGTATACACATAATACACTTATAATTCTTTATTCCCTTAATTTTCATTAGTCACAATAACCCCACATAATTTAATACCATGTTATAAACGCCTCATTTTATAACATCAAAACTTGTATTAAGATATAACCTATAGTTTTGTAATATTTCCCTTTTATTGCCGAATAGGCATATATTTAATATTTCATTTCCTTTCAAATCCCATACTCTCCAAATATTACAATTTCACCACAATTTTTACGACATACTTAACTTACCATCTATTATAACATTTGAATCATATAGTATGTATACTATATAGTTTCAATATTTCCGAAGAATACAAACAAACCCCTTAGGTTCTGTTTTTATTTGTTGTAACCCTTAACTTCCCATATTTATGCTTCTACCACAAATCTCATAATATTTTTACATATCATATGTTATACCATTCCAAACATTATATTGTTTATAACATATAGTTTTTTTTGTTTATATGTTATTTCCTTAATATTACCGAACAGCCCATAGCTGTTTGGTATATTTCTTTTCCCAGCCACTATTTTTTTCTTATTTACCCTTTTGACCCAAATTTATATTATTTATTTTCATATGTCACAAAAATCATATTATACACTTCTACTAATACCCACTTTATAACTCCAAATATTCCCAAATTTAATACTCAAGATATAAACTATCATATTAACCAAACTACACCTCTACTTTTTGGTATTTACATTTTATACCCCATGAGTTTTAAAAATTCAACATTTCACTTATAATGTTAATATAAGTTCATAAATTAATTATTTATGACTTTAAATTGGTCAAGGCTTTTATCTTGGTCAATGTTGACCCATTGTACACTAGCTTGACCATAGGTTTATGTATTTGCGGTTTTGACCACACTTTCTCAAAAATTACCATTTGACCCCCATAATTTATAAAACTCAATAAGATTCATAGAATATCCCTTTTAACAAATAGTTTTGGTTTTATTTATATTCAGTCTCTAAAATTTATTTAAATTGCAACTCAACACCAAACTATTCAGTAAATATATATTTGTTCTAAATTCATTTTAAATCCATTTTTAACTTAATATAGCAATTAAATTAAATGGCCTAAGATGCTAGGCCTCCTTACATTAATTTACATAGAATGTAGTTACACATAAATGTCATAAAACAATATATGTCTACGGCTGATAGTATAGATTCCTTTAATGTTTTTCTAAAATTATTTAATTACTCCACATGACATAATATGTCATCTCAACTTTATATTATCAACTAAAAATGTTATAAAATATTATAACACCTAGTTAAGCTATTCCAAGCTTTGTTCACTCACGGCTTGTATTTAATGTAATCAAATAACATATAGACTTATCATATACTAAGTTTAGTATGCTTACCATGTTTTCAAGTAATCCAAAACAGCCAAAGCTCTCCAAGGCACACGGCTGGGTTAATAAAATTCTTTAAGTTAGTTTCTAATACAATTTAACACATAAGCTTGATAACATAGCATTTATTTGGTGGGCTTTTCCTTACTTTGTTAGACATATCTGTAAGCTTCTCCTCTTCATTTTTTGTAGAGTTTCTCATGGTAGTAGTACCATGCGGCAGCCTTACATGCATTCAAACAACCTTGTATTAGTCTTTTAATATAAGGGTAACTAAGGCTGATTTGAGCTTAGCATACGCATGACTATTACCTTATCTTGATGGGGTATTTGGGAGTGGCTCACGCCCTGGGTTTAGAGATGTTTTCAAGACGTACTCCCGCCTGTTTTTCCAAGGGAAACAAGTGTTAAACTAGTGCCTATAGCAGTATATGCTCTCGGCAATATATGGAGGAAATAGGCAAGCTTTTCCCTTACCAAAAACGGCACCACAAGGAGGTTTCTGTTTGGGTGTTGCTGCTACACAAGGCATTTACGCCTGCCTTCAGTGGACAACAAACATGAGTCATTCACTACTTATATTCACATATGCTACCGGTATTACAAGGAAGAATAAGTTTTGATTTCCTTACCGAAAGGATGGGAAGTCAGCACCCATTACTCACGTTGCAATTGCATGGTTAAAGGAGGTTCTTTCCTCTCTGCTGCGTACATGAGGTAGGTGAGTTTTGAGCTGGGATAACAGGTGTTATAATGGAGTTTAACTAGCACACGCATTCGGTAGCACAAGGAGAAGGAAGTGGAATTTTCTCTTCTTACCGATGCTCGGTATAGCAGGGACGCTGCTTGGATTCCTTCACTGCATGAACCACGGTGGTTCTTCATTGCTGGGACGTGAAGAAAGCACGAGGAGGAGCTCATAACGAGCTGGTTACTCCTCTGGTTTGGACGTAGGGAAAAACAAAAAGGACCTCAAAATTAGACATGGATACCACCGGTAAAGCAAGGAAGAAGGGAGTTGATAAGGCTCACCATGACATGGCCACTCAAGAGTGTTCTATTGGGCTTTGCCACGGTTTGAATCAAAGCGTCCCCTCTGTTTTGCATGCGAAGAAGAAAAAGAAGGAGTTCAAAAATTTAGTTACGTGCTCTCCTCTGTTCGTTCGAGAAGAACCCAGCACAAAGAGCCCATTTAGAGCTGGGAGGCTCGGAAATACGTTACCGGTAATGGAGAAGGGATTCACGAGCTTTTTCTTACCGAAGTGAATGGAGGTGGAAGTCTATACTTGGAGCTTCTTTTTTTTATGCGATGGTTTGGTACGTGAAGAAAACGGGAAGATGGTTCATGCTTGTTGGGTGTGCCTCTGGTCTTTTCCTTCTTGAGCCTGGGCGTTGTCGTCTGGAGCAAGTAGCAGCAAGGGAGATCGCATGTGTTCTGTCATGCGAAGAGGGCAAGGAAGACTCAGTACTTGCTCTGTTGTACGTGTGAGTAGTAGTGCACAACTGTGGTGCTTCTCCTGATATTTACGTGACGTAGAGCAGAGAGAAAAGAAGCTCGTTGCCAACTTGGAAGGAATGGAAAATGCCGGTCACGTAGGAGAGATAGAGAGGTTGGGCATTGTTCTCGCTGAAAGAACGATATGGAGGTGGCCTAGACTTCCGACTGGAGAAGGAGGAGGATTGGTATATTTCTTTGAGTCGGAATCATTTACCCACTGCAAGCGGTAGTAGACACGGAGAATGGTTTTTCTCCCGGTCGTGAAGCTACAGAGAAGAGATATCAAGAGTAGTTCACGATTCTGGAACAGCATGAAGGAAACTGAAGTGTTTTCGCTTCTGTATCGACAAGGAGAACACGGTGTGTCTCTGTAACTGAGCATGGTCCTCGGTTCTGTATTGGAGCAGCAAGCATCGAGGAGATGCTCTCGGTTATGGAGCAGAGCATGGAAAGAAAGAAAATGGGCGCTCATGTAGAGGGAAATGACAGAGGCACTGAGTTAGAAAGAAAAGAGAATCGGTTACGCGTGCTGTCGGTAAGGTAGGTAGTAGTATGGCCAGAGTGTCTAGTGAGGCTTTCTTCTAATCGGAGCAGGTAAGGGTTGTCGGATGGGACAAACAGGGATGGAGCATATCGGTTATTTTTTATTCTGTTCGAGTAGTTACCGTACAAGGAAAGAAGAAGGAGTCGATACCTCTACAGAGGTATGTTTGGTTCCTCTTTTTTTTTATTTTGTAATTACCTTACTAGCCTGCTACTAGTTCCAATTTGTTAGTATACCTTACTGAATTTGAGCACAACTCATTCGGTTAAGGCTACGGGAATGGTACGAAAGGTCTCGGGTTCGAATCGCGTCTAGAGCATGTTTGCTCATTTTTTATTTTAGCCTTATTTATGCTCATCCCTTGTATATGTGCGACCGTGTTAATATGTCGTGTTATTAGCTGCATATACATGTATATAAGCGGTTATTTGTTACGTCACGTTATTTATTATACCTATGTATGAATACGACTATTTTATTTGTCGCGTTTTTGCTATACGTATCTATGCGACTATATTATCATGTCGCGTTTTTAGTTATATGTACAACGTTATAATGTTGTAACGTTACCGTATTAATATGTAACGTCGTCATATTTTCGGACATGTATATGCTCGTACAAAATTTTAATTGTTCGTTCGCTCACAAGTCGTTACATGCTAATAATAATGTACACCTTATTATTTAGGCCATAATTTAATTGGTTATATGCCCAATCTATTTTTAATTAAGTAGGGGTATTTCAGTACGTCCCCACTTCTGATCAACTTGCAGACATATTCACCAAACCATTACAACGAGGCCCATTTGAAACTTTGCGTTCACAACTTGGGATGACTCGCATGACCTAGCTAAGGTAGTATCTCTTTCTCCTTTTTTCCTTCATTTTTGGGTAAACTGCATGAGTATGTCTAATGAACTAGTATGACTATCAAACATGAACACCAGAGCATGATAGTTTCTTTTTTTCCTCATAAAAACAACCCGCGAATTTTAAGCCCTTCAATCCGCTACTACTCCTCTCGCCCAATCAAACAATTTTCCTTGACACTGCGTCAAGTCTATATTCACACGTTACCGTCTCTTTTCCCCTTCTTTTACCTCGCACACTTTGCCTAGCCCTAAGCCTATCCTCGTCTTTCCCAATTCTGATCACCGTTGCAACCCACAAACCCTGTCCTTTCTTCGCCATGACATCCAACCTGATTCAAACCCCCAACCCAACCTTTCCAACGTCAAAATTCCAGCCGACGTTACTCACAAACCCACAACTTCTCCAAGCCTTGATCAATCAACTCTCTGCCCTCCAAGCAAAACAAACACCCACCTCCACCTCCGCCTCAACCCCGTTGGCCCCAGAAATGTCTATTGACACTCAATCCCACACCACACCTCTGCCCAACTCCACGGCTGAACATACATTTTTGGTGAACCCTTCCCCTAGAATTTCACCACAAAAGTCAGAAACAACACCCTCCCCAACCTAGAAATCAACACCACCAACAACTTCGGTAATACCCACACCCGACACTATCACCAAATCTTCCATCCGTGAGTAAATTCAATTTGGCTCCCTTGAACCACTGGCTGAAAAACCCAGTGACAATCCACAACCCAACTCCCCCACCACTGATACTGAAAACCCCCTCGAAAACCCTACACTTGAAAAAGCTCTACCCTCTGCTCCAGAACAATCACCACCACCAAAAAACTCGTTATTCCAAAACCTCCATCCCACGCCCTCCTACTACTACCCGCAATCTACGCTCTAGAGGTAAGAACCCTATGACATCTTCGACGTCCACTCCTACTATCACAGTCCCTCCACCTCAACCAGCAGTTCCGGCCCACATACCAGAGAAAACAAGAAGCGCCATAAATTCTTCAACTCCGGTTGATTTAGACACTAGAACTACTTCCACTCGAAAGTAGGGGTGTCCATTAGGTTAGGTTTATTTGGTTTTAACCGAAAACCGTAAAAAAATTCGGTTATTTTTTACCGAAATTTATAACTGTATTTTATATTTCGGTTTTTGGGTTGGACACAGTCATAATTCGGTTAACCATATAACCGAAATAATATATTACTAAAACACATCGTTTTGTTTAGGGTTAGTTCCATGTCTCTCACGATTCACGAACGGTCTCCCCGCCCCAAATAAATTCCAATTCTCTTTGTTCTGGTTCAAGTTTCTCTCGGCGCGGAACGACTCCAGTCCACTTCCACTCCAGTTCTTTCCACAATCTCCACTTCTCCTCTTCACTGATTTGTGATTCTTCTTCAATCTCCAGTTCTTCCTCTTTAACTTCCAGGTGCTCCTGTCTCGATTCTCGTCATCGCCCGTCGGTAATGATTCAGTGTTGCTTGTCTCGACCTCAACTTTTGTTTGTTTGTCTCGCCATTCTTCAATCTCCACTTGTGGCTGCTGAGAAGTGAGCAATCCATATTCAGGTATTGCTTTTGGCTCTGGGATATACAACAGTGGTAAGTGGTAAGTGGTAACTAGTAATTCATAGATAGCCCATGTCTATTTCTTGTTGTTTTATGTTTGATATTCACTGATAAAGCCTATATTGGATTTAGAATAACGAGAATGAGATTAACATTCAGATTTTTTCCTTATGGCATTAAGAGTACCAATGGTGCTAATTTGTTTGGAAAGAACTGTTTTTTTTTATCATGTCATACTTAAATAACCCCGTTTATGTACTAGTAGTGTATGGTTCTGCAGTTATTCGTATTATACCCTTATGTTTTGGTCCCTGGCTTGATACACTTTCTTTTGTTCATAGATCTTGAGTTTTGGGCTTCTGTATCAAAGCAGTATAGCATTACCATATATTTCATTTGATTTTCAATTACAAGGACAAAAAGAAGATGCCACACTGATTTGTTTCATTCCTAATATCTTTTGCATTAATGATTTATCAGCATCTCTCGAGCAGTTTGTATAGCTTTTAAGTTTCCTTTATTTTTCTGCTTATTATTTTCCATCTACTTTTTTTGGGATTCCTTTTGTTTGATAGAGAGCAAGTAGAACTTGGTTGACATACCGCCATTAACTACTTTATTTAACAGGAAGAGTCAATGTCAGCTGTCATAACTTCTGTAGCAAATTTGCTGCCTCAGGTTTGTTTTGTCTGCTCATCTAGCTGCTCAAAAGCATTAAAATTCAACATCTTATAACATTGCCTATTTTATAAACGTACCAGTTTTTTAGTCTGTATCTTTTCTAAGTATGGTTTACTTCCATTCCATCACTTTTGGTTTGTAGGGGTACCTACTTGAGAAAAAAACAGTCGTTGATGTTGAAGATGGGAAGCTACTCAACGAAGAGAATGACTTGAGATCTGTAAGTACAGCCTTGTCAACTAATCTTATCATTCATCTGAAACATGGGGATATGTTATTACATCTTTGAATCTCTGTTTGCCTCGTAAAGTTTATAACGCCAACCATATGCTGGTTGCGTTTTGAATTTTTAAGCACTCATCTGCTCTCCTTTGCTAGTTGAGCACCTCACTACAAGTTTTTTTTTAATATTCTACTCTCTTTTTTGTGGAAAAGCATTCATGCATAATAAGCATATATTACATACATCAAAAGGGGACCAAGAGCAAGGAACCAATAGTGGACTGACAACACAGGGACCAAATGTATAATTTTACATGTATAGGTATAACATGGTTTGTGGATTAATAATAATTATTTGTGGATGAATTCTTGCCGTTTTTGTAATTGTAATGAAGCATTAATGTTAAACAACAATACAACTCATATTAAAACTGAAATTTCTGCACTATAAAACACATGTTGAACTTGCAATTATTGCACTATAATATCTCATATTAAACTTGAAATTTCAGCACTATAAAGCATATGTTGAACTTGAAATTTCTGAATTATAACACACAAATTGGTAAACTGGTGCACCTTAATACCAAACAGTTGATTGTATTTATGAAAACTTCAATTAGAATTCAATGATGCTCATTTTGACCTTTGTTTTCTTGCTAATAACTCCACATCTTGGGGCAATTTTTTTGAGCATTATCCAAGCATATCACCATCTGTTTTAGGATATGGTTTGGCCACTGTTTGAAGTGAAAAATGAGGCATGATTGAACATGTTTAATGGTCTAATACACTGGATATGCTTCGTTCTACCTCTTCATTCTTTGTGGAAATACTTCATTCATTTTCCTTTTATTATTGCAGGGGAAACTATTAGTGTTTATGACTATAACTCAACAAAATCAAGAAGGCAATGTATTGCGAAATTCAAGTCATTGGGAATTTCAGTTTCACTATCGATCAAATTGTGTATCTTCAGAACTAGAGATGACCACCAGTAACCATTTATGTTGTCTCAGTTTAGGATGGAATTATGGAACTTGAACAAACTATCATTTTGGAATTGTTTACTCTCCTTTTTGTGGTATTTTTTTGTATAATTTGAAGGTCTGTTTAAGTGGTAGAGACGCAATTATTTCTTGTTAAAATTTTGTATGTAATATGCTTGTTTTTAGGATATTTTGATTTTTTAGTATGTAAGTTTGGTTTTTTCATTGTTTTTTTCTTTCATTTTTTCAGGTTTATGGTTATTCGGTTTCAAAAATTAATTTGGTTATTTGGTTAACCGAATAATAAAAATTAATTCGGTTTGGTTATCGGTTATATGGGTAGCAAAAATTTTGGTTTTCGGTTAAATTGGTTTTGATAATGTAATACGGTTAATTCGGTTCTGAAAAACCGAACGGTTTTTACAAATTCGGTTTTCAGTTAACCGAATAAACCAAACGGCCCTACTCGAAAGCAACTTCGTCCTCGGTCCGACTCCATCCCACCAACACCAACACCAAGACTTGGTCTGATTGACACACAATCTACGGTATACTCTCTTCCCACTGATGACTCTGCTGAGTTAAGAATTTATGGATCTCGAATGGCTTCACTCCATGGGATTCTCTATGTTCGAAGAGATGCTATGATTCCAGAACTGGATCCACCTATTCCATGACATACAAACATACCACGAGGAAGAAGCCTACCAGTTCTACCAAAATTGTGTCATCCGCAAAGGAAAATTAATGACCGAGGTACATGAAACTATTATCCTTCTTGATTCAAAAACCATTGCAACTCATTTAGCAATCCCCACATCTGGTTTAGAATTCTATGATAGAGCTGGATTTCCTGATCTAGGTTTTGTCACTGCAAAAGAGGTTTATGACTGTTTCTTACCAAATAGCCTTGTTGGTCATTCCTTAGACCGACCTGCTTTTTCGAATATTCACTAAATGCTTCATACTTTGGTAATTAAAAACCTCGTGCCTAGAAAAGAAGGAAACCAGTTTGTTCGACCCCTTGATCTGGCTATAATGTATTGTTTGATCCACCAGAAAAAAATCAACCTACCCTAACTCATTCTGAACCATATTGCATCAACTATCTCTCCCCCCCCGACACTCTCTAGGGTACATCTTTTAGATTCCAAAGCTCCTTACCCACTGCGGCATCACCCTTGATCCCTCCCAAGCCAATCGTATCACCAAAACAGACATACTTGATCAGATTTTGTACAACAAGACCCCATCTTTTCAGATCAAGCCTGTCTCCAAACCCCCTCATCCATAAAAAAAACTCCCTGCTCCCAAAACAACTCCCACAGCTGACAATGCAACTCTCGCTGAAAGAGTTACTATCGTCGAGGAAACCTTGTCCACCCTGGCATCTAAGGTAGATATGCTAATCGACATTCTGAACACCAATCATAAGAAGACGATGGATATCTTCGAAAGCAGAGTCAAGCTGTTGGTCGAGGAGTTCAGAGAGAGTTTCAGTGAAGTGATTGTGGTGGCCAACACAATGGCGGATGCTGAGACTGGGGGGAAGATGGTGCAATGGCTGATGATAAAGGCGATGACCAAGGAGATGTCTAACTGTTGTCCCACTCCCCCTAACACATAGTTGCTTAGGTTGTTTGACTGTTGACATTTTCTCTTTTTAAGACTGTTTTTGTTATGCTCTGGTGGCTCTGTAAGACAATTATTACTGTATTTTTTGGATACTGTTGTTGTGTTTCCCCTGATGTTGGCAAACGGGGGAAGTGGTGTATCCCGCGGCTGGTTTATGCGGGAGACTATGTTTGAACAACGAGTGCCTCTGAAGGCCTCAAATTGTCATGGATTGGTTTACTATTTCTGTCAAGTAGATTGTTAGTGGTTTCATGCTTTAGTTTATCAGCTCTTATTTAATTGCATCATCTTAAGGGGGAATGTATGTTTAAAGGGGAACAAACAGTGAGTTGTTCTCCCAAGATAGTTTCTTTGTTTTGTGATATTTTCCAGGTACACTCGCTGGATACACTGAGTTTGCCATAATCAGCAAAAAAGGGGAATTTTGTTGAAGACTTGGTTTTGCAGATGATTGCCTCCAGTGAAAGCTGCACTGTAGAGCTACTAGCCTTCAAGATCTTCCAGTTCGAGCAGCGCTGCACAGAGACTTCCACTGTCAACACGGATCGATACTTGACGCACATGCACATATTCAGAACCAGTCGACTCTGAGAATTAAGGAGACGTGGAAGACAAACTCTATGGAGATCGTGGAGAAGCAAGACCACTCTGATACTTGCGCAACTAAACTAAGCCTCACTCCATAATCAGTATCCGATATCTTAGCATTCCTCTAGACTATATATAAGCACACATTTGTAAAGAAAGAAGCACACATCCGAGTTTACACTTTAGAAGAAGGAAAAGATTGTTTGAGAGACACAATATTTATGAGAGATCTTAGTGTGACTTAGTCACTTCAGCTTAGGTATTTATTATCTATAGAGCACACAAAACATTCCCTTTACTCTTTATTCCGTATTGATCTACTTCTAGAGTAGAGCGAGTGTTGGATGAGACAGAATACCTCTCTCGAATCCCAAGATAGGAAGCTAGGTTGTAATTCACTTTGAATTTCAATATAAGCAAAATAATGTCTTCTTAAGTTTTATACAAAAGCTTCCGCGTTACTTTCTTGGCAAATACTTGTCTCTAAGTAGAGTTGGTCTGAGACTAACACCTCAGACCTACTCAGTGATCAGCAGAATATTTTCATAGAATTATCACTGTGGAATTATCACATAATATTTTTACTGGCCTCTTGATAGAATCAATAATCTTTAGACCATACATAAAACTTTTTATCCATAGTGCATGTGATACAGCCGCATAGAAAACTACAAATTCTGCCTTCATGGTGGATATGACAACTATAGTCTGTTTCACGCTCTTCCACAAAATGACACCTTCAACGAACAAGAAGATGTACCCTGAAGTGGGTTTTAGTGTATCCAAACAATCACCTAGATTTGAATCAGAATAGCTAATCACCTCCAAATAATCAACATGTCTATAGGTGATCATATAATCTTTGGTTCCTTGTAAATACTGCAAACCCTTTTTAATGTTTTCCAACCTCAAAAGCTATATCACGTCTGGTATAGACGTGTAGGTACCCTAGACATCCAAGAGCTGATGCATATGGGATGTTCTTCATTTGTTGTCATTCTGGGGACACTAATCATGATTGAATTTATCTTCTTTGGTCATGGGGCGTGGATAGTGATGAGCAAATTTGCATACCAAATTGTTTCAAAACTTTTTCTATATACGGCATTTAGGATAACCCTGGAGTCCTTTTGAGGTTGTCTGTTATGACCTGGATGCTGATCACATAATGGGTTTTTACCCATGTCCTTCATCTCAAAGTTTTGTGATAAATACCGTTCGATGTCGTGCAATAGGCTTAAATCATTTGAACCAAGTAGAATGTCATTCATGTAAAGGACAAGGAAAATATATTTGCTCCCATAAACCTTAATGTATAATGTAGTCATCGCGTTCATTATGCTCAAAGCTATAAGAAAGAATAATGTAGTGAAACTTTATATACCACTGTCGAACAGCCTGCTTCAACCCATAGATAGACCACTTCAACTTGCAAACCAAGTGGTCACCCTTTTCGCTCTGAAAGCCTTCGGATTGAGTCATGTATACCTCATCCTCAATATCCTCATTCAAGAATGTCGTTTTCATATCCATCTGATGTAACTAAAGATCAAAATGAGCTACTAGGGCCATGATTATCCTAAATGAATCCTTTGAAGAGACTGAAGACAAGGTTTCATTGTAATCAACGCCTTCCTTTTGAGTATAACCTTTGGCTACAAGCCTAGCCTTATATCGTTAGATATTACCAGAAGAATCTCTTTTGGTCTTAAAGACCCATTTACAGCCTACAACAAGACTCCTTTTGGTAATTCAACAAGGTCCCATACTTAATTTTTTGCAATAGAAGCCAGTTCTTCTTTCATAGCATCATACGAAAGAGAAGACTTATCATTACTCATGGCATGTGAGTATGTTAAAAGAATGTCTATATCAAGTTTAAAGTCTTGAAGGTAAACAACATAATCATTATAAATTACAGATGTTCTTATTCTTGTAGATCTCCTTAATCCCACTATTTCACTCGATGTTTCATTAGCAGGTCATCATTAATGGGTTGCTCTTGATCTGTGTTCTCTTGTTGTGGATTCTTTTCTGGTTGTTGTAAACTTAATTCAGGTGGATCAACCAGATCTGTAATTGAGAATGTTCCTCACTTGATTCCTCAAGAGCCTGAATACGAGATACAACACTTCCTCTAGTTCCGAAGTCCTCAAGAAACTTTGCTTTGTGAGCCTCAACAACTTTAGGAGAGTGTGAAGGACAATAACACCGAAAACCTTTAGAGTTAGTCATATAACCAATGAAATTACCACTTACAGTTTTAGGGTCAAGTTTCTTTATGTGTGGATTATAAACCCTCACTTCAGCAGGATAACCTCATACATGCAAGTGGTTCAAACTGGGTTTCCATCTAGTCCAGATTTCAAATTGAGTCTTTGGGACTACCTTTAAAGGAACACTATTCAAAATATATACGAAAGTCTTTAAGAATTGAATCCAAAGAGATAAGAGTAAACTGGTATTACTTATCATGCTCTTAACCATGTCCAAGGGTGTTCTATTTCTTCTTTCTACCACACCATTTTGTTGAGGTGTTCCATGCATTGTAACTGGGCGGTAAGAAACCTTGATAATGGATCTAGGTGTCACCCTTTTTCAGTATGCCTACCATAATACTCCCCACCTCTATCAGATTTTACGACCTTGATTTTATTTTCCTTTTGTTTCTCAACCTCAGTTTTAAATTACTTAAAATCATCAAATGCTTTAGCCTTCTCCAAAAAGGAGGTAGAAATACATATATCTAGAGTGGTTATCAATAAATGAGATAAAATATCTTTGACCATTAATGTGACAACCCAGACAAACAGCCCACATGTGTGATATTGTCCGCTTTGGCACGCAGGCCGCATGGATTTGTTCCTGGGGTTTCGCCCCAAAACGCGTCACACAAGGGAAGAGTATCCCCACCCTAATAAGGTATGGTTCGTGCTCTCTCCCGATCGATGTGGGAGGTAACACCACGCCGGGTGTTACACCCTACCCCCCTTAAGGAGCCCAGTGCCCTCACGGGCTCACTGGACCCACACCGACCTGGGTCTGGCTCTGATACCATCTGTGACAGCCCAGACAAACAGCCCACATGTGTGATATTGTCCGCTTTGGCACGCAGGCCGCACGGATTTGTTCCTGGGGTTTCGCCCCAAAACGCGTCACACAAGGGAAGAGTATCCCCACCCTAATAAGGTATGGTTCGTGCTCTCTCCCGATCGATGTGGGAGGTAACACCACGCCGGGTGTTACACTTAATGCAGGGAGTAAATGGGCCGCAGATATCTGTGTGTATAATTTCAAGAACTTGTGAACTTCTTCTGGCACCTTTAGTGAGGTAACTCCCAATTTCTTGTGCCACGACATAGATGAATCCTCATTGATAATATTGCATTTTGTACTAGTTGTATGAATAGTTAAGGCAAGTAATTTTTCTCAAAAGTGGGATGTAGTAACACTTGAAACAAGTAATTGACTTGAACTTCAGTATCAACAACTTTATTGTCTTTGAAAAGATCAAAACTGAAGTTCTTAAAGCTAACACCATAACCATAGTCTTGCAAACAAGAGACAAAAATCTAGTTAATTGAATACGCTGGTACGTAGAAAACATTACCAAGATCCTACTAATAACCAAAATTTTTAAACAAGTCTACAAGTTCCCACTTCTTCAACTTGCAAAAGCATTCGGTTTTAGGATCGAATACTTTGCTCAGTTCCCACTGGTTTCTGTAGTTGCAGAAAGCCCTGCATATTTACCGCTATGGATTGTAGCACCAAAATCAATCCACCAAATATTATCAGGCTTTAGAAAAATTTGACTCACACACACAAATAAAGTTACCTTTCTTCTCTAACCACTTCTTGTACTTGAAGCAATCCTTCTTGAAATGTCCCCGTTTCTTGTAGAATATATAAGCCCATACTGTCAGTTTTAACTAACAAAGCCTTATTCTTCTTCTCCTTATAGGAAACATTCTTTCCTTTCTTTGTATTCCCTGTATCATGAGACACTAAATGAGCACTCTCAACGACCTCTTGTCGTAATCTCTCTTCCTCTTGTACACACATGATCAAAAGATCATCAATAGCTGACTTTTCTTTATATGTGTTGTATGCAATCTTAAAAGGCAATACTATAGTGGAAGAGAGTTTAAAATAAAATGCACTAGAAATGGATTGTTAAGTTCAAGATTTAGTAACTTTAATTGGGCAGAAATGTCCCTCATCTTCATAATATGCTCTCGCATACCTCCTTTAGACTTATCGAAAGTCATACTTGTGAGTTTATTCATAAGAGTGGCTAACGTTGAGTCAGATCTTATAAGCTGCTCCTCGATAGCCTTTATGTAACCCTTCACTTTATCACATTCAGCGATGGAGCCGCGGATACTGTTACTCGCATGAGACTTGATGAGCATTAGACCGAGGCAATTGGATAATTCTATCTTTTTAAAGGCTTTTTTGTTCTACTGTACTTTCCTCTGTGAGAGCTTCTAGCTAATCCTCACAAACTTGTAGATCTAGTTCCATCCACCCCAAAGTTAAAAGGATTTTATCTTTCCAGTAAGAAAAGTTATTCCTAGTAAGCAATGGAACACTGGATGAAGCATTGAGAACTACAATAGTGTTGAAGACTACATCAAAAGATAATAAAGAAAATTAGTGCTATGATGCGGAAAAATATACTAGATAATAGTGAAATCAAACTTTCCTTTGGGCAGAGGTCGCTAACCAACATAGATTTTACTATTTTTTATTTAATAAGACTAACAAGTAAAAATAAGAGAATTAGAAAATTCTATTACCTTTGGGTATTAAATTTCCCTACCTCAAATTCCTTTTATCATCTTATTCCAATTAAACACCTAAATTAGTTACTTCCCTTTGGGGTTGAGTAACTACTTAAGATGGTTCATTACAATTTTAGAATATCATTAAATTAACCTTTGTATGATATACCATGTGTTTTTGGATGATTTGGCTAATCCTAGACACAGAGTCTCATATATAACCGTATAATGATATTCTAAGTTAACTACGAGGTAGACATATAAAGTGGTTAGAAATTGTTAACTGAAAAACAACTCAAAGTGAGCATGTGATTACAGAAAGAGGATAAAACTTAATCGAGTGAAAATATGAACAAATCTCATATCATTGAATTGAGATTTTATTATCGTAGCTCTGATACCACATGTTAAAATTTCTTGATTGAGATCAATAATTGTAGATCCACGCAACATAATAATACCTACCTTCATCCATGGTAGCTAGTTGATATATTTTCTTCTACTCTTTACTAGTTTGTTGGCTCTTCTAGCTCTCTCTTGAGTTGTTGTATTCTTCAGCTCTGATTTTTCTTGGGCTCTTCAAGCTTTTGTCTACAAAAAGAAAGAATAACATAAGAAGAAAGAAATGTTTTGCGGGTTTTAGTTTTTCACCTATGTCTCTGTATGCTTGAGTGTCTTGACAAGATTGAGTATCACATGTATTATATAGGCTAGGCTAGGGGTCCTTGAAAACCCAATAGATTCTTTATTGTCTCTATCCATCAAAGAGACATAAATATTGTAACTGTATAACATTAACTCGACGGTTTCCTTAATCTGGTTTTAATAGTCTTTAATAGCTTTTCTTTGTTTATAGTTTTTAATTTTTTAATTTCGTTGCTTTTAGTTTTTCTTGTTATTGTAGTGTTTAGTTTAGTTTTCTTTTTTTTATCTTTTGTTATTTGTTTATTATATTTTATGTACATATATTTTGTTTATTCTTTAATATAATTTATATTTTTTTTGTTTGGAGGTACTTTAATTTGATGGTTGGATACTACAATTAGCTAGGAGGTTGACCTGAATTTAAAAGGTGTAGAGGAGACCATGATCGCCTTACTATCTGGTTGTTTCATTTAGATTAGAGAATCACCTGGTAAATTTTGAATCGTATTGAAAATCAAGATCCACTAAGCAGGAATCCTCAAACTCTAGGCATGAGACCCTTATTAAGGAGCATCAGGAGAGAAATAAGAGAATTCTAGCCCATCTAGCTGAAATATCACGACTGCTTGAATGTGAAACATTTCATGAGGCTGAACAACCTACAACAGCAATTGTGTGGAGTGGTACACAACTTGATCCTTCGATCCCTAAAGTTGTGAACCCACCAAAGGTAGAGATCATGAAAAGGCCGGAGCTAGAGGATGGGTGAATTAGTGAAGCTACGGAGTTAGAGAATGATCTAATTTGTGAAGCTTCGGAAATGGAGAATGATCTAATTCATGAAGCTACAAAATTAGAGAATGACCTATTTCATGAAGCTACTTAGTCGATTTTCTCTTCCCCCTATATGAGCCAAAGAGTCTTTCAGTCTACCTTCTTTCTACACTCATTGATGAGCCATCAAAGCAGAGCTATCTCATCGACATCAGGGAGCATTTTCTTTTCGTTGGAGTAGATTCTCATGTAGGTTCGTTCTTTGCACTTCCATTGGACAACAAAGAAGTTTACATCCTTGAATTTGAGGAGGAGAACCCATGAAATTATGATCTTCACATCAAGGATCACCCACCTCAACACAACTACTTGACGCACGATCAGTGGAGTTTATGCTTTCATACTTGGAGTGGTAAGGTTTTATGTCCATTTGATCGGGGTCATTCTATGAAGATGTATGATGCCCACCCCACCCGCTCTTCGGCGTCCAATTCGACATTCATATTCGATCTGGATGAACTCAAGAAGTTTGGTCTAGTCAAGGACGTTAAATAAGGGCATCTGGCTCGGAGGCAACCCAGTATTAACATTCTTGAATTTAATTTCTGTATTACTTTCTTTTTGTAAGTCCTTTTATGGTTTTGTTGTTTTCTAATGTCTAACCTTGTTTATAGTTTTTTGTTGCTTCTGGTATCTTTCTTTCAGATGAATTCATGTTAATACTAAACCAAGTTGCGTTGCGTGAGCAAAGCTCAAGTATGGGTCGTTTAAATTATTATAACAACAAAATCTCGAGGAATCTTAGTTTCTTTTTAATTTTTATTTTTTATTGGTTATGGTATTTTCTTGTGGACTATCCGTTTCTCTGAATTATACGTGTTTTCACT
Source organism: Limonium bicolor (assembly GCA_023374045.1). Taxonomy (NCBI): domain Eukaryota; kingdom Viridiplantae; phylum Streptophyta; class Magnoliopsida; order Caryophyllales; family Plumbaginaceae; genus Limonium; species Limonium bicolor. Next base: position 17,093,360 of record CM041778.1, on the reverse strand, counting down.
CCTACCCTTGTGATACAATGAGAACACTGTTTAATTTTAAGTGTGGGGTAGGGAGTGACCTTCCACTATTGCTTCATGTCACTTGTTATTGTTTGTTTTCTGGTGATAATTAATATGCTTCTAATGCCAATAAATGTTGATTTAGGGTGATAATATTTGTGGAAGTTTGAAATTGAGCTTGATGACAACCTCGAAAAAAATTTCTGCTTAAAAGTTGTCTCGTTGTATTGTTTTTCTTAAATCAATTTTGTTTTCACTGAAATTTGGTGGTTTGGCTTATTGTGGAGACTGGATGAGTTTAGCTTAGAACCTTGAGAATGATATGAAGGTTTGGAAAGAAGGATAAGACAAGGTACTCCTCTGATCATGAAATTTTCTAAAACGAATCAGACCTTTTTTATCTGATTATTAAGTCCTTGGGGTGCCTCATCACCCATCTACCTAAGATATTGTGATCTAGGATAGAGACCTAATACCGCTACCAGGATGAAGAGAAAATTCTGGGGAATGAAATAAATGTGCAAAAATGAGAAATACTTTGAACAAAGAAAAGCATTTAAATTCTAGAAATTTATTGTAATTCTTTGCAATGATCATGAGTGTGTGGTGTTGAAAGGTGTTGCAGAATAAGATTACTTCACACCCCTTGTCATCCAATGGGTAATGAAAAGAAATTGGTGGAAGATCCCAAGCTAATTGTGTTCAGTTTATGCAGTCTAACCTCTCCATGCTTTTATTAAAAAAATTCTCTTTTCACTGTTTGCAAAAATCCATAGCTAAGAACAAGTTGATTACTCTAATTGTCATTTTACTTGTTTTCCTTTTTGCTCATGTTTGACCCCATAGTTCAATACTACGGTTTGGAGTAGGTATATTATTTATTAGCTTGAGGACAAGCAAAAGCTAAGTGGGGGGTAGTTGATAAACGAATAATTTATATATATTTTTATGTTTTACTTGTTCATTTATTTATGAGAATTATGTTAAATTCTCTGTTTAGTGCTTAATTATGTTAAACGTTAAGATTATCCCTCACATGTACCTTTTTCATACTTAGACATGTAAAAATGATGAAGAAAAGGTCTAGAAATGCATGTCAAGAGCTGAAGAGTCAAGACGGGACCAAACAGATAAACATACCTGAACCAACCTATCGTTGAATCCACTGCCTTATTTTGCACCAGGTCTGGGTATGTGTACTAGAATATAACCCTGGATCACTCATAGGAAGATGCTACTAGACTTATTTGAGCGTGGTTCGTGTTTGTGTACTTGGAAACACTCTTGGACAACACTTGCGAAGAGAGTTACGCGTTAAAGCTACACGCATCCGAGTATATGTCCAGACCTAGACAGAAATTTCTCGCCTGAACATCTCATATGCTGGTCCTAGTATTTTGCTAGAACGGAAACCCGGACCACACTATTCAGAGAAGGGCCGTAGTGTTTTGATAAGTGAGGAACAAAAGTATATAAAGGAAAATTCATGGATCGATATGCTATCTTCACATTTTGAGACAAGCATGAGGGATTGAGAATAACAACAATTCCATTGGAGACCGAGAGCAACAAAGCAGGACTAAGTTTCGGCATCGGTCCCTCTAAAGATTTGATGACGTTTCCTTTTCTCTTTATTATTGTTATCTTTTTTCTATCAATGTCAAATAGTTAGGTTGAATCTTGGTATATTATGGATCCTTAGTTTAAGGTTCCACTTCCTTTTATGTTAAAAATTAAGTCTATAAAGATTTTAGCTTTATTCCTTGCTTAATTCATTAATCTCTTGTGATCTGATCAATTGCTATAGTTTATTTAGTTCGATAGACTATAAGAATACTACTAGTTAATCTAGAGATGACAATTCTTGTACATACTGACTTACTACAAACCAGATGGAATTTCCACGCTATTAGTTAATTAATAAATTTGTAACGAGAGTTATGATTTAGTAATTGCTCGTAAGGATCTATTTTGCGGGAGACCGGAAGTAGATTATCTTAGATCTGAGGTTGCAATCTGGAATTAGAAATACACATAGGAAAGGGAATTGAAGAACTAGGGAATTTAGTAAGCCATGATTCCTTGTTTATAATTGTTTAAGAGGTCGGCCTTTTTATTGCTTTTAATTTAGTGTATTTAATTTCTACCATCAAAACCCCCAATTTATTATTGTAGATTTCCTTAGTTTATTAGTTAGATTTAGATAGAGACTCAAATTAGACGGTAGACACCACCTCCCCTGGTTCAACAATATAGGAAATACTTCTAGGAAAACTTGCTACGATAGACCGGTACACTTGCCGATATATGTTTCTATGCACCACCAGGTGGTGGCTCAGGTGATCCGAGGAGTGCAGGTGATTAGACGGGGCCGTATAGTCCGGGGGATGGATATGGTTGGGAGCACAGACGTAGGTAGATAGATTGTTATAGTTTTGTGACATTGAAGCTTTATGTTGTGTCGAGCATATTGATTCCTAGTTATGGTTGTATTTATCTAATAACTGTTTTGTCTTATATGCTTATTTTAATTATTAGTTTGAACTTGGTTAGTAAAAAAGATATTTTATTTTCAATTGTTGTCAGAAGATTGTCATTACAGGTGAAAATAAATTACAAGATGTATATAAATAAATATGATTCTTTTAAAATTCTAAAAAAACAGAGATGGATTATTGATAGAAATTTTGTCGCTAATATTAGAAATCAGAAAATTTAAATTCCATCGTAAATTAGTAAGGGAGGGTTACCATCTTCGTTTCATTGCTATTTTGTCGCTAATTGGCGACAGAACACGTCATCCAACGCAAATTCAGATTTACGACGACACGGTTGGCGATAGACATCTTCCATCGTTAATTTTATTTTTTCTAGTAGTGAAAATACTCCTCAACACATGTAAAAATTACCAAAAATGCCCCAAAAACCCTAAAATCCTCAAAAGCCTCAAAACACCTTGGCCTTTCTAAAAGTACACCCCAACCATAAAAATTATCATAGTATCCCTCCTAAATCCTCTAACCCATAAAATATCCCAAAACCCTTCAAAATCACGCAGAGTGCACTTCAATTTCTAGAATCCCTAAAACACTTAAAATTCCTTTCATATACCTTTAACTTCCAAGAATTCCTTCATCAACCCATGCCAATTTCTAGAATCCCTAAGCACACCTTTCACCTCTCACTCTTGATAATCCTACCCTATCTACTTGGCTTATTCATGAATCTTTTTAGTATCTGTTTGAACGAATAATGGCAATCAAAGATTGAGGTTTCCTTTAGTGTCATCTGAAGACAAGGTTATTGTCATTTCTTTAGGGTGTTAACCCGGTATGAACCTTGTAAAGATTTTTCGACATGAGTTCCTAATCAATGTAGGTTAAACTAGATGATAAATCGTAGTTATTCTTAGCTCTATGTCACAAGTCTGTGTGTAGACTATTGTAAGAAGATTATGTCCCTTATTATTCTTATTTGGTAAAGCGGTAAAATTATTAATATGGGACAGCAAGATAAAAATTTGAATTATGATAATCCATAGACTAACACTAAGGATCAAGTAGTTAGTTCTATTACCAATATTATTTCCCAAAACATCAAAATACCCCACACACTGACACACACACCCCAAATAGTACAAAATAGACCAATATCGACCATTCTTTCCAATGCTAAGCACATTGTTTATGAAAGAGTGTTAAACTCCTGAAGCTGCTGAAGACAACATAAAACTTAAGACCAAATGTCATATTTATGGTTATCCCTACCCAATACTGGAAAAAACTTACCTTTTGAGCATAATGATGAACATGATAGAGAAAAAATAAGGTAAGTTGGTCTCACAGAAAAATAAAGTAGATGGTGTCGCGAGTTACGCCCGAATTCCCTTTCCCTTTTGTTCTAATCCCTCATTCCAGGCTGTCGGTTCTGCCACCGATCGGGCTCCGTTCGACCTCTTCCCACCGGGTCTAGCAAATCTGGAAATCCCTGTCTTGTACACGGGGTATGTACGATTGGACTTTTAGAGATGGTAGTTGAACGATTCACTTCTCATATGTGCTGATCCAAACGCTGTTTGATAATTCGAAACCAGAGGTGGATCGATCCTTCCGGAGCTTCGATGACGACACAAAATCAAGGTGCAGGCATAGACCTATTCGACCTCTACTTTCAGCGGGCCGATTTGGACAAAGATGGTAGGATCAGTGGAGCTGAAGCCGTCGGCTTCTTCCAAGGATCCGGTCTGCCCAAACAAGTCCTTGCTCAGGTTTCTCTATACCATTCTCCCCTCATCGAGAAGTTCCCTCTGTTCTTTCTGATTTTTTGAAATGTTCACACGCAAAACAGTTTGAATCCTTTTTGCGTTCAGTTGCTGTGCCAAATTATTTAGCGTGAACTTCCAAATCTTCTCTGTCGATGAAATTTAGCTCTACAGATTGTTTGAACTTTTGGATAGTACTTTCGTTTTGCTGTTCTTCGGCTACGTTGCTCCCCCTTTTCGTTCTCGGGTTTTGCATCTGTTCAAGCTTTTTATTTCTCACTGTGGAGTAGGCGTTGTTTCTTACAGACTGTTTTCTCTCCATTTCTACGTTTGTTTTCTCAAGGAGGCAAGTCTTTGTTACCTATAGAAGAACTATTATATCTGCGAGAGTATGCTAGTTGGAATTGGATATCTGGTAGATCGCCAATTCGGATTTCTCTTTTGTGTTGGCTTTCTCCGCTGAAGCTCTTCTGTCGTGTTAACCTTAAGGAAATTGATGAGTGAATTCTGGAATACCTTGATCAACAGCCACTAGATCTTGCATTCTGATTTTGTGTTAAGTTACAGTTTTCCATGTTTGATTGATTCGCTGATATCCCGGTAGCTTCAAGAAAGAGTTAGAAAGAAACATTTCGACATGTGCTATATGAGTGAAAAACGTGAACTAAAGTTCCAAAGGATATTATGTACCAGCCTGAGCATGTAATCATGCTTTATTTTGTTCTATCAGGACGTTATGTATGATCTGTTTCAGGTCGTAGGGCACAAAATTGATATCCTGGAACTTTGGTGTTTACTACATTTTTCAGGTATGGATGCATGCTGACCAGAGCCGAACTGGGTTTCTTAATAGACATGAGTTCTACAACGCTCTTAAACTTGTAACTGTGGCTCAAAGTAAGAGAGACTTAACTCCTGATATTGTCAAAGCAGCATTATATGGTCCAGCTGCGTCTAAGATACCTGCCCCCAAAATAAATATTCCACCTGCTGCTGCTGGTCAATCATCCCCCATCCCCTTTCTCCATCCCCACAGATGGCTCCTGCAGCACCAACAGGATTGCTGAACCCTGGTATTAGGGGACCAATACCTCCAAACACTACCATAAATCAGCCTTACTTTCCTTCTCATGGAAATCAAATGATTAGACCCCCTCAAGCTATTCTTAATGATTCTGCTCAACATACATCTCAGAGTGCCCCTGGCCTGCCCAATGCAGCTATCTCAACAGATTGGCTTAGTGGAAGGGCAAATGTTGGGACATCTGGACCAATCACCACCATACCGAATCGGGGAATCGCTCCATCTTCATCCTCTCCACTTCCAGGAACTCAAAATTCTCAATCAACACTGTCCCAAGCAATAGCTAAAGATTATAAGCCATCTGTTTCAAGTAATGGGCCCGCTTCCAGTTTTCCTGTTGGGGATGACCTATTTTCTGCCATCGTTCCTCTGCCAAAGAGAGATCCTTCCCCAGCTACAAGTTTTGTGAGTTCTACACCTACTTCATCAGCTTTGGTTCCTGTTGATGCCGTTCCTCAATCTTCTTCAATAAAGAGTTCACTTGACTCGCTGCAGACTGGTTTTTCCAAGCAATCTTTCAGTGTGCAACCTCCTCAGACTCAACCTGGAGGTGGTCAAGCACAAAGGACCAATATGACTTCTTTCAATCCATCACATCCGGCTTCTTTAGCTATATCCTCGTCTGTTTCACCTGGTACTCAACAAGGATTAGGAAACCCTCCTTCAAATGATGCTCAACCTCCATGGCCAAAGATAACACCTGCTGGTGTTCAGAAATATAGCAAAGTATTCATGGAAGTGGATTCTGATCGAGATGGAAAAATTTCTGGTGAGCAGGCTCGGAATCTGTTTCTTAGCTGGAGACTGCCAAGAGGTATGTACTTGTTGATGCTTATGACACAGATCTAGGATTTCAAGGGCACTTCATCACCTTCCTTGATCTCTGATTTACCTCATTATATACCGTCTTTAGGAAGTTCCTCAAAATTTCACTGCTCATTAATGTTTTTTTATGTTCATTTTGGTCCCGCACATGGTATTCTTGGTCTCAATGCAAGTTTGGTGTTGGACTTGACAGTTCATGATAATGATACCTGCTTGTCTTATAAGCTTCTTCCGTGAGCTTTCACTTTGTGTCTTTTTTCCAGATGTTAATATTTGTACTCATTTTTCTGGATCAATATTGTTTACTTGGTCATGTTCTATGGTATGTGCAGAGGTTCTCAAGCAGGTTTGGGACCTCGCAGACCAGGATAATGATAGCATGCTATCTTTAAGGGAGTTCTGCATTTCTCTGTACTTGATGGAGAGATATAGAGAAGGCCGTCCTTTACCAGCTTCTCTCCCAAATAGCATCATGTTTGATGAAACTCTGATGCGTATGACAGGTCCGCCTAATTCTTCTTATGGCCATGCAGCGGGGGGCGCAAATGGAGGTATATTTTTATTTTCATTTCAATCTTTTTCAACTTGATGATCCACCTGTTTCCTGCCATTTATGCATGGGATTCAGGGTGAAAGTTACTATTTAACTTAAAACTTATCCTAGAAATTAATTATCCAAAGTCACTTTATGCTGTAGTTCGTTGATGCTTTATTATCAACAACATTATTTATAGTACTTGCCATGGTGGTAAGCCTGCAAGTAAATCATTGCTAGTTATATGTAGACAAGATGTATCCCCGTACCGTGGCATTTTGTTAATGTGAGCTGACATATATGGCAGCACTTTGAACCTGTATTGTGCTTGATATCTCTTGTTGTGCCCAAATCAGGTTTCAGACAGATGCCAGGTGCTCCTGGATCACAGCAAATGCCTCAACCTGGTAGTGTAAGGCCACCGAAGCCGGCTACTGGTCCTCAATTCAATTCACCAAGGGAGATTAACCAGCAGATGTTACCACCCGATCAATTTAACAGTTCTCAAATGAATCAACGTGGCCCCGGGGGGGTGAATATTGCCAATCAAAGTGCGCAAGAAGCAATTGATGTGGACAAAAAGGTATTATTCCCCTTTTCTGTAATTCTTGTATTACGTAGTTTTAGTTAATGGAGGTCCAAGGTCTGTCTTGCTTCAAGCATGTTGCCTATAATGGTTGTTGCTGCTACCTACGTGGGGTGTTAGATAAATACTCAATTTACCATATGAATATCGGACCAAACTTAGTGATATGGCCATTCTTTTGTGTTTTCTTGTACTATCGCCTTGATTTGGTAACATTTAATTGTCTTTAGACAGCGAGTATGAGCTTTAATATATTTATAGCTTCTAAGTTCGTAACTTTGGGCATACTTCCTGACAATATTTACATGAACTGTTGCTGACTCTTGTTTGATTTGTGGAACCTTAAGAAGGTGGATAAAGTGATTCTCGACTCAAAGGAGAAGCTTGACTTCTACCGCACAAAAATGCAAGATCTTGTAAGTTGTATTCTTGTCAGAGTACTTCAATTTTTACGTACTTGAATTGACCATATTACGTGGTGGGACATTTCAAATATTACATTTAGTAATAATAATCTGCTGTTAAGTTGAAAAGAAATTGCAATGTTCAGTATAGTGGTGAGTATGATACTAGTTCCTGGGCGCTAATGCTTATTTTGTTCTGCACAATCTTGATACCCGAGGGTCTTCTGTTACCAGAATATTTGATTTTGATGGCAATTGCTGTGAGCAAGCTGTATGAGTAGTTGTAGATTTGTAATGATGCAGGAATATCAGATATTGGAGCTTGAGACTGATACTTCAATATTTAAATTGTTAATTGTCTGCATTCTGCCCTTTTCCCCTTTATTTATGGAAGTTGCAGGAATATAGAATTTTGTTTCTACAGACCACGTCTTTGGAAAGTTGTCTTAATCTCTTCTAATTTTCATGGAAGAGCAATGAGTATTATATACTAAGCCTCTCAAAAGCTTATAGCCAAGCCTGCTATATTTTAAGTACTTGTATGGACATAGCTGCTGAGAATATACGATCTAATACAGGTTCATAAATCATATAGATTGTGACAAGTTGTTAATGATTCAATGTAACAACTTTCTTTTTTTCCAATTCTATTTCAATGTTTTACTCTAAGGAGTGTATCTTGTTCATAATTGTGATTCATGCTTTGTATTATAATCAAAGTTTTCTCAGCTTTCCATCCCAGTGAATAACTTTGATCTTGCTGCAGGTGTTGTATAAAAGTAGATGTGATAATCGGCTTAATGAGATAATTGAGAGGGCATCCGCAGATAAGCGGGAGGTAGGGGTAGTTCTACTTTTGGCTCATCCTACTAAAACTGAGTCTATTTCCCTGACATACCTAATTTATCTCAGGCTGAAATGGTGGGCAAGAAATATGAAGAGAAATACAAGCAAATTGCAGAAATGGCATCAAAATTAACTATGGAAGAGGCCACATTTCGTGAATATCAGGTAACCTTGTCTTAGCATCATTAGAAGATGGTCTAGTAATACTACTTGGAAGGAGGAATAAACACGTATCCAGAGTTTTGGGATTGATTCAAGGGGTATTAATATTATAGTACAGAGCTCAAGTTGGTTGCTGAGTTCATCTATATCCTGCTTGTATTTGGGAGATTTTTTAGCTCCAGATATTGCAGTTGACTGCTGCATCATGTTGGCTAAGAGTTAACTGGAATATGCTAGTGTTATGAAATAGACAGTTCCTTGATTAGATTTAATTCTGCAAGGTGCAATTCGCATTTGAATTTGCTTTATCTGCTTATAGGAACGGAAGATGGAGTTGCGTCAAGCAATTCTTAATATGGAGCAAGGTGGGAGCGCAGATGGAATTCTTCAGGTCGAAAAATAACGGAGGATCATGTCTAATTATCAAAGCAGTATTCTTTTATACCTAAGAACTTTCTTTCTTTAGGGTGCTAACTCTGTTTCTTTTAGGTTCGTGCTGATCGTATCCAATCAGACCTTGATGAGCTGGCGAAGGCTCTGTCTGAACGCTGTAAAAAGCATGGAATGGAGATCAAGTCAGCTGCATTGATTGAACTTCCTACAGGTACACAACATCTCTTGATCGGTTTCCCAGTATTTCTACCTCTGTTTTATATTTACAACATTATTGCTATAAAAACCAAACGAGAGCTGTTTGGTATCAGTTGAGTCTGTATATGATCCTACTGTGTTGGTAGATGTGGATCTCACTGGTAGAATCTCGTTATACAACAATTCTGCACATTTTGAATTCTGCTAATCTTTCCATGTGTACCCATGCTGCTTAAATTGAACAACGGCTCACGGTAGAAGACCTTATTTATATGAAAGTAGATGAGCATTCCCGTCTTTTTTGTGTCCCCAAAGGAAGGGGTTTTATGTGAATCCTACTCATAGTTTCTACAAAACAACTTCTGAGAAGCATACATATATTTCATGCAGCTGCTGATATTTGTACCTTTTATTTAACCAAAGCTAATAGTTTACATTTAAATGATTTCTAGTGACTTATTATTCTCTATGTTGCACCAGTAAATGGCATGAAAGAATTTTGTTAAATATAATAAAATTCAATTAATAATTAATAATTGAAGGATTAAATTAACACCATATGAAATAAATTTTTTGAAAATTTTGAACAGATATGACTTAAATAATTAAAAAAAGTTAAACTAATTATTACTATTATTAATACAATATTTTTGAAAGTCTACGATATTAATTGTAATATCTGCAAATAGGTTTTTTATGTAATATTAAAATTGGTTATATGACCACATTGATTAGTGTGTACTATAGAACCAACAAGTGTATAATAATAAACTTCTCTTTGGCCATTTTTAATAATTCATTTCCGAAAATGTGAAATGTTACTTCATTGACATATCAGCTGTTGAATGTGCTGCAGTATGAGCTTGATATATGTTCCTTAGCAGCTGACTACCACTACCAGCTTATGCATCTATATTTTTCTGGTGGACATCTGCTTTTCAATGAGTTCCAAATTAATTTTCTTTCATAATATTTGATTAAATGCCTCAACTTTCTGAAGGCTGGCTACCTGGGATTCAAGAGGAAGCTGCGGTCTGGGATGAGGATTGGGATAAGTTTGACGATGAAGGCATTGTCTCCTCATTTTTCTTTTGTTTCTCTGTGTCAATTCCTGTACTGTGGATTTGCCAGATTTATATGACTGCTTCTCAAATCCAATTGTGCTGATTTTCAGGCCTTGCCTTTGACAATGATCTTACTGCCGATGCTCAAAATGTTACGGCAGCTCCAAAATCGATATCCACATCCTTTGTTGATGATATGTACCCTCAAGATGGAAGACTTAGTCCAGATTCATCATTGTTTGCTGATGGTAAGTCTGAGAAACTATCTAGTAAGGGTGAACGAATTCAAGACAGTGAGTCTGGTTACAGTCACAGTGAAGAGGACTCTGCCAGTAGTCCAGCTCAACGAAATGCAGATTTTGCAGATGTCTTCACACGAAGCTCTGAAGCTGATAATGAGTTTCATAGGTACTTATTAGGTTATTTTTTATTGTCTTGGAGGATTTCTGTTGCTGATTTCATCATCTATTGATTTTATAGAAGCTTTGATGACCAAGGATGGGGTACATTTGATGGTAATGATGACGTGGATTCAGTTTGGGGTTACAATACCAATTCTAAGGTAAGCCATTGCTCTTAGAAAGCTGTCTCATTTAATGGAAACATGTCTGAGGTGGCTCTAAGATTGATTGCTTGACAAATTGGGGATTTAGTTCTCATCTACTTTATGTATGCATACCTCTCTTTAGAGGAAAGGATGAATGAGAAAGGAATAATTTACCCTTAGAGCGTCTGATGATTGCATGGACTTATGATCTCAACGAACTTGTGTGTTGCAGGACCAGCATAGGGATGGTGGGATGTTTGACTCGGGCAGCTTTGGTCTCAGCCCTGTTAAAACCAACAGTTCCTCCCAGCCAGAAAGCAACTTTAACAGCAAGGGGAGCATCTTTGCTGACTCTGTTCCCGGGACCCCATTTTCTAAATTTCCCAACTCTCCAAGGTATAGTGAGGCGGGAGACAACAACCTTTTTGACAACTATTCAAGGTTTGATTCTTTCAGCATGAACGAATCAGCTCAATTTTCTCCTCCACGGGAGACCTTTAGTAGGTTTGATTCAATAAGCAGCAGCCGAGGGGGGGAGGCCCCCTTCACAAGGTTTGATTCTATCAATAGTAGCAAAGGGGATGCTATGTTTGGTAAATTTGACTCTTCTGTAAGTAGCTCTAGAGGGTTTAATTCTTTCGACGATGCTGACCCGTTTGGATCTTCAGCGCCTTTCAAGGCTTCCAACGAGAGTCACACTCCCAGGAAGGGCTCTGATGGCTGGAGTTCGTTTTGAGGTGCAGCTGCGGCTGTTGGGCTTTTTAAATTGAGTTTGTTGTGAAGTGTCATAGCTAAGTTTTTTTTCCTCTTTTGATGTTACTGTATAGATTTGCAACTGAATTCAGATTGTTGTATATTTCCTTGATGTTCATCCATTGTAACTTGTTCATGTTTGAAGCCCAAAAAGAAAGAAAGTATGCCCAATTCTGGAGGGAATGCGGGGAGGAACATCGTTTTGTTGTTTTGATCGAGTCAAAAGAATGATTGTCTGAGGCGGTCATGGTCGCTTGTTATTTTGTTCTGTTCCGTTGTACTTGATGATTTTCGTTTCGGCTCATTTTGTGTCCGCCCTTTATGCGGGCAATTACTTGAACTTATATATGACCAGTTACCATTTTTATCCTAGATTCGTTTTGCAAAACTAGTCGAGGGGACAGCAACAAATTCCTTACTTTTGAGCCAATACTCGAGGAGTTTTTGATATCTTTCTACCCCGACCGTCATCTTACGGGAACATTATTCGCATAGTTTATCTTTTCATGTCCACCCATGTATCCCCTCCCTAAGTTTGGCTAAGTTGGTTTTGTCACTTGCTTTTGTATAATTTTGGTAAGGGCTGGAATTTGTGCTGATAAGTGGTTCGTGGGATGCTGACGTGACTTTGTCATGAAGCTCCCTATAACTAATTAGGATTGGTCGTGCATTCTATGGTGTAAGCACATTTCATAAATCAGTCCCAAGAGTCATATAAAGTTTCGCCTGATTCTTGGTTGAATGTATTGATTTCATCAATGAGTTGTTTCATTATCCTTTATGGACATTAATCTTTTTTACTGCTGAGTTGATGTTGCTGCTAGAATTTGTATAGGTTTAAGGAAATTATTAATTTGGTTTTAATATTTTCTTGCTTCTAACTAACCAAGTTTGCTTCTATTTATTCACATTTTTTATTTTGGTTTCGCTAGCATTAAATTCTACCATTTTTAAAGTAATAAAATTAGAGGTATAACTGGATTATAACCAGGTTATTCTATTTATCCATTCTTTTATATATATATATAAATATATCACAAAATTACCTAAAGATATCACAAAAAGTTTGAAGGTGCCCAGATACATGATATGTTGTAATAAAGACGCCATGAGAATTGTGGTTTTTAGGATAGTTGCTTAATACTGAAAATATGCAAAGAAAGCGCCTTCTAGTGAATAGAAAAAAAACAAGGAAACCAACATGGTGAATGGCACCTTGTAGGTGCTAGAAATCAATAATTCAAGTTTTACACTTTCTTGTAGCAACATGAAGGCGCAAACTCTATGGCGGTTTCTCTTGTTTTAATTTTTTTTGGGCTCCTTCATTGCATCAAAAACCAGAAGGCGATCAGGTTTCACGTTTTCTGGTTTGCTAAAAACTCAAACTTAAAAAAGAATTCAAGCACTTAAACACTTTCTAGCTTTTTGTGGTAGTGCTTGAAATTTTTTTCCTAAAAAAAACAGTACAATTTAGAAAATTTTCCATTTAGTTGATGTTTATTGTGAAATAATTGATCCATTTGTGTTAGTCTTTTTATTACTATATTTTTTTTCATGTTTTGTCATGAATAAAATATAGTTTTTGAAGAATCAAGTACTCCTTAAAATATAATTTTAGAGCTTAGTTTAACTATATCTAAATGAAAAATAAAGCTACAATTCTTTTATTTATAAAAATATGAGTTTGTAGGTTGATGTTCGAGTTCTTAGAGCATCAACTATAGGTGGAATCCATCCTAAAATTTGTAAAATAAAAGATACAAATATAACATGGAAGAGAAGATGAGTATAAGGTTCTTTGGATATGCACATTGGTGGTGAGTTTCTTAGCACATTTGTAAATGCCATTTTATCTAAAAATTACACTCTCCCATGTTCTTAATATATGATTTTTTGGGTCCTCTCACTCTTTTCAAAATATAAGATGTTCTAGTATAATTTGTCATCTACTTTCCAATTCTACCCCTCAATTTTTATCTCATAACTCTACTTTTCAAATTACTCCAATTTCCAATGTAAAAAGTAAGGGTAAATTGGTAGGGCTGTCAAAATTTGACCCAACCCGAAAATCCGTCCGTTTTATCCAAACCCGAAACCCGATTAAAACCCGAAATTATTTAAATATAATAAACCCGGAACCCGATTGGGTAAAACCCAAATGACCCGAACCCGAAATGACCCGAAAAATTTATAACCCAAAACTGACCCGAACCCGAAATGACCCGAAACAATAATACTTAAAAATTATCCAAACTCGGATAACATGAAATAATATTGACCTTAAATTGTCCCAAACTTGAATGACCCAAATAATTATGACAAAAAACTTGATTCAAACTTAGTATATCCGAATGAAATTCAGAATAGACATTGTATTGATTTTTCTGTAATCTACATGTAGTATATTCTTATAGAAATTATGTATCTATTTATTTAATAATTTTTCAAAAAATATTAACCATGACCCGAAATAACCGAAACCCGTTTCTATCTGACACTATTACAGCCCGAACCCGAATGACCCGAACCCGAAATGACCCGAAAGTTTAATGACCCAAACGGATAATGACCCAAAAAGATATGACCCAAAACCCAAGCGGATAACCCGTTTGACAGGTCTATAAATTGGTCTACTTTTTTTTCTCCTTAATTCTTGTGCCCATAACTAGAAAATCATATATTTTAAACAGGAGAGAGTATTTTATTAATTAAGAAACTCTATCCACTCCAATAACAAAGTTTTTTTAATATTCTCTCTATTAATGAACAACCAATAAACTGTCACTATTTATATGTGAGAGAAAATATTAAAAAGAGACACTTAGGTGCGTCTATTGTGTCATAAAAAGTGAGGTTTTTAGTTAAGAACCCATGAGAGAGAAAATGAGTGGAATCCACAACATTGTGGAATGTTTTTTAATTTCTTCACCTATGTAACTGTGTCAATAACTCATATTGTGGATGCCCTTAGCTAAGGACCCCAAAAAGTGGATGTCTTAGGCTCTGTTCGGTATGACTGTTTTGCAGCTGTTTTATATGTGAGAGTATATTATTGAAGTAGAACGCAGAACCCATGTGGAACCCACACGCGACCCACCCATTTACGCCACACATATGCTACCAAATATGCCAAAGACGAACAGAGTCTAAAGAGAGAGATTGTGAGGAGAGAATTGAAATAGTAGTATTATTTTGAGAATTTGTAGTGAATGCTAATGTGTCACGACATTGTCTGGTATAAGTACGGAACCTTCAGCACCCTGAAATATTGAAACTACAAATATCTTTTCGTGGTCCATCGTTTTTTCAAAGGCCCAATACACGCAGTCGGGTTTTCAATTCACACAATCAGAAAATATCCTTTATGTCCTTCTAAATATTTTCAAAAATTATAATATTCATCCAAAACTTGTGATATATTACAAACAGTGCCTAGAACACACTAAATTTCCTAAAAACATAACTAGCAACACCTGAATGACATTAACGTTTACAGAACGTATGAAGGGCTCATTTAGAGGTACAATTTTATGTATTTGCAGTACTTTTAAGTTGAATTTGGGTAAAAAAAATAGGACGGAAAATGGAAAAGTAGTCAAAAACACGAAAAAAACAGGACAATTTATGCCCCGGGGCATAGGCTTCGACAACCACTGTTTTGACTAATCACATGAAGTGACAACATTACAAATTCAAAATATATTGAACAGTACTTTTCACACCTGCTTTGCTAGATGGTCGTCAACCTGCGCCCCACGACATAAATTGTTCTATTTTTTCGTGTTTTGACTGTTTCTGTCCTATTTTTTTAAAACAAATTTAATTTAAAAGTACTGTAAATACATAAAATTATACCTTTGAATGAACCCCTCGTACGTTCTCGTCGATGTTAATGTGTGTATTGAACACCGTTTGTAATATATCACAAATTTTGAATAAATATTAAATTTTTTAAAAATATTTATAGAATATTTCAAAATAAGAATAATATCATAAAATATTTTAAATTCCGATTAGGTATAGTGGACACCCGACTCCGGCATTGATGAAGCGAAGAAGTTTTTTTAAGGCAATTCGAACCTGGCGAAGGTGCCATCTTACAAGGTGGCACCTATTTTGTCTTTTTATGCTTTGTACTTTTACAAAACTTTAAAATGTTGTAGTTTATTAGATATAAGTCCAAATAACATAAATTTTATACCGTTGTTCATCATAATTCGAGCTCTTCAAAATAAAACCAAACATGAATATGTTTTGATAAATTTTAAGTTTTAAATTTTAAATTTTTTGTATGTACATATGTTTTAAGATTCATTGTGAATCTTAAGTTTAATAAAAGTGAATGAAAGGTTGTTAAAAAGTGAATCATAGGTCGTTGGACCCTAAACTATACACTACAAACCCTTCGACGTTTTTAGCATTTCTAGGGTGGTTTTTAGGGTGTTTGGGGGGGTAGGGTAATCTTTTTGGCATTAGTTCTACACTTTATATTGTTGTCACTTACTCAACAATTTTTTAGGGTTTGTGGATCCCTAAACCCTGCACTACAAACCCTAAAAATGCCTTCGACATTTTTAGCATTCCTAGGGTGGTTTTTAGGGTGTTTGGGGGGGGGGGGGTAATATTTTTGACATTAATTCTACACTTTATATTGTTGTCACTGACTCAACAATTTATTAGGGTTTGTGGTCTACACTACAAACCATAAAAATTGTATTTGACGTTTTTAGCATTCCTAGGGTGGTTTTTTTGGGTGTTTAAGGGGGTAGGGTAATCTTTTTGGCATTAGCTCTACACTTTATATTGTCGTCACTGACTCGACATTTTTTTAGGGTTTGTGGTTAAGGGTTTATTGAAAACTGAATATTTCGTTTAAAAAAGGTAAATCACATGTTTAAGTATAATGAATCTTTTATTTAAGAAAAGTGAATCTTATGTTTAAGAAAAATAAATCATATCACAAACTTATGTGAGAACTATATGAATCATTCGTTTAAGAAAAGTGAATATTTTGTTTAAAAATAGTCAATCAAATGTTTAAGAAAAGTGAATCTTATCACAAATTTATACGAGAACAATATGAAACTTTCATTTATTTAAAAGTGAATATTACGTTGAAGAAAAGTTAATCAAATTTTTAAGAAAAATGAATCTTATATTTAAGAAAAGTGAACCTTCACTTAAAATAATGTAAATCCTTTGTTATTCTAAAAGTGAATTTAATTTAAAGAAAAGTAAATCTTAAAGAGGATTCATTTTGTTAATGTATAAGGTTCATTTTATTATTTAAGAAGATTCATTTTGTTAATAAATAAGATTCACTTTAAAAACACGTACTATATACTCATTCTAAAAACATAAAATTTCAAGTTTAACAAAACATATCCATGATGCATCTTGTTTTGAAGAGCACAAAAATGATGAACAATGGTATAATTTGTTTTATTTTTTCACTTATATTTTGTGAGTTATAACATTTTTTAAAAAAATTATTTCTCTCTCCTCCTATATTTAGCCTCCTGTATGCGTGGAAGGTACATGTTTTTTCTTTTCTTTTTTTCCTCATTTTCTTCTCTTAATTTTAATTAGGCCAATAATGTATTGACATGTAGCACTGAAACCATAGAAGAAGGTGGAACAAACTCTAGGGTCTCCGTTCTGTTTTTTAATCAAGTGAGTGCATCCTCGGCGCAATAGCTACTAGCTAGGACCCTACCTGAATCGAGCGGTGATGATGCAAAGAGGTATTTTTTTTCTTTTTGGGAAAATTTACGGATAACATTAAAAAGTTTGTTAAATACCACAATTTTTTTAAAAAATTTCCAGATACCACAAAAAATAATTTTAATTCACCAGATACCACAAATTACTAACCCAAAACTTTTTAAGACAAAATTACCCCTATTTGTAAACATAGTTCACAGTATACCACATAAATATTTTTAATTCACAAGATACCATAACATTAATTATATATATTAAAACATTAAAAATAAAAAAGTATAGGTTTATTAATAGATCGGTTGAAATTTTATAAAATTGAAAATACCAAATATATAAATATAAAATTACTAAAAATATAAAAAATTAAAATACCAAGTAGTTAAGAGAATGATTATCCAAAATTTTTATAATAATTTTACTCTAATAATTTTAATAATATAAAATATTATTATAAAAAATGTAAAATTTTCACTCCCTCCGTCCTAGTCATAGTGTCCATCTTACTATTTGGATGTGTCGTTTGACTTTAATATTTCACATGTAAGATAATATATTTTTGTAAATCTATGTTTTATAATGGAATCCTTATGTGAAAAACTATATATTGTATAACTTAATTTTTAAAAATTAATTTATCTTATATGTTTAATATTAAAGTGGAAAACGTGAAAAAAAGTAAACAGAACACTTATGACGTGATGGAGGTTGTACAAAGTAAGGTTATAAAAAATTGAATTATCATTCTCTTTACTATTTTTGTCAAATTTTAATCAAATTTGTGGCTTCTCTAATATAATTATACCTTTTATTATTCCTCATATTTTTAGAGATTTTATTATTATATATATGCTATTTTTTATTTTTTCAATTTTAACCCATATATAAGAGTAAGTTAACTTGTAACACCCCTACCGCTATCTCGTCATTAATTCATAAACGCCTCGTTCATCATTACAATCGTAGCGGACATTTGTAATACAACGGTGGGTGAAACAATGCCGTTAGCCACCCACGTGATTAACAAGGCCTAAACAATAACAGTACCGGTCTGATGGACCGGAATTTTCGAGTACTTATACATTACAATCTCATTCCATTCTTAAACCGAGTCATATACAATCAACTACATCGAGTCTATTACATTCTACATGCCGATAACTATTTCGGTCTTACAATACAAATAATTACAAACGTAGTTAAATGAACTACCAATGCTATAGTAGCAACCCCGTCCTACTCTCGAACGGTAACCATCTCCATTGTACCTGAAAAATAATGGGTGACCCTAAAGGGGCTCAACACATTTGCTGGTATGGTAGTCGTGCAACCAGCTACTACCGGGCCACACCCAACTAATTGTCGTCTAAACATGCGATTGATTTTAATACAACAACAAGATTTACATAACAAGTTTGTTAGATTACATTACCTTGATCCTTAGGCCATGAGGGTTCTACCTCAACAATGCCTCATTCTCATAATCATATACTTATCCATCTTATTCGGATAGTTTTTTTTTTGCTTGTTCTCCTAGATCTATAGACACTCTCGGTCTCGATCTAGCTTTCTCAATTATTCTACTCCTGAATAATTTTAAGTTAAGCATTTTAGGCCTCCGGGCAGAGACACATATAGATCTCACCACCGGGCTTTTATAATCTCATCATGGAATTAGAAACATTCTCTCATGTTTCCTCTTCCTTAACCCATAATACCCAGCTTATCTCTTTAGACGGATAAGCTCTACCAGTCTTACTCTAGTGGGCACCACTACGTGGCTCACGGCCCCAACGGGCACCACCATATGGCTCACGACCCCTAACAAGAGAGTTCGACCACAGAATAAAAAACAAACACTCTGTTGTTTCCTCTTCCTTGCACGCGTGACTCACAATCCCCTAACCCACTCTCAGGGTTAGTAATAATATATACTTATATATATATATATTAGTCAGAAGCATCTCTCTTGATGCCATCTCACAACCTTAGGAAGTTTTCCTAATTCATTGTATTCACCGATTTAAGGGTTGCCTCTATACTTCCATTACTTAGAAGTTTTGGTTGTCTTCTCATATAGAGTTGGATCCTCATATAGGAGGTCGACTACTCCATAACAAGGGAGTTCGGTAGTCCCGTATATCTCTTTTCACATTTCAAGTGAGTTCATAAAAATTGAACTTATCATTGTTCTCTAATTGAGAATTCTTATATGTTTCTTCACGTTTTAATTATTTTGTGGTTCGACTTTTTCTATGAGTCACTAACCAAACATTATCCTATCAGGAGTTGATCTACAATTTCCAGTCAGGTCACAACTCATGCAAGGATGGTTAGTTGACACAACAGGCATCAAAATATACATATATCAAATGTAATAAACATTTTCGTGCTATTATCTTGTTATGTCGGCACACAAAACAAGCAGCACACAAGCCGAGAGTACTCGGCAGGACACAGATTGCAAGAAAACCATACCGTTCACCAAGGAACTTCTCTCGCGTGTTGTCTCACACTCCTCAGACAATTCTCGAACCACTGATAACATTCCAAACGTTTCTATTAATATTAAAGTAATACGGAGTTCAAACCACCATTGCGCCCGTAGTTAACCCCGTTATCCCGTTGATCTTTACTTTACTCAAGTGATATTAAGTTCTCACATTCACATTCAACCTAACACTTGTTTATACTCCTAATGACCTTTACATGTCACCAAACAAGTCTTAAACATCTTCTAATATCATTACCATTCAATTCCCCATCTTTTAATGTCATTTATACACTCACGGTAACAATTTAGGGGTGGTCCGGGACTTGGTCCGGCCCCTAAGTCCCGGACCAATACGTTACAGAAACTCCCGAGAAGATTTTTAACCTGGTCAGAGGACCTTGTACTGCCCTCAAGTCCTGGACTAATACAAGAATCAGATCTCGGTTATTTTTTTGATGTGGTCCGGGACCTTATCCAAGGACTAGGTCCCGGACCCTGCTATAATCTGTCAACTTTGACAGGTTTTCAATCTCATTTCTTGCCCATTTCTTTTCTAACCTTTCCACATGTTTCCAAACATGTTATAACACCATAAACACACATTAAACCTCCTCAAATCCTTGATCAAACCTATCATCTAATCCTTGATCAATTTTACAAATTTCTATTCCCATTTTTCTGCACTTATGCACACTAGTGCATTACCACATTCTCATGACAATTTACCTCTTGTTCTCACCCATTTTGACCATACTAATTCCTTCCTAGTCATATTCATCTCCATTTTCCAATTTCAACCTTTACTTTCAAGGTTATACACACTAGTTCATACCTAAAGTAAATCCAAGACACTTATAAACCATTTTTGCTATAGATTTTTGTACAACTCCACACAATCTTTAAACTAACATTTTAAGGTGATTAACTAACCAAATCAATCCCTATTAAATCATAGTTGACCTTAGGTTCCTTAAACTCATAAAGTCACCTAACTCCTTAGGTTTCTATCGAAATTTTGCCATAACTTCGTTACTATACTTGCACATCCAAATTTTCATTATCTTCATCACCTAAACCAAAATATCCACAATTCAACACAAGCTAACCAAATCCTTGGTGGATTCTACCAACACATAAATTCACCCAAAAATTCACCAATCAACAATATAATGCACCAATCTTAAATGCTTGGCACTTAGACCCTTAAATCAAACAACAATACACCATTGCCTTATGCATCAATCATTATTCTCTCTCATAACTCCCAAACACATTTCCAGCACAAATTTTGGTTTATTCTTTTAATTTCCCATCCTAAAATTCTAAAGCATTAACAATAGGCATCAAGGTAGATTATTTACCTTAATTCTCCATTTCTTTTCCAATCTTCTCCTCTTCTCTTTCTCATTCCATTTTCGATCAAGGGAAGCAATGCCATTGCCAACACTCTAGACCAACATTTAATAATGAAATGGGACTAAGTAAAATCACTTAGACTCATTAATTAATAGAACAAGGGAAGGTGCTTAAAGCACTAAAATTAGGGCATTTACCTTCCAATTTCTACATGAAGTATTTGGCAACCAAACTAGCAAGGCTCCAACACTTTTCTTGGAGACAAAACAGAGCTAGAACAAGAGCAATAATGGAGTTTCAAAATCTAGAAATTTTTGGTCAAGTGAGGAATGAAAGGAATGTGAGTTTTTGAGTTTTTCTTACCTTTAAACAAAGAGGATGTTGTCTAGCTCCAGAAAATCTAATTTTCTCTTCAAATGGGGCTATACCCATGGAGGTCAACTTCAACCATTGAAGGTTTTGAAAGATGCAAAAGATTGCCCTTGACTTAACTAAGAAGATGGTGTGTTTAGTTTTTGATTTGAAGCCTAGTAGAGGCTTGGGCAAGCAAAGAAAGGTAGGGAAGCCATGGGAGCTGCTTCCAAATCGTAAAAAAGAAAAAAAAGAGGAGAGAAACCAGCTGAGAGAGGAAGAGAGGGACAGCTGGGAGGGGGAGAAATGAGAGTGAGAGGAGAGAGAGGGAGTGAGTTAGTTTTTATTGCTTTTTGCTTTTTACTTTCTACCTTTTTACTCTCTCTCACATAAGGGGACTCTATTAGCTACAAAAGTGCTGAGTCACACTTAATAAAACCGGCCCCCTTAATATTTAAGATGGGGGGGAGGGCGTTTTTGTCTTTTCACAAGAAACACTTCTAAGTTTCCCGGTTTGACACTATTCATCAACCGGGCCCGTTTTTCAGATTTTTCTCGTTTACTTAATTTTAATGGTTCTCAACCCTTAATTAATGTTTAATTATAGTTACATGATCAAATATAATTTTTACAAGTCCATTAAACTGCTCAAAGTCACGTTTTTGGGGTTTCTCGAAAAACGTGCTTTAGGACTTCATTTGCGTTTTTAATCCACTATATGGATTTGTTTCCTTCGAGAATTTTTCCCACATGTTCTTAGCATGAAAATAAGTCTTAGGAATCCATCTAGGACCCTAATTAAGGTAATATACCTTCTATAGTTGTTTAACGCACATTTTTACGTTTTGTGCCTTTTTAAGCGTTTTCTCTTTTCTTTTGGTTTTACTTTCTTCACCAAAATTCTTTAGGCATAATTAGGCCTCTAAACATTTTATTAGTATAATTTAATCACCATATTTAAGTCCGGGGTATTTCAATCTACCCCCCTTAAAGAACTTTACCCTCAAAGTTGGTGAATCTAATATTGTTACCACACACACATATATTGATGCTCACGATTATATATATTCATATGCGTAATCTTAAAGACTCAAATCTGTCCAGCCAGTGTGTACGTACCAGTACATCACAAAAGTAATTAACAACACAATTAACAATCGTGTGTACATACCAGTACAACACCTCGTACATAACAGGACAATACCAACGTGTGTACATACCAGTACCACACAAACGTACCTAACAGTACAATACAAACGTGCGTACATACCAGTACAACATAGAAGTACATAACAGTACAATATCACTCTAAACCCAATTCATGCTAATTGCATCTATCCTAACAGGATTACTTGTGACCACTTACAGGAGCTTCAAGAATCATCCAACCCTGATGTGATCAGCATCAGTGTTGAACTATCTTTCCACCCCAATTTGTGTTCAGTTTCCCTTGATCGCTAGCAAATCAAGTTCAACTTCACACTTCAGTTTCACACAATCAAATAATTCAATTATTTCCTATTTCTATCTTTTTAATCTTTCTAGTCATAATCAATACATCTCCAAAGGATGAAACTCAATCCATCAATCATCCTCAATTCACCTCAAATCAAATCACCTAGGGAATCCAATTCCTACCAGGTTCTACATCGGTTTCATACCTACTCATACATCATAGTGCCATGTCTAATCTCAAATAGACATATATCTTCGGGATTTTAATTCTCCCTGAAATTTCTCTACTCCTTTTTCACTTGTATTCTCACACCGGAGTTGCAAGATAGGTATATTTATATCAATGGTATTCGCATCTTCTATGTGAACTTACCACAATTAGATTATGAATGAATGCATATGTTTATGTAACATACATATCAATCATCAAAACAATCTCTTTTGTGCTATGCACACCGTAGTTTACATACTTAATACGTAAAACATACGCTAAGCGGCTTTTCGCTCTACCCCCCTTAAAAGGGATTACGCCCATGTAATCTACCATATGTTATCACTAAACATTGGTTCACTAAATTCAGACATCAAGAAGCGTTTTGCTTCCATTCGGTCTATTATACAGTGAGTTCTGGTCAAAGGGTCTTAACCATATTGGCGGTTAGTCCCTGCACCAAGAATTCTCATTAGAGTTTGTTTAATTCATAACTGGGTCTGGTTCTAGCCTTTCAGGCTTCTAGCATTGATAATTAGCCATTCACTCGTATTCACTAGGTATATTAAACCTTAGAATTATGGCCCACTAGCTTTTGCTGCGCGACCTGATAACTTTAGAGCTTAATTCGCCCTGTTCGTTATTCTTAATGTGTTGTACATCTCCCTTTTATCCCTTTTTTATCTTGGGAATAAAGGTCTCTCAATTGACGCGTGGTATTTCTTACCGTACACGAATTTGAGGAGTTATAGATTTTCTATCCAGCTCTCTAGAAATCTATTTTGCATCTTGCTGTTTACCTTCGTGATTACTCACTTGTTTCTTCCGACTTACTATCGGTTAAGGTCGAGCTACTACTTAGTATGTAGTGCTTCCTCGGTTGTTAGTGGTTTATGAATTGCACTCACTTATTTGGTTCTGTACAAGTATTCTCATTTGTACGACCTTGCATTTTCTATGCGTCGGTCCTTATAATGTTTATGCGTTTCTTTCCGCCTTTATTCCGGAGGAATTTATTTGTTGTGATCGTTGGTTTGTCCAACGCTCCTCGTGCATCTTTGGCTCAAGGCCGCACGGTTTGTATCTAGGTTTTCTGCTTAACTGGCTTGCACCATGTTCATTGTGTAGACACAAAAAATTCTCACCCCATAAAAAGCAAAATTCAGACAAATAAATAAAATGAGAGGGTCGTCGCCTTTCTTTTCAAAACTTATTCATGTGCATACCAAAATGAAACTGTGATTTTATGGCAGATTTTTAGGAATCAATTTTCAAAGCATCCCTTTTCAAACCCGTCCCTTTTCATTACTTTCTTATTTTACCATTTTATTTTATCTATTTCATGTTAGTCAGTTTCGTTTTATTCGCCTATTCGTTTTACCTTGGTTCATGCTATTTCGTTACTTATTCATCTTATCTTATTCCATTTCAATGATATTTTTAACTTGTATTTTCTTTATTAGTACTTGTTTTTATTTTGTCTTGTCGTTATTAATTTAAGAATCATTTTCATCATTTTATGTACATTTTCACTATTATATGCCATATTAGCATATTTCGTTTTTGTCACTAATTCGATTAAACCCCTTTCATCTCATTTTATTTTGTTATTTATTCTTTCTATCTTATTTACTGCTATTCGTACATAGTAAATTCAATTTCCATTTTTATGGCATTCACTTGAACTTTTTATTTCCATTGTACTAGTACCATTTCATCATTTCATGTACTCATTATCATTTGTTTAATACTTTTACATTTTTCGTTTTAGTCATTCACATTACTTTATTTCATGACTCTCAGGAAGAAAACAATTTATTTGTTTGACAAAACTGTTTCGTCTTATTGTATATTTACATTTAATACGCTAGGGTGTTTAAAGAAGTTATCCAGCTGGAATTAGGAGTTTTGTATTATTTCCTGTATTTATACACTGAGTTCTAACTTAGCGTAATTGGTTAGTGTATCCCTTGTAAATGCCATTCGCTTGAGTTTGAATCCCAGTGGGAGTATTTTGTTCTTTTTTCTCGTGTTTTAACTCGTGAAGCGGCATAAACTATAAGTTCCCCATACATGTACTGAGTGATGTCATGGCATAATCAGTGGCTCTCCGTGGGATGGATGCAAACGTCCCAGGTTCAATACTCAGAAACAGCATAACCTTTTTTTAATTTTATTCTTCTTTCTCCCAGCAAACCAACCAAACACGGTCCATTGTAACTTCGACCCGATTTTGTTATCCCAATACCCCAAATAAAGCCCATTTTTACTTATCCAGCCCATTGAAAATAGAAAACCAGTTGACCCTTGTCTAAAAAAAACCCTAATACCACCTTATACCCCATTCACATTATAAAACTACAGTGAAAAACCTAGCTGGATGGGGGGGGGGGATTTCAACACTCCGAAATTAACCGCATAAAAGGTCCTTTTCTCTGCTCAAGTAGTCGGCGTACCCCCATTAGCACGCGGGGTATGCGAATTTCATATGCAGCGTTTTGCTGAGCCCCTTGGGGCACTGTTTTTACCTCCGTAGGTACCCGTGAGAATTGAAGGTCGTGATAAGATCATGATGGATTCTTTTTGGGAGTAGTTAGTGGATTGAATGGTGTACCAAGTTGTACACGGCTTATGCCTTTTTGAGTAGCCGGTGTACCATGTGGTACACCTTTTTGGATTTTGAGAATGTGAACTTAGTATGAATGAGAGAATGTATAAACTCATAGTTTTGAATAGACTTGTGGAGTTGAAATGTAATTCATATACTTTTGGATACTCGGTAATCAATATGTAAGTAAGTATTTGGGAATGTAATGTAAGTATTTAAGTTGCTCAGTATATCTTAATCTTCAGACCGTTACAGTAAGTAGTATGAGCCTTGTTAGTCTTGAGATGGCTAGCGGCGTTGTATCACTCGCCGGGAGTAGGTAAGTATCCGCTGCATGTAAGAGTAATTATGGAGACGATTAGAGGATAATGGAAGAATTAGCGGTTGGGGTGTTACAAAAAGTGGTATTAGAGCACAGTTACGCTCTGAAGATTAGATTACCGAGAGTAGTGATTACCGAGTTAGGTTATAAACCGTTTACAACGGAGAATTAGAAACCTAACTAGGAATGACCGTTATTGATAATGGATACCCTTGACGTCTGAAAAGACGATACCATTGTTTAAATCAAGGCCATATGGTCACAATATCTAATGTAATCCACACTTGTTCAGATGTCAGGAAGAGGACGTGGTCGAGGCCGACCCCGGGGAGAGCAGGCTAATGAGCCGGGTGCGCAGACGGTCGCCGAGATCGTCGCCGCTACCGTGGCATAGCTGTTGCCCCAACTAATGACTGCAGCCCAGCAGCAGGTACAGCAAAACCAGCAACCACAGCCCGACCCGCCTCAACCCAGTGAAACAAATTGGGTAAAGAGCGTCGCCGACCTTCGACCTCCCTGCTTTAGAGGCGAGAGCGACCCCGCCAAGCTCGAGGCCTATATCTCCGGGATGGAGATGGCTTTCGAGACCCTCGAGGCTCCTGTTGGAGTGAGGGTGAGGATAGTGGCGTACTACCTCAAGGACGCAGCTATGGACTGGTGGAAGCTCGTTAAGGCCGAGCATGCTACTGACCCTGCATTCGACTGGGAAGCGTTCACCTTTCTTCTCCGATCTAAGTACGACCCCGAGCATGTCAAGACCAAGAAGCGGCTTGAACTCGATGCACTCAAAATGACGGTAAAGATGACGGTTGATGAATATTACCATACTTTCACCTCTATTCTCAGACTCCTACCCGACCTTGGGTATACCGGCCAAGTCTTGGTCGACCGCTTCTACGGCGGATTGAGCCATTGACTCCGGTATGGCATGGGGTACATAGGTTTACCTCCCTTCAGGTAAACATCGTTTAAACCCTTAGATGCCATGATCAATACGAATTGGTACCGTCATACATAAATGCATAACCTAATGCCCGAATACTTCAGGAGTGTTACCTCGCTGCATCTCGAGTTGAGATCACCTGCCAGCTGAGAGATGAAGAGCAAGCGCTGAAGCGCAAGGTGAGCAGCAAGGGTAACAACTCCGATGAGCAAAATCAGAATAAGCCATGGAAGAAAAAGAAGAAGGGGAAGTACTCCCACCAAAACTAGAAGAATACCTCTGGAGATGGCAGTGCCCATACTGAGAAGGGCAACGCAACTGAGCCGTTGCTGCTCGCCTACACTACACCAGTGGAAGCAAAGCCACTGAGGTCTCAGCCCTATAAGGGTAAGAACCCGAAACCAACCTAGTATACTTGTGAATTAGTGTGTATGTGAATTAGAGTAAATATACCGAACCTCGCTAACTTCAAAGCTGCAGGTTCTGGTTCTGGCTATGACAAGAGCCAAAGTGATGGCCGAAGCTATGTATGCCGAAACTGCAACAAGGACCATCCTGGCACCGATTCCCAAGGAAGGGAGATCCGATGCTACAACTGCCAAAAACCGGGGCACCGCGAATGTATGCCCGGAGAACACGAAGCCCACAGGCAACTACCAGGGCTACAAGCAGCGTGAAGGCAAGGAGGCTGCATCTGGTGATGCTCAGACCCAGCAGACCTCACAGGGACAGGGTTCCCAAGGTGACAGAAGGGCGCACCGCAGAGGCAGCCGGCCTTGCACATTATTGATCGTGACGGGACCGGTACTAAGTCCGGCCTAGGTACTAACTGTAACCTTTAATCCTTGAAGAGCATGTTTAAAGTACTGAATTACTTGTTTGAATGAATGCATGAGTAAGTAGAATTGAAGTATGTATTTGAGCATGAAACGAGCTAGTTGAAACTAGAACTTACGTTAGATGAAATTTACCACCTTAGGGAGATTCACTATCTGTTACCCAATACCTTCAAACCCACTTCATGAGGAAGCCGACATCACCACTCACCACTTCACCAACGAGCAGTGTCAGGTTATCCGCCCAGGTATGATCTTATTAAAAGGATACCTGACACTGAAGCACAACTTTCCATCATCCGACGATGAAACGAACTAGGAGCGGGTCCAGGAGGATTTTATACACCCGAATTCCCCGGTGGAGCAACAATGAAGCTGAAGATGATGTGCTTGGGAAAGGACTGGAATCCTTATACTAAGACATACCAGAAGATGCGAGCAGAAGACGGAGCAGCACCTCCATCAATACCCACCAAATTTCAAACGCTTGTTACACAAGCTGTAGAAATCGCACAACAATGGGAAGATGAACCAATCCCTGCACTTGAAGCAGACTTATGTATCGTCAACTTCTATGAGAAAGAAGGACGACTTGGCTTACACCAAGATAAGGACGAGACGACGGAATCCCTTGAACAAGGAGTGCCCGTAGTGTCTTGGTCCATTGGTGATGACATGGTATTTTTATATAGCGAGCATAAGCGTGTGGACCTCGCGGAGAAACTAGTATTGAAATCAAGAGATGTCTTGATCATGGGTGGAAAATGAAGGTTGCTGTATCATGGTATCAAGAAGATCAAGTTGAATACGGCACCACCGGCTATAATCAATGCCACACACATGAAACCAGGATGCCTGAACCTTACCTTTAGAAAGTATTACTCTTGTAGTAGCATGTAACACATTAGTAACATGTATTAGAGACACAGTATGTATGATGGTTGGTTTATTCAATAAAAGCAGTGTTGGTTATTAAATTCCACATGTGTTATACCACCAATTCTTATAAATCTTGTGAATCATTAGGTTGTGGACTCGATACCGAAGGTAACCTGAGTATCCTCACCGAAGCACAAGCCGTTAAGAATGGCACCATTCTAATGGGAACCTTCCCAGTAAATGGCATTGATGCCTCTGTACTATTTGACTCCGGCAGCTCTCATACCTTTGTATCGCCATCATTCATGAAGAGGTTGGGGCTAGATGCAGATGAGCTGCCAAACTTCCTGGTTACTCTCCTCGAAGGAGCAAGTAAGATGTACCAAGTATTACCGAACCGCCACAATTCGAATCAAAGGTGAAGAGTTTCCTATCTCCTTCATCGAATTTAATGGGTTGGGATTTGACTTATTGTCGGGATGAACTGGTTGGAGCGGCACAAGGGGCGAATCCTCTGCGCCGAGCATAGACTGTTGCTCTAGAGTCCGTCTGGGGTTACCGTTTCATAGCGCCAGAAGCTGAGAGAGCCTTCGACTATAGTCATCTCCGCTACGGCTATGTATCGGGAGCTCAGAAAAGGGCACGATGTGTACTTATGCTATGTGCAAGATCTAGAGAGAGATCCAGAATTCAACACCGAGGTGCCAGTAGTATCCGAATTTCCCGATGTATTTCCAAAAGAACTACCTGGTATGCCACCCCCAAGAGTAGTAGAGTTTGAGATTGACCTCGTACCTGGTACTGGTCCCATTGCGAGGGCACCATACCGTATGACACCAGCAGAAATGACTGAGCTTAAGGAGCAATTACGCGATTTACTCGACAAAGGGTTTATATGCCCGAGCGTATCACCCTGGGAGCACCGGTCCTCTTCATGAAGAAGAAGGACGGTAGCCTCCGACTCTGCATCGACTACCACGAATTGAATGCGGTCACTGTAAAGAATAAGTATCCACTACCACGCATCGACGACCTGTTCGGTCAGTTGAAGGGAGCTTCGGTCTTTTCCAAGATTGACCTCCGATCCGGATATCATCAGATTGCTATCAAAGAGTAAGACATTGAGAAAACAACATTCCGAATGAGATATGGCCACTACGAATTCACGGTGATGCCATTCAGTTTGTCTAAAGCACCAGCCAAATTCATGGATCTGATGAACCGCCGATTCAGTGATCAGTTAGACACTTCCGTAGTAGTATTCATCGACGACATTCTCGTATATTCAAAGTCAGCAGAAGAGCATGTAAACCATTTGATAAAAGTACTTGAGACACTGCGCGAGAACCAGCTGTATGCGAAGTTCTCCAAATGCGAGTTTTGGCTAGATCAGGTATCTTTCCTTGGTCATGTCATCTCGAGCACGGGTATTTCAGTAGATCCATCCAAAATTGAAGCAGTACGATCATGGCCTAGACCTAAGACTGTTACCGACATCCGGAGCTTTCTTGGTCTAGCCGGTTATTACCGGATATTTGTAAAGGACTTTTCTAAAGTCGCAAAGCCCATGACTACATTGATGAAGAAGGATGCACCCTTTATATGGACCGACGACTACGAGAAATCCTTTCAGAGCTTGAAGGACTCGTTGACCTCAACGCCCATTCTCACTCTTCCAAAGGGAACAAAGGGATTCGAAGTATATTGTGATGCGTCTGGTAAGGGCATGGGATGCGTACTCGTGCAGCATGGCAAGGTAGTAGCTTACGCCTCCCGCCAGCTGAAGAAACATGAGAAGAATTACCCGACTCACCATTTAGAGCTTGGAGCCATTGTCTTCGCATTGAAGATATGGCAACATTATCTATACAGGGTAAGCATCACCATTGTTCCAATCATAAGAGCCTTAAATACATCTTCACACAGAAAGAACTGAATTTGAGACAAAGAAGGTGGATGGAGTTCTTATCTGATTACGACATCAACCTTCAGTACAAAGAAAGGAAGGCAAACATTGCAGCCGACACCCTGAGCCGTCGAGCACACTCGCTCCATTCGCTACCCGCTTCTTCTAGCTTGGTTGACGAGGTGCGAGACGCCCAGTTGAGCGACCCTTACTTTACAGAGATCAGACAGAAAATCACAGAGGGTACCTTCGAGAACCGAAAGTATGACTTTAAACTGCATGAAGATGGTCTGATCTGATTGAATGGAATTTTATGCGTCCGCTAAGGGATCGCATTCTGCGAGAGTCACATTGTTCTACATTATCTGTCCATCTGGGAGCCTCCAAAATGTACAAAGACATGAAGAGATACTTCTGGTGGTCAGGAATGAAATCAAAAGTGACTAAGGTATGTTCTGAGGTGTCTCACATGCCAGAAGGTGAAATTTGGGCACCGAAGACCGGGAGGAATGGTGTAGTCTATGCCAATTCCGGAGTGGAAATTCCACGATATCTCCATGGATTTTGTTGTTGGACTCTCACCTGCCAGGGGAGGACTCAACATGATCTAGGTAGTAGTCGATCGCCTCACCAAGGTTGCCCGATTCATACCGATGAAGGACACCTGAAAGGTGGTGAAGCTCGTTGAGCTATTCAACAAGGAGATTATTCGACACTATGGAGTCTCGAAGACCATTGTATCTGACCGTAATTCCAGATTTCTTTCGAGATACTGGAGAACGACACGGGAAGCGCTGGGTACTGAGTTGAAGCTTAGCACCGCCTTCCATCCACAGACCGACGGTCAGACAGAAAGGACCATCCAGACACTCGAGGACATGGTTAGAGCATGTGCCTTAGACTTCCAGGGGAGCTGGACTGATAAGCTTCATCTAATCGAATTCTCATATAATAATAGCTATCACGCTTCGATTAAGATGTCGCCATTCTAAGCTTTGTATGGTAGACCCTGCCGTACCCCGTTGTGTTGGGATGAGTCAAGCGAAGCGGTCATCATAGGACCGGAGTATCTAGAACAAGTACAAGCTGAAGTTCAGCAAATCCGAGCAAATATGAAAGCAGCCCAAGATAGACAGAAATCCTATACTGATGTGCGACAATGCGACCTTGAGTTCGCCGTGGGCGATCAAGTGTTCTTGCGCGTTTCACCTATGAAGGGCGTATTCCGATTTGGCCAGAAGGGTAAACTGAGCAAGTTTGTAGGCCCATACACAATTACCGAGAGGATTGGAGCTGTGGCTTATAGGCTAGCGTTACCTGAAGAATTGGGGTGTGTTCATGATGTCTTTCATGTATCACAACTCAAGAAATACATAGCCGATCCTTCTCATGTATTAGAACCCGAACAACTATCCCTAGAGCCGACAATGAGATACGTCGAGACTCCATTGCGAATCCTTGATACGAAGACTAGGGACACTCGCCATAAATCTGTATGAATGGTGAAGGTCTTGTGGTCTAACCATGACATCGAGGAAGCGGCTTGGGAACTAGAGGACGCCATGAAGGTGAAGTACCCAGATTTATTTGTAGACTAGATTGTCTAGTATCCGTAGAGTATGGAGGGTACGGGGTGTACCCCTTTTTAAGGGGGGTATAGCCATTTTGCCTTTGCATTGCTTCGGGATAGCATT
This sequence comes from Limonium bicolor, assembly GCA_023374045.1. Lineage (NCBI taxonomy): Eukaryota > Viridiplantae > Streptophyta > Magnoliopsida > Caryophyllales > Plumbaginaceae > Limonium > Limonium bicolor. The sequence continues at coordinate 17,060,926 of CM041778.1, read as the reverse complement.
GCATAGTATGTATGTATTGTAGTACACTTTTTTGGCACAATGTAGTGCTAGTTGTATTCAGTATGTTTGTACAATGAGTAATGTAATTGTGTTGTACGGTATATGACACGAATGGTAATGTATTGTGAAATGGTACCGTGGAGTGGGTGAATTGTATTGTGTATTGTATTTGGATTGTGTATGCATGCAGTGTGGAATTGTAAACACCTTGTAAGGTGGTAGTAAAGTACATTGTGGCAATTGGGTTGCCAAATGAGTAGAAATAGTAAGCCGTAAACCTTGAGCAACTTTGAGGGCAAAGTTCATTAAGGAGGTAGATTGAAATAACCTGAAATTAAACATAGTAATTAATTAGGCTAATTAGGATTTAATAGGCTTAATTACACCTAAATAAACATGAGGGAACAATTCTTGAAGAAAACAGATCCTTAAAACGGATAAAGAACATAAACAAACCTTGAAGCTCGTTTTTCAAGGAAACTGGGAAAACGCGACTTTAAGCGGGTTAAATAGACCCATAATAATTTTAGTCCACTAAATGTATATAACTAGACATTAGGGAAGGTCTAGAACCATTAAAATTAATTAAACGAGAAAATTCCGGAAAACGGGTTCCGGTTAGTGAGTAATGTGAAAACTAGAAGTTGTGGGGTGTTAAGTGTAATAAAGCTAAAATAACTTTCCCCATTTGCAAAATAAAAATCATATTCTCTTGTGTGTGTGTGTGTGTGTGTGTGTGTGTGTGTGTGTGTGTGTGTGTGTGTGTGTGTGTGTGTGTGTGTGTGTGTGTGTGTGTGGGTGCCGATTTACCCCCTCCTCACACCCTCTTTATTCTTCCTTATATGCTAAAAGACAAATAAGTAAAGAAAACAAGTACAAAAGTAAAAATAAAACTCTCTCTCCTCTCTACCAGCCCTCTCTCACCATACTCCCTCCTCCTCTTCTGAATTCTCTTCTTCCCCAAGCCTTGTAATGGCGATTTGAAGCTCCTCACACAGCAGCCCCCTTCTCTCCTCCTGTTCAAGGCTTAAACCATCTCCAAATCTTACAAAAACTGCACCATTGGATTCCCTTTGTCAAGGAGATTATCTTCCTCCTTCCAAAAATCAAAAAGCCCCATTTTCATTTCCATGGCTGGAGGCCATTTGAGGATTTGAGACCACCATTGGAAGCTCCTTCATCACCTTGTTACTTTGAGGTAAAAAGAAATTCGAAAATCCACCACTTTTAGCTCTCATTTGCATTATAAGAATTTCGAGATTTTGAACTCCTTGTGCCTTGTTCTCCAGCCGGTTGTGGCTTTACTCTTGGCCTAGAAATCTTGCTCTTTTGCTAGCCAAGAACTTCACCCCTCCACTGGAAGGTAATGCCTCTTATAAACTCTAAAATATGTCCAAATTTTAGGGTTAGTTTAAGAATGAGTTCTAAACTAGCATTGGTATGTATGGGTTACTGTAGCATTATCGTTTTGGTGAGGCTTGAACAAGAAACAAAGAAACAGGAAGGAAAGAAGAAAGGAGAAAGCAAGAAAGAAAGGAAAAACTAGAAACACAAGGTAATTGCTCTTACCTTGAGCTAGTTTTGTATGCCTTAATGTAACAAATTTTAAGGGCTTAAAATGAGAAATGTATATTGTTTTGATTAGTAGTTATCTTGTAGTGTAATGAGGAAGAGAATGTAACTGTTTTGAAACTTTTAAAAGATGATTAAAAACTTGGGAAAAACCTTGGGGAATAAATGTGTGTGCAGGAAAATATTATGTATTGTAGTGTGTGGAATGTCGTGGAGAAGTTGGAAATGTGTGTATTGATGTCTTGGATAATCAGGTTGCTAAGTGGTAAAGAGTGAGCAAAACATTATGGTGAGAAAGTGAAAATTATAGGGGAGACTGTCAAAATTTACATAGAAACTAAAGAACTTGAGAGCTTAGTGTGAGTAGTTAATCATTTCAAAAACAGATTTGAGAAAGAGATAAGTAGAGGGTAGAACTAGAATGGAAGATATGGTAATGTGAGCCCTAGAAATGGTATTAGTTGAGGAAGGATTGGATGGTAGAAGTTAGAGTCAAAATCTGTAGCAAATAAGGAACTAGAGATAACTAGTGCAAGTATGGAAGAGAAAGTGAGGAAACACTGGATGAATCAACATAGAACTAAATAATGGGTTTAGTAGATGGTTTAGGGGGCTTTAGAGCATCAAAATGGGTGTTAAACATGTTGGGAATGCTTTGGTAAAGGTTAGAGAAGCAATAGGTAAAGGAAGGATCTGAAACAGAATTTAAAATGGGAATACTGGACTGGACAGACCTTGGGACCGCCCTTGGCAAGGTTGGTCGAGCCCAAATCTACAAAGACGGAAGTCTACTGACTTCGACTGACCTTGGGACCGAACTTGGCAAGGTCGGTCGAGTCGTAAAAATGTAAACCCAGAAGTCACTGACTTCGACCGACCTTGGGACCCCCCTTGCAAGGTCGGTCGAGTCATGAATTTTCAGAACCAGAAACTTGCTGACTTGGACCGACCTTGGGACCTACCCTGCAAGGTCGGTCGGGGCTGAATTTTCCAGGATCGTAACACACTGACTTCGACCGACCTTGGGGCCGACCGTGGGTAAGGTCGGTCGAGTCATACAAAAAAAAATAGTAATCGTTTGTATATATATACATATACATATATATTAGTACCCCATTGATGGAGCAAGAATGGTAAGGAAACATGCACATGAGTAAGAAAACAAACTTAAAGGATGAAATGGTGTTTATAACCACTTATGAATTGTAAGAACTAGTAAGTGTACATAGGAGATGGTAATGGAATAATAAGTTGAGTCAATAATAGATCATTGACCGTACAACTCCATGTATGTTATAGGAACCGAATAGTTGAATCCCGAAAGGAAAACCGGGAGTACGAGTACGACGATGAACGGTATGATTTTCTCATGCCCCGTATGCTACCTTGGTTACCTGATTTGTGTGCTTATGTGACCACCTAAATAAGATAAATGCACGAATTGGGTTTTTAATGCACTTGTGCTTATATTATATTGTTCTTGTTATAATGTCTTGAACTTTTAGTTTGTATAATTCATGAAATGTATGAATGAGAATGAAGTGTATGTGTAGCCTTGATGTGTAGTGTACTAACCCATTGTGTAACACCCCTACCGCTAATCCCTTACTTACCATCTAATTGTCAAGATTATCCTACTACTCGCAGCGGAAATACAAATACTACGGCGGGTGATACAACGCCGCTAACCGTAAGCAAGGCTTACACTACATACAGTAATGGTCCGATGTTTAGAAAATACCGAGCTACTACAAATATTTCCCAATACATAACACCAATTACTTACAATGTTTGATTACCGAGTATCCAAAAATAGAATCAATTACATCCCTTCTTCAAGTTTTCAAAAAGCATGAGTTTAACAAACTACTCATTCTACCAATTCACAATTCTTTCCTTATCCAAAAAGGTGTACCCCATGGTACTCCGGCTAATAAAAAAGACATTAAGCCGTGTACAACATGGTACACCATTCACTACCTACTCACTACTCAAAAAGAATTTAAGCTCGGTCTCATCATGATCTTCATCCTTCACGAGCACCTGTAAAATTAAAAACAGTGCCCCAAGGGGCTCAGCAAAAGCTGCGCATAAACTTCGCATACACCGCGTGCTAACGAGGGTACGCCGACTAATTGCTTGATTTTACATGGAGTTCGTTCTATTCATGCATACATGTTATTACATACAATAATACATTCATACAAGCACACTTACAAGATACAATACATGCAACCGAAGGCAATACACAAGCCAAACAGCAAGTAATACAATCCGCAATCCATACTTCGTTCTTGGTTAGCCAGTTACCCATCCGGGTTAATCGGACGTTCATTACTCTTTTACTCGATTCCATACTACTACACAATCTTACTCATACAATACTTACTTACTTACTTATTTGCTTGTTACTTACTTTCTTACTTACGTACTTACTTATACTCATGCCTTTGCCTGATGCATCACAGTACACCTCAAATCCCTCGGTGCCCTCTGGAAGAGTGAGAATCGGCGCTGAGGTCAATGAGTCTTTTAGGCTCTGGAAGGATACCTCACACTCGTCTGTCCACACAAACGGTGCATCTTTCTTCATCAATGTCGTCATGGGCTTAGCAACTTTCGAGAAGTCCTTTACAAACCTCCGGTAATAACCGGCTAGACCAAGAAAGCTCCGGATGTCGGTAACAATCTTAGGTCTAGGCCATGATCGTACAACTTCAATCTTGGATGGATCAATAGAAATACCCATGCTCGAGATGACATGACCGAGGAAAGATACCTGATCTAGCCAAAACTCGCATTTGGAGAACTTCGCATAAAGCTGGTTCTCGCGCAGTGTCTCAAGTACTCTTTGAGGTGGTTAGCATGCTCTTCTGCTGATTTCGAATACACAAGGATGTCGTCAATGAATACTACAACAGAAGTGTCTAACTGATCGCTGAACAGACGGTTCATTAAATCCATGAACTTAGCTGGTGCATTTGACAAACCGAATGGCATCACTGTGAATTTGTAGTGGCCATATCTCGTTCGGAATGCCGTTTTCTCAATGTCTTTCTTTGGTAGCAATCTGGTGATACCCGGATCGGAGGTCAATCTTGGAGAAGACCAAAGCTCCTTTCAACTGATCGAATAGGTCATCGATGCGTGGCAATGGGTATTTATTCTTTACGGTGACCTCATTCAATTCGCGTTAGAGGATTGAATGGTGTACCGAGTTGTACACGGCTTATGCCTTTTTGAGTAGCCGGTGTACCATGTGGTACACCTTTTTGGATTTTGAGAATGTGAACTTAAGTATGAATGAGAGAATGTATAAACTCATAGTTTTGAATAGACTTGTGGAGTTGGAATGTAATTTATATACTTTTGGATACTCGGTAATCAATAAGTAAGTATTTGGGAATGTAATGTAAGTATTTAAGTTGCTCGGTATATCTTAATCTTCAGACCGTTACAGTAAGTAGTATGAGCCTTGTTAGTCTTGAGATGGCTAACGGCGTTGTATCACCCGCCGGGAGTAGGTAAGTATCCGCTGCGTGTAAGAGTAATTATGGAGACGATTAGAGGATAATGGAAGGATTAACGGTTGGGGTGTTACAACGTATGACCCCGACCTCTTACCGTCATCGAAAGCATGAACCATTTTTCCCGAGGAAACTCGTTGAAAAATGAAACAAATGAGGGGTGAAGAGATATTAAATTATTCAATCTTGCTTGAACAGTGTCCTTCCTGAAGAAGTTACCTACTAAAGCAATAACCAAGATATAAGATACTTTTTTAAAAATGGTGAAACTATTACTAGAAAGAGGTTGGTGTTTAAAATCTACTAATGTATCAAACAAATAATTACTTGTGTTGACCAGGTGCTTCTTTCACTCATAGTTTCCAATCTAGTTTGAAAGTTTGAGCTAATGTGATGAAGACACAAGAAATGTTGTTCATATGGTGGAAACCAGCCACTGGTGGAATGGAACCCTTAAATTACGGTCCAAAACCGTGTATAATTATGGTTCTAGACCGTAGTTAACGCGGGTGTCACCTAAGACGGAGACGTCTTTAATTACAGTTTAAAACCGTAATTAAAGGCCTTTTTCCTTCGAACCGTAATGTAAAGTGTTTTTTTTACATTTTTTTATTACAGAGCTACACAATTTCAACAGATATGCAACAGAGGGCAGAATCGCAACAGATGTTCAAAAACTGCACAATTGTAACACACCTGAATCAAATAGCATTCATTCTCTGTGCACAATTACAACAGATAATATACACCAGAATCTGTTATAGTAGATACATACAAATCTGTTACAAATCTTTTATAGCAACAAAAAACACATTCTCTGCAATACAACAGAATCTGTTACAACAGCTAGCAATTAAGTAAATGTGATCATTTCAGTTTCATGCCACTACACGATATACAAAAAGCTAGCTAGTCTACCAATCCATTCTAAAAAATAAGGATGCCATGCTCTCTCTGACATGATACTAGTCTTTTGCACTATAAGACGAGGATTGGGCATAATGCTCTTTAATCTGGAACACATAATGAGATTAAGATAACGACACAAAAAATCTGCACAAAGAATTAAATACAAGACAGTGTTCGTATTACCTTGTCTTCAGAGTTCTGAAATGCTGGGAAGTACCCGCAGAACTCGTACATGTACAGCATCACGTAGTACCCGCAACTCCTAGAATTCTTTTGGGTAGGGCACTAAATCACCAAATTTCACAAGTATAAAACAATTGTAAAACGATAAGCAACACGAATGAAATAATTGAATTACCAAACCTTGATGTATGTAACTTTCATGTCACCAAACTCTCCCTGAGGGTATGTTTGTAACAACTTTCACATATTAACAAAAGCGTTAAGCACAATGAACGAGTAAATTAATTTTGGTTCAAAAAACCTACAAACAATTAAGAAGTAATACAAACTTACAATTTGATTAAGTCTTCATTGTTGAATTCTGTCCACTGCCTTAGTGGATCTAGAACGAGCAGCGAAGCGTTGGCGGTGCAGAAGATAAACAAAGCCCAATGGTGGCTTCAATTTCAAATACAAAATGAAATGAGAAATGAAGGTAAAAAAGTTAGCTAATTAGTATGTAAATTTATATCAGAACTCACGTTTGATGATACGGTATTAGCAAAAATAATTTATTCTGTTGATCAGCAACATTTAAGCAATGCTTCATGTATTCACAAAACCTCCCCGGGTCCCTAGTGACCGAGTCGAACGACAAACACTCCGGGCACACCGCAGAAATGAGGTGATGTTCTTCTCATGACATCTCTGAAGTAGACATCTACTATATCACATGTACTATAAAAAGTTAGCCAATGCAACTTCATAGATACTTATTCTATATGTTTTTACAGTATAAGGAAAGAACACTTACGTTAGATAAGCTTGAATTATGTTAATGTTCAGGTAATCTCCACACATCATCTCTCTGATGTCCCCAGAGTTGATCGTCGTGGTCATATCTTCTTCGTAGTGAAACAGCGACTTTGCAAGTGTCATCGTGAAGTTGATGCTTTGAGGTGACCTCGCAATGATCTTGTCGTAGAGATTGACCTGACGAGGCCCTAAGTGATCCATAAGTTTTTGTGGCAGTACAAACCTACTTGTCAGCACCCCAGAAGTCCTAGTATGAGCCTGAGTCGCTGGATTCTTACCTTTCACACACAAACAATAATGCATAAGAAGGTAAAGATACTATTATAGTAACATTAAACATTTATCTAGAACATACCCTCGTACTGCGGACAGGCCCCACCGGTGCGCTGATCTCTTCTCTGGGTCGGGATACACGACGAGGAAGCTGAGGGATCTATAATGGATTATATTAGACACTTAATGCCATATAATGGATTTTATTAGATACTAAATGGTTGTCAAACAGTCTTACCTCATCGGTGACAACAATATAACATGCTGGTCAGGGCAATATGTCTCCCGTTGCTTCAACCATTGTGTATTTGTTGTCAAACGCCATTGAAAGGTATGCATTCTCAAATCCTTTGATTATCAAGTCCAAGGTCACACGCGCGTAGAATGCGGGTAGACGTACGAAACTGATGAGCATGAGTGGACCTTATGGCAACACCGTCCCGTAGGCACATCTACAGGGTGCCAGTCTAATGGTATTTGAAGACGACATTTTTTTCTCCTTTAATTAACATAGATATTACGTGAAATAAATAAGTGTGTCCAATCTAATACTATTTAAAGGACTTTATTTAAGGAGAAAAATAGTTAAACAAAGCTAACCTGGATGATGGCAAACGGGTACGGGTTAGCGGCCGGAGCACAACTGGACGAGGAAGACGATCGAGGAGGATTATGCTGCTGCTGAGTAGTCACATGTGCATTCGCATCCAACGCTTGCTGCAGCCTCTCCTCGTAAGCTCGGCGCTCAGCAGCCAATCTCTCCTCGTTTGCTTGGCGCACAGTAGCCAATTTCCTCTCATTAGCTTGGCGCTCACCAGTGAACTTATGCTCTACCATCGCCTCAATGTCAGCAGCATTCATCTGACCCTTCTTAGCAGATGGTGGGAATATGTGTTTCTGACGCACTTCTCCCTCAAATCCTCTAACACGCCCTGGGTGATCCTTCATCCCGAGCGCTTGATTGAGAGCGTCGTCTTGAGAAGAAGGAGCATGTAAGTGTACTTCTCCTCTCTGTGCCGCTTCATACTGTCCAATTGTCATAGAAGTTAGCACTAAATTTAAGATCAACAAACACTTGAGTATATAAGTAAATTATTTAACAGCTACTTCCAAAAGCTTACAATTTCGTTAGCCATTTGTTCCGTCGCAGCATGAGGAAATATCCTCTGACCTTCGTTGGTCATTCTCTGGCGTCCCAGTACGTAGATCTGCACCCTACTCACCTCAAAGACATCCTCGATGGGCATTCACTACCGCCCTCGTTCCTCTACGTCAGTAAACCAGCTTCTTTCCACTGATCGAGGCTGCCCACATATCCCCTTTGTCCCATGGTGTGGGGGTAGAGATTAGCTATACAGTTTTTCGTGCTTGTTCTTGTCTTTGCTGTTAAGACAATACAACATAAAATTAATTAGAAAATCAGGGATAAAACACTATGAACATTAATTTAGAAAAGAGTACACACAAACATACCCTGAATTCGGGGGTGGAGTGGTGCTCAAAGAACTTCTTCCACTCCTCTTCGATGATCATGCTGTTGTACACAACATACGACGGAGGCTCGTGTGGGGGCTGTGAGCCTTGATTTTAAACCCTATCATGTGTTGACTAAAGCTGATTAGGATCTAACCGGGTTTTAGGTCCACTTATAACCTAAGATTAATAACTATGTCATATAACAATAATTATTAAAACCTAAGCTAGCTCACTGGAACCTATTATGAGTCGCCACCTAATTTTAACCTAGGGTAAATTAGGAAAGGTAGAGTTCGGGTTCGGGGGCTTGGTATTCGACTTATTTAGGGTTCAAATTACTTTCATTACCCTTCCTAGGTCACTTTTCCTCTACTTGGTTTAATTACGGCTTATTACGAGTCGTTTTAACCTAAGTGCGCGAGCTTCTGTTTTTTGTTTTTTAACATTTTTTTTTGACTCAAAATAAAAGTGAAAGTTGAAATTACCTAAACTAGGGTTTTGGAGGCAGAATTGGGTCAAATTTTGTTTCCGTCCGTAGCCACGGACATAATGTCCGTAACCACGGACCCTAGTTAACCTATGTGAAAATAAAAGTCGAATTAAACAGAAAACAAAAATTTGAAAAGTCCGGGGCCACGGACAGGATGTCCGTAGGCCCGGACATAGTTTAGCAAAACCTAAATTTTTAAAATTTTAAAATCCCGCCGCCGTCCGTGGGTGTCCGTGGCCACGGACAACCCGTCCGTGGTCCCGGACCATAGGTCCGAGATCCCGGACAACCCACGGACGGGGGTTTTATGGTGGTTCCCGAAGGTGTTTTCGGCTCAAAATTTATGCACGTGTAGCCTGAAAGGTATACAATTTGTTAGTAATTGAAAGATTGCAGTTTGACGTCGAATTATGTACAAAACTTGACGAACTAGTAAGAAGGCAGAAACAAAAGTAATTAACAATACAGAAGCGTAAAAAGGTTAGTTTGAACCCAAAATTTGACAGAGAGTTAATAAGGTCGTGGAGAGTTAGAAAAATAGAATTGCAACCTGTTTTACCTTCAGATTCGTGGTGTTTCTTCACGTCGGGATTCTTCGGAGGCCTCGTTGATGGCGGATCCAGAAGAACTTCGAACCCAGCTTCTGACTCCTTGTTGTTCTTGATGTTCTTCACGTTTTGTGTGTTTTGGTGAGGGTTTGATGATGGATGATGTTGTGGGAGTTGAAAAATGTGTTTTGGTGTTGATTTTGGTGAGATTTCGGTGTTTGATCGTGGCTCTGGGGTTCAAAACGTGAAGAGCAAGAGACGACTGCCTTCTTTGAGAGTCTAGGGTTCTTGAGGGTCTCCTTTGATCATGGGATAAGGTTCCTTATATAGGCTTCCTTAAAGATAGAAAAATCCGGTAAAAACCGAGATTTACAGACGTTTTGGCTCAAGGGCTTCCAAAAGGAATTTTATTATGAAATTTCACACATGGGTAAAGGATGATATTTAAGATTTTTCTAAAGTGGAATCGAATTTTTGGATATTGGAATATTTTTAAATTCAATTTCTCGTCAGATTCAATCAGAAATTGCTAGGAAATTATTGGAAATTCGAAAAATCAAAATTCCAACGCCATTATGCTTCAAATGTCATCCTCTATCATGGGTTACAATTTCAAAGCATTTTGAATTGATTTGACCCTTATTTGGAGGAGAGAGAAAGCCTATAGGGGGCTTGGGAGCCTTGAAAAATTACGAAAATGCCCCTAGAGATGACTAAGCTGTCCCTAGCACTCTGAAATGTGCCGATCGAACTGGGAACCTCGCTACTAGCCTATTAGTAGAGACTCTTCCGGGGGGGGGTTGAAATTTTGGGTATAACAGATTGCCCCCCGTCAACTAGACTTTGTAATGGAAATGAAAAGGCTAGTTGATGCTTGAGTGATACCCCAAAATTTTGGATCTTAAAAGACCCCACGTGCAATTGAAATCCGACAAGTTGTGTCAAGCTATTCTAAGGCGCTGACTACCTATGAGTAAAGTGGAAGGGATGTCAAGCGATTTTAAGGCATTGACTACCTATGAGGATGATATGATGTCAAGCTATTCTAAGGTGTTGACTACCTTTAAAGGAATGAAGTACACCGAGCATTCTGAGGTGTCGGGAACCTGAAAGCGAATGAAATACGCCGAGCATTATAAGGTGTCGGGAACCTGAAGTTGGATGGAATACACCGAGCATTATAAGGTATCGGGAACCTGGAATACACCGAGCATTATAAGGTGTCGGGAACCTGAAGTTGAATGGAATACGCCGAGCATTATAAGGTGTCGGGAACCTGGAATACGCCGAGCATTATAAGGTGTCGGGAACCTGAAGATGAAAAGTAACGTAATGAGATTAATGTGATGTGTGCCTAGATTGACGAATGTAAAGTAGGACCTATGGGTGCCTAAGTGGAATGGTAGGAAATCGGGTTCATGACGAGCCAGAGGTTGAGTTCATCTATTCTGGTGAATCTGAATCTTTGGCTGAGAATCTGCATCTCTAAAGAGTCTGTATCTTTGGCTGAGAATCTGTATCCCTGAAGAATCTGTACCTTCGGCTGAGAATCTGTATCTCTGATCAGGTGAGAATCTGTATCTCTTAAGAATCTGTATCTTCGGGGCGAGAATCTGTATCTCTGATCGGGTGAGAATCTGTATCTCTGAAGAATCTATATCTTCGGGGCGAGAATCTATATCTCTGATCGGGTGAGAATCTGTATCTCTGAAGAATCTGTATCTTCGGGGCGAGAAACTGTATCTCTGAAGAATCTGTATCTTCAGGGTGAGAATCTGTATCTCTGGTCTATGAGGAGTTTCGTACGGACGGATGCAAGGTAAACTTTATGCAAATGATCATGATGAAAGTTAATTATGAAAGTGCCAAACATGGTAATGATGATGTGCATTTCAAAATACAATCAAAGTGTATGTAGGAAACTTGTCCAAATCAAGAAATCATTGGAAAATGTGCCAAACATGGCAATGTTTAGGGTCAAAAATTGTCCAAAGCAAGACATTGCTAGAAAGTATGCCAAATGTGGCCATGATGAGGTTTATGAAACCGAAGTGTTTAAAGGAAAGTTGTTCAAGACGAGAAATTGTTGAAAGAGGTGCCAAACGTGGCAGTGTTTGAAGAAAATTCTGTTTAGTGAAAAGGAAAGTGAAATCATCATTTCCTAACTATAGACTTCAGACTTGTAATTTATCTCCTACGAGATGAGCATGCCGCCAGTGGGGTATGATGTATGATGTGAAGGTAAGGGCTTATGTGGGCCTGTGGTGTTTGATGTGCAGGTAAGGGCTTATGTGGGCCTGTGTAGTGGAGGTGTGGAGGTAAGGGCTTATTTGGGCCTGTGAGGTGTATGAAGTGAAGGTAAGGGCATATGTGGGCCTGTGGTGGGATTGTGGTGGTGATGTTTAAGCTTTGGGTTCCAATTGGTGTTGTCATAGCAATTGTTGGAACCAACAATTGCCCCCAGTATTTTTCCCTTAAGACAATATGAGCTAGAGTTCATGGCAATCGATCGTTCCGATCGATTGCCCCCAGTATTTTCTTTGATCAAACGTGCGAACGAGTCTCGTCCTCACAGGGTCAAAGCTTATGTTCTGATTTGGTGCTCGACGTGTTTGGTGTCTGTGGAGGGTGATTTTTCGGTATGAGGGGGGTCTATCTAAATATGGTCCGACTAAAAGCTTAGATCCTAGAAATTGCCATTTTGTGGAGGGTGGAAACCCGTTATTCTGGCAACCCTCAAATACCTACTAAATCGTCCGTCTTTCCCAGAAAGAATAAGGGGAATACTAGTGAGCACTACACCCGCTCTCAATGGGCCCCACGCGGACTTATGCCTCTATAAGGCGGAAATTGACTAGAGTCGCCACCTAGTTTGACCTAAGGAACTAGGAAGGGAGGAGAAGGAAGGTTCTAAGAACTGTTGGTTGACTCTGAATTTGTTGCCTGTGGATAGGACTTATCTGATCATACCAGAGATTCTGTGTGGGTTCATACTGGGTTACACCCCTTAGAAGTGGCAACGACCACGACTTCGGATTGGTGCCCGAGAAAACCTCGGTCTCCAATTGTCGGGATTGCCTTCTTTCAAAACCTTTTTAGAGAGATTCATTTAAAAGCCAAGGATATGATTAGGATGAGAAGAGAGAGAGTGGATGAGGCGAGCTTTTCTGCCAAGCTAGCGCCAAGAGGAATAATTGGTGAATTCGGATGAGTATAGAATGAAGATTTATGAAAAGTCTGAGGTTGAGTGAATGAACGAGACTTAGAGTTTGATGGTTTGAAGTTTGTGGGAGTTGAAGAAGGTTTGAGAGTTTCAAGAGGTATGAAGAACACCTTAGAGGGGGAAAGGGGTTTTTTGTTTGGAATGGGGTCGCACCCTAGATGGGCTGCCTACGTACTCAACTTCTTGTTGAGATCAGACCTAACGTAGTTCAGAGCCTTCGAGAGTTTTGGGGTACTCGAGGGTCGGAAGTGCATGGGGTTGTTTGGAGGTGAGATGGTTGAGTGCAAAAGGACATTTTGATTGATGTGGGGTCGCACCCTGTGTGGGTTGCCTACGTACTCAATTCCGTATTGAGATTAGACCTTACGTAGTTCACGACTTTGGGTTTTTGGAGATTTTAGGGTTTTGAGGTGTTTAAGAGATTAGTCTGTGAGACGCTCGGGTCTATGAGACATTTGGGGTGTTCATGATGAAAAGAACGAGATATCAAAGTCTGTGAGACACTTGGGTCTATGAGATGCTTGAAACCTTGAGATGTCGAAGTCTGTGAGACGCTCGGATCTATGAGATGCTCGGGTCTGTGAGATGTTTGGGTCTGTGAGACATTCGAATCATTGGGATAACAAAATCTGTGAGACGTTGGGTCTATGAGACATTTTGAGTGTAGGAGAAATTGGATGGAATTGAATTGAAGTCGAAGTTGAATCGAGGTTGAATGAATATTGATTTGAATTAGAATTGAAATGAATTTGGATTTGAATGAGTTTGGAATTGAATTTGGAGTTAAACTGGAAATGAGTTGATATGGAATGAGAATTGAACCTGAATTGGAATTGAATGAATTTTTGGCCGGTTTAGGATTGAAAATTGGGTTGATGTTAGGCCATGAATTTTGGATTGATTTTTGGTTTTTGAAGTGGTATTGATTTTTAGAGTGCTTTTGGACCGGATTTGGGCCTTAGAAGTGGGCCTTGTTTTTGGGCTGATTTCAAAATAGACTTTAACTCATTGGAATTTGAATTGATTATTGATTGTGAATTTATTCTGATTATGGATGGTTTGGAAAGTTTTTTTACTAGGAGAGATGTCATCCATAAACAGGTACTACGACCCTCGGGTACTACGACCTTAATATGGGCAACATCTGTGAATGGTCCTAGGGCTTTTCTAAAGAGACCCACGGAAAAATTGTGGGCCTAAATAAACTCACAAGCTCATAAACAAATAGGTAAACCTAATGGGCTATCTAAGGTCGCTACACTAACGTTTTGGCTTGATCAAAGCCCAATGTGAGTGTTAGACTAAGCAGATGGAAAGGATAGATCAATTAAGTAAATCATGGGTTGAGGAAAATAAAAACAAACCGATAGACATATCACGTGTACACTGTATATGGACAAACAGACCTTGTAAGGGCACGTGAAATGTAGATTAAATCCAAATTCTTATCTTCTTTTTTTTTATCATAAACGACATTTAGAATACAGGTCACAGAAGTCATTAAAAAAAACTAAATCTACACAATGAACCTATTGTCGTTCGAAACAAAACTGCAGCAGCAACCTACTGTCATCAAACAAAAATTGAAGGCTAACCGTGTTCTTTAATCTTCTTCTTTTCGGTTGTGAGCTAAGACAACAAGGTATAACCGTGTTGTTCATACAATAGATTTTTAAGCTAATTTCCTCTCCGGAACGGCCATATCCAAACATCAAACGCTAAACGAATAAGCTGAACACCACTGATTAAACCCAGAATACTTCCACCATTCATTCCAGAGCATGGACCACAACAGCTGAGGTGATCTTTCTCGTATACGGTTGCCTCAAACAGAAAACAGGAACATAAAAGCTCATTTGAGAATCGAGAAGCAAAAACACATAGAAAACAACGTATACTAAGAAATATGAACAATACGTCAATTCCTGTCACCCAACAAGGAGAACTAGAGACTATAACAGATTACAGATATATACCGAAAGAGGATGGACAGAGGGTTTCCTGCAGATCTAATCAGAAACACAAAAAAAAAAATCAAACTAGGTTAGGTTAGTAAACATAATCGGATGAACATTAAAGTAGTACAGCTGTATGATAAACCAAATCTGTTCTCGAAAGTCCTCGATAGGTAGACAAAAGCTCCGAATCGACTTAGAACAATGTATACCACATCCATTAATTCGACAGGATAAACGAACAGGATGCAGGACGGATTGAGTGATAGATAAACAAAGAATTTGATACATGAACAAAATCGATTGTTAGACTCCTGAACCAATATACAGGGATGGTGATTCCACCAGAAGCCTAGTCATGATGATACGAAGGCAAACCAGGTCAAACATATAGAAACTTATGCCAAAATATTGATACAACCTGCATATATTACCGGATCTGGACCATGTTGAGACAGAGGGTAGAATTTCCAAACCGTAAATGTCAGATCGAAGTAAACTACCGCGATGCTTCACGAAGACGTTACTCAAACAAAAAAAAACAGGAGGAAAAATGCACTAATGAGCCCCTCTATTCATTTCTCTTTGCGAACATGAAACAAAAACGAGTAGCCAGGAATGGAGTATCGAAAATGATTGCAGAGGAGATGGATTCTCCTTGTTCTAGCGATTCTCGGGGGATGAAGGAGGTTGAAGAAGACGGTGCGAAGTGAAAGGCCAGAGGAGAGAGTCCGAAAGAGATTTCTGGCTTTAGAGTCGAAGAACCAATTTCCTGTAATCAAGTTTCAGATAACGTCGGAGCAGTGGGATAGAAAAGGGGGTGGAACGATTTTTCAGTGGAATGTGGCCGGTTTTTTGGTTTTCAATCTGGAGATGCTGGAAGATAACGATGGGGAGAACAACGTGTGTTTCGCTTTGGATTTTCGGACGAACCAAAGGAATGAGGAGGAGCGATTGATTCTTTTTGAAATGGGAACAAAGAACGTCCTCTATTTCTCTATCGGCTGGGTTTCTTCGAATTTTGGGATCGAACTCGGGTAGAAGCAGAATGTCAAAGATGAAGGGGTGTTGGCGGGGTGAAGTAGAAGGATTCGAGAGGCGACGAAGATGGAGAAATTCTTAAGTGTATGGAGTAGTTCAGGCTTCTGGAGATAGATGAAAAGAATGATCGAGCGCCCAGGATAGGAGAAGGAGAATGGGTATTAAGTAGAGAATCACTAGGGTTTTTCCTGGGTTTCTGGGATGAAATCCACAAAGAGAGGTCGGGTCACCCCGTGAGGTGAAGAAATGTTCTCGTTTATTTGAAGAGGAGATCGAGACGGAAGGCAGGAGGTGGTCCATCGAGAGCCTGTCCCGGTAGTGGTCTAGGGTTTCTATGCGTTTGGACCGGAAGAAAAGAAAGAGATGGGCCTCGTTTGGATTCGGGTTTGGTCCAACCCAGGTTGTAGAGGGAACAAAAATAAAACACCAGAGATGCTTGACTCCTTTGATCTATACACTAACCGGTTAAACTACAACGGAACTTGATATATAAAAATAAGAAATAACACAAGAGCTTTTCCTTGAGCTGAGTAATCCTTTTAAAAACATCAGTGTTCTAAATGAAGTTATATAGTAAAACGAAAAAGTTTAATCTAACAAAATGAATTGTTTTCTAAGAATCATGAAATTATGGACTATAAACAATAAAAAACAAAACATAATAGAAACATAAAATAACCGGAATAACATAATGATAAGTACATGAAATAATGAAATAGTTCTAGTACAATAGTGGTTAAAATACAAAAGAGCGCAATAATAATGGAAGTTGAATTACATATGTACAAACAACATGTAATAAAAAAGATAGAAAAAGGAAGTAACAAAGTAAAACGCGATGAGAGAGTTTTAATCGAATTTGCATCAAAACAAAATGCGGTAGCATGGAATAGTGGAAATGTACATAAAATGACAAGAACAACAATAAAATAACAAGATAGAAAACAAAATAGCGGCAAATGCTATTAACTAAAATGCAAGTAAAAATAACAATAAAATAAGATAAGATAAACAAGTAATAAATTAACATAGAATGAGAACAACATAAACGAAATGGAATAACAAATAAGCAAAGATAGATAGGATAAAATAAAGTAAAAAAAGGTAAAATATGTAAATAGACAAAAAGGGATGGGTTTAAAACCGGATTGTCATTTGGAAATTCATTTTCAGAAAATCATGGTTTTATGAAATGCTTTCAAAAAGACTATAAAACGATGGTTTCGTTTTGGCACGCACGTCAATACACTTTGAAAAAGAAAGGCGACGACCCATCTTATCTCATTTCTTATTTGAGAATTTGCTTTATGGGGTGAGAATTTTTGGTGTCTACAGATGGCTCCCCTTGATTCAATTCTGCAAGCCCTTGTAGAATTAGATCAAGGTTGACGGAGCGCCAAAAATTCTCACTCCGGTCTATGATTTGTTCTTATGTGTGTGAGTGTTCGGGGACTTATGACGGGCCCCATATTGTGGTGATTGAAGGTATGAGGACTAATGACGGGCCTCAACTAGATCTCGGTATCTAGCTCTAGGACTAATGACGGGCCTAGAATACGATCAAACAACCTATGCATGAGGACTAATGACGGGCCTCAACTAGATCTCGGTGTCTAGCTCTAGGACTAATGACGGGCCTAGAATGCATCTTCGAATCGTATGAGGACTAATGACGGGCCTCAACTAGATCTCATTGTCTAGCTCTATGACTAATGACTGGCCTAGAATACAATCGGTATATTGGTTATGCATGAGGACTTATGACGAGCCTCAACTAGACCTCTTGACATCTAGCTATAGGACTTATAACGAGCCTATAATGTAATTGAAAGTACGAGGACTTATGACGAGCCTCAACTAGACCTCTTGATACCTAGCCATAGGACTTATGACGAGCCTATGATACTAACAATTTGATTGATTGGGCTGCACGAGGACTTATGACGAGCCTCAACTAGACCTCTTGACATCTAGCTATAGGACTTATGACGAGCCTATAATGCAATTGAAAGTACGAAGACTTATGACGAGCCTCAACTAGACCTCTTGATATCTAGCCATAGGACTTATGACGAGCCTATGATACTAACAATTTGATTGATTGGGCTGCACGAGGACTTATGACGAGCCTCAACTAGACCTCTTGACATCTAGCTATAGGACTTATGACGAGCCTATAATGCAATTGAAAGTACGAGGACTTATGACGAGCCTCAACTAGACCTCTTGACATCTAGCCATAGGACTTATGACGAGCCTATGATGCTAACAATTTGATTGATTGGGCTGCACGAGGACTTATGACGAGCCTCAACTAGACCTCTTGACATCTAGCTATAGGACTTATGACGAGCCTATAATGCAATTGAAAGTACGAGGACTTATGACGAGCCTCAACTAGACCTCTTGACATCTAGCCATAGGACTTATGACGAGCCTATGATGCTAACAATTTGATTGATTGGGCTGCACGAGGACTTATGAGGAGCCTCAACTAGACCTCTTGACATCTAGCTATAGGACTTATGACGGGCCTATAATGCAATTGAAAGTACGAGGACTTATGACGAGCCTCAACTAGACCTCTTGACATCTAGCCATAGGACTTATGACGAGCCTATGATACTAACAATTTGATTGATTGGGCTGCACGAGGACTTATGACGAGCCTCAACTAGACCTCTTGACATCTAGCTATATGACTTATGACGAGCCTATAATGCAATTGAAAGTACGAGGACTTATGACGAGCCTCAACTAGACCTCTTGACATCTAGCCATAGGACTTATGACGAGCCTATGATACTAACAATTTGATTGATTGGGCTGCACGAGGACTTATGACGAGCCTCAACTAGACCTCTTGACATCTAGCTATAGGACTTATGACGAGCCTATAATGCAATTGAAAGTACGAGGACTTATGACGAGCCTCAACTAGACCTCTTGATATCTAGCCATAGGACTTATGATGAGCCTATGATACTTTATGGAGTTGTATGAAACTCGCTGCTTTGATTGGTTGATTTGAGGATGATTCTGGTGGTTCGTTGATTTAGTGTAGGGCCTCTCTGGTGGGCCATTTGATCCTTCACGAGGGATTTGAGGGTTGGGAATTTTCCTTTGGTGTCGATGCTCTGGACTGCGTGAGTGTAGGGTTTTACGGGATTGGTGTGAGTGATAGATTTGTGGTTTTGCTGGTTGCAGTGGTGTTTGGCAATTTTGTGTTGGATATGTTGGGGTTGGATGATTTGATGTGTTATTTTTTGGGGGTCTGTAGTGGTCAAAGGTCTGAATTGGCATTTTTAGAGTCTTGTGGAGGCTCCGGGCGACGGCTCCGGTGACGATTCGAAGGTGGCTCCGATGATGATTCTAGGGGAAAGTTCAATATTGTCCTGGGATGGCTCCAGGGTGATTCGAATATGGCTCTGGTGTAGCCCTGCGATTGAAATGGATTTCTGTGCGAAGTAACGTGAATGCCCTCGAGGCTTTTGTGAAGTAATGGCTTTTCAGTTGCTTCCGTGAAGGATGTGATTCGAATGTTTTCTACCTATGTGGCCCTTGACTTTTCAACGTGGGACACATGTTCCGATTTGTTTTTGATAGTCTCGCCTGATGTGCACATTGGTTTCGGGATTTGGTAGGGCTTTTGGCCCCAGAGTTTTCGAGGTGGCTCCGGTGTGGTCGGATGGACCCGATGTGATTCATGATTCCATTGTGAGCAACGACTCTGGGGTGGCTGGTGGGTTTTGATTTTGACTGAGATTTTTGGGATGGTTGGTGGGTTTTGATGTGGTTCAGATTGAGTCGAATGTGGGTCGGTGAATGGTGACTAGTTGTTTTTGACATATTTTGATGTGGTAGATATTTTTTGTTGTGGTTGATAACTTCTTGGTCATGAATGGATGGTTTCGGTTCGGTTATGACTTCAGGGTTCTCTCATGATGGCAACAGGATAGCTCGGGATGGCTCCGGGAAGGGCTATGAGATGGCTCTATTTGGTGATAGTGAGGAACAAAGGGGTTTTTTTTTCTTTGAGGTGGTCGCACCCTGGGCGGGCTACCTACGTACTCAATTTCATATTGAGATCAAACCATACGTAGTTCGAAACTCTGTGGGCAAGACCCTGGTAACGAAATGGATTTGACATGGCTCCCGTATTGTTCTCGGACTGTTGGGATGACCCCTGCGTAATTCCAAGGATGGTTTCAATGTCAGATGATGGCTCCCGTATGGCTCCAGCTTGGTTCTGGATATGGTGTTGATGAGGCTCAAGCATGACACTGGATGGCTCCAGGATCGTCTTCGTACAGCTTTGGATGACTTTAGTTTGATTCGATGTAGCTTGAGGATGGCCCAGGATGGCTCCGAGATGGTTCGATGTAGCTTGATAATGGCCCGGGATGGCTCCAGTTGAGATCTTTTGATCAAAAGCTATGCTTCAACGACTGCGACTGAAGCTGACTTTCAGCAAGACTAGATGGAGTTCTTACCAGTCGGATGTTGAAAATGAAGTAGTTATGATGCATGCAGATACTAAATGCTAGAAGAGACGCAAAATGCATATGCAGGTTTGAAGAGAAGGTACGATTCTATCTCTATTACTATAAGGTTTACGAATATAAGGCATCTTCGGTTTGATCTTGAGTGATTGTTGAGCTTGAATGCATGAATCACTTTTCTCTCATGGAGGGATACGGGTCAATCTCTCGTGAGTATGGCCGTGTGTGCAAATGGTGTGATGATGCTCTCGACGCTCGGAGCAGTATTTTCCTTAGAATTTCTTTCAAGGTTCTGAACTTTCCGATCCTCACAAATTTCTAACCTGCAATGGGGTAGGCTGTTTATGATTTGGTGCTCAGATTGGAGATTCACTCGCACTCAGAAGACCTCGTGGGGTAAGGTTACACTCATTCGCTCATGGTCCCTTTGGTATGATGGGACATGTTGATAACAAGTACGAAGCTTATGATTCATGTTTCAGATCCGATACTTTCAGTTAACGCTCATCAACTAACGAGTCAGAGGTCTTTTATTGGGTTACAACGGGGCTGAGGGGTATGATGTATGACACATGGGACTGGAGGATTTATTTGGGAATCGTGGAGCTTTTGTGCAATAGAGGACATGTTTCGCCTTAACCATGGGTGAAATGATTAGACTGGTTTTGACAACCTTTATTGATTTCCACGGGACATCATTGGTCCTTCGGATTTGGATTTCTCCTTTTTGCCTCTTCTGGTGTACGGTTTGAACTTTCTTCTCATTTTCTTTTGTGAAATTGCATTTGGCTCGTCAATTTTCTCAAACGTTCTTTGCTTTGTATTTTGGCTTTCAGCTTTGGAGTTGCATTGACTCGCTGATCTTGTTGAACATTTTTGGTGTTCTTTTTTTTTGGTGTTTGGCTTTGGAGTTGCGTTGAATCACTGATTTCTTCGTACATTTCATTTGTTGTTTCTGTGAAAGATGGTGGGGGAGAGACCATGGCTCCGGCTCATTCGTAATCCTCTATTGCAAAGGTGGGTAAGTATATGTATGTAGGTTGGCATGTTGTGGAGTTCACAGAAAAGGAATTATCGTGAAAGGCTCAGTGGGGCTCACTAAGGATTATGTGTAGGGCAGTCAAAGCTTTTTGGTTTGGTGAAGATTTTGTTCCTAAGTGCCTCGTCATTCTCATTAGTCAATGATTGTCTTCTTACTATTCTTGAATCTTTGCATGAATCACAGTTCTTATCTTGTTATCGACACTGATCTCACTATTTATTGTGCCTCTCCCTGTGCTGAAGGAATGCACATGTCGCTCATGGTTTTACCTCGATTGACTCTCTCTACCTTCCCTCATCGCTCAGTAGATCGTCCAATACACTCAATTGAAATTCCAGGGAAAATACCGCTCTTTGCATACTACACATTCGGTTTGTGGTGCTGGTTTTGATTAGACCCTTGTGTTCATTGATGGGTCGAGAGTTAAGTGGTTCACGCACTCCGTTCAATCATTCTCTCAAGATTTTTCCGAAAGATGTCGTTTTGATGTGGAGGTATGCAAATGCAACTATATATAGTGCGATCTACTGTGGTAATATGGAATTACTATGTATAGGATGCACGAAATGTTGAAAGTGATGAATGAGGATGGTTGACTTCAGGTTTTAACTAAATGTTTTTTTTGTGTTTTTCTTTTTGGATGCAATGCATGCGTGGTAAGGCTACACCTAGTCTCGCTTGAGTCGGTTCCAGTTGATGGTCCATGAAGCTCATCTTTTCCATGTCGGCCCTGAAGAAGGTGTAGCTGTCGGGGTTGCTGTCGGGTTGGTGACTAGCTCCTGGACTTTATGACTTTTTAGGGAGTGACAACTCCCGCATGGTGGCCCCACGATATGACATACTCTTTCCTTTTTCGTTACTGGCATGCACGGTGATTCCATTGGGAGAGGTTTGAACTCGGTTTTGTTTTCTATTCCTCTGAGATCGGGCTTTGGTGATTGAGATATGGGGATGAAAGCTGGTATGTGGTATGGTGACAATGAAACACATGATTATGCAATTTTTCTGAGGTGGACAGGACTCGTGAATGATTGATGGACTTGAAATGACTGGATGTGCAAGAGACTTTTTTTTTTGTCATGAATGCAATGCATGTGTTTTGCTTTGTGCTCGGTTGCATTTGTGGTGTTGTTTTATTTAGGGATGCCTCCTGTAGATACCGTGAATTCTCACCCCATAAAGCAAAGTTGATGAATGATATATAACTGTGAGGAGTCGTTCCTTATTCATTCTTCTCTTATTCGTGCATGCCAAAAGAAACCAAGTTTTGGAAAACAGTTTTGAAAACGTGTGCTTTCAAAGTGGTGGATTTTCTCAATATGAATTTTGACGCCTGGTCATTCGCAAAGAAAGTAGGGAGTGGGGAACCCTATACACATTGATCTAAACAAACTCAAAGGGAATGTATAAACCTATACACAAAGTCTATTTAGAAATTGACAAGAGAGAAAAGAATGCTAGGGAAAACCTATACATCAATTCTAAAAGTCATTAAATGGGGGAGTTTGAGCTTACAAACTTCTCTCGAATTCTTCTGCTCCGTCTTCGAGCTTCAAATGACTACTCATTCATGCTCTGGCTGTTGAATAATGCACTCGTCTTCGGGCTCTTGATTGGCCGCTTGCTCGTCTTCAGGCTCTTGCCTCGAAGTGGTACTGTGATCATACAGAACGGGTTGGTGCTCTTCTGACTCTCAATAGTTTGAACTCGAACAGGTGTTCCTAATCTTCATGTCGCTTGATCCGGATTGGTACACCTCTGATTTTGTATTGAACAGTTGGTGTTGGTCTTCATTTCGCTCGGCTAGCTTCACGGGCTGGTGTGCCTCTGGCCTTCAGCTCGATCCGCATAGTCGATCTTTATGTTGCTTCACTTGCTCCGTCGAGGGGAATGCGGGATATTTTTGAGAAAGGAAAGATGAATAATCGAGCACAAAATCTTATGTGAAAATCCACCACTTTTGTGAAAGCACGAAATGATTAGTACGCTCCACAGTAATGACCGCTGCTCATGAAGGTGGATTAAACTTCAAAAATAGCGGGTCACAACATGGGGACTAAATCATTTATTTTGAAATACATTTGTGGAAATCAATTTGAAAAGTGTTTTCAAAAACAAGTTTGAGATATATCCGTGAAAAAGTTGTTTGAAATTTGTTGGTAAAAGTAGGTTTTTGAAATTTGTTTTTGAAAATAGTTTTTGAAGTAACATCTGTGAGAAGAAGTGTTTGAAAATCATTTGTAAACAGCGGATTTTTGAAATCTGTTCTTTGCAAACCGTTTGATAAAGTTGTTTTCTGGAAGACTTTGATTGAAACCGTTTTTGAAAACTGTTTTGGAAATAACAACTTTGAAAATCATTATTTTTGAAATCAGTCGAGATGGACGACTTTAAAGATATTTCATTAGAGCGTTCGACATGATTCAAATTCTGATTTTTAAAACGTGGTCACACATATATGTAAGTGCAAAATAAAAAATCATGGCTGATTTTATGTGGAGCTAAGTGCGAATGATTGGGATAATCACCTTCCAGGTCAATCAATGTTTCTATAACACCGGGGGAACCATCGTCCCTTCACTGTTCATCTCTCGGGATTTATCTCTGTTACACCTTGTGGGGCACGTCATCAAGAAAGACCGGAGTGCTTAAGTTCGAAAGGTCAGGATACCCGAAGTGATACAATCACATGAGCCACGGCCGAGGATTATCACAACATACTCACTTTTCGGGAAACTTGGGGAAGTACTGCATGGGAACAGGTCTCCCCTCGTCTGCACGATAAGGTGTGTCTAAAGTCCAAATTATTCGCTGACTACGCTCTGTTATGTATGGGTATCCGTAAATACGGGATCCTCTATGAATTTGTAGCGCGACATTGGGCTTTAAACACACCCATGGTGCAGAGGAATCATGGAGAACTGAGCCCATGCAATCTTCAGGGTGATGCAAAGGGTGGTCAGACAGACGGCGTACAAGGGGTGACTACCCATAAACCCATCCTAGACACCAGATTAGGCAGCTGGACACTGAAGGCTTAGAGTTCACTCTATGCTGGCTTTTGACTCGGAAAGGAAAGTGTTGAAGGATCATGAGCTTTTCAAGGCGTAGATACTACGATCATACCGCCTCGTGTGCATAGTCCTTACTACGAAGGGCATCTGCTCATGGGGAATCAATTGTGGACCAATGTTTATCCCGACCACAAATATCAAGGGTGACACAGAGGAATGCATGTCCTAAGCTACCCTATGCACCCACCTCAGGACTATTCCTAACAGTTCAATATCACAACCAAAAAGCGGTAAATAGACGCGCAGGCAAAGAGAGGGAAGAAGTTAGACCCCTAATGGGCCCACCCACCTGAAGTTCCTGCAGGTTAGTCTAGCAAAATCACACAATTATGTAGCAAGCGAAGCACACATGGCAAGCAAAGTAAAGTATAAGCTACACACTCTCATCCCAGCTATCCTCACAAATCACATTCTAAGTGTGGAGTAGAGTAATCCTAATGGCTTTCGAAATGAATCTCTTGAAGGTTTTTGAAAGAAGTGGGGAAGCCCCGACAATTTTGAATGGAGTTCAGTCTTCCTTGAGTTTGAGAAAAACTTACTCAAGTTTTCCCCAGCAGAGTCGCCATTCTGTGGAGGGTGATTTTTCGGTATGGGGGGGTCTATCTAAATATGGTCCGACTAAAAGCCTAGATCCTAGAAATTGCCATTCTGTGGAGGGTGGAAACCCGTTATTCTGGCAACCCTCAAATACCTACTAAATCGTCCGTCTTTCCCAGAAAGCATAAGGGGAATACTAGTGAGCACTACACCCGCTCTCAATGGGCCCCACGCGGACTTATGCCTCTATAAGGCGGAAATTGACTAGAGTCGCCACCTAGTTTGACCTAAGGAACTAGGAAGGGAGGAGAAGGAAGGTTCTAAGAACTGTTGGTTGACTCTGAATTTGTAGCCTATGGATAGGACTTATCTGATCATACCAGAGATTCTGTGTGGGTTCGTACTGGGTTACACCCCTTAGAAGTGGCAACGACCACGACTTCGGATTGGTGCCTGAGGAAACCTCGGTCTCTAATTGTCGGGATTGCCTTCTTTCAAAACCTTTTTAGAGAGATTCATTTAAAAGCCAAGGATATGATTAGGATGAGAAGAGAGAGAGTGGATGAGGCGAGCTTTTCTGCCAAGCTAGCGCCAAGAGGAAGAATTGGTGAATTCGGATGAGTATAGAATGAAGATTTATGAAAAGTCTGAGGTTGAGTGAATGAACGAGACTTAGAGTTTGATGGTTTGAAGTTTGTGGGAGTCGAAGAAGGTTTAAGAGTTTCAAGAGGTATGAAGAACACCTTAGAGGGGGAAAGGGGTTTTTTGTTTGGAATGGGGTCGCACCCTAGATGGGCTGCCTACGTACTCAACTTCTTGTTGAGATCAGACCTTACGTAGTTCAGAGCCTTCGAGAGTTTTGGGGTACTCGAGGGTCGGAAGTGCATGGGGTTGTTTGGAGGTGAGATGGTTGAGTGCAAAAGGACATTTTGATTGATGTGGGGTCGCACCCTGTGTGGGTTGCCTACGTACTCAATTCCGTATTGAGATCAGACCTTACGTAGTTCACGACTTTGGGTTTTTGGAGATTTTAGGGTTTTGAGGTGTTTAAGAGATTAGTCTGTGAGACGCTCGGGTCTATGAGACATTTGGGGTGTTCATGATGAAAAGAACGAGATATCAAAGTCTGTGAGACGCTTGGGTCTATGAGATGCTTGAAACCTTGAGATGTCGAAGTCTGTGAGACGCTCGGATCTATGAGACGCTCGGGTCTGTGAGATGTTTGGGTCTGTGAGACATTCGAATCATTGGGATAACAAAATCTGTGAGACGTTGGGTCTATGAGACATTTTGAGCGTAGGAGAAATTGGATGGAATTGAATTGAAGTCGAAGTTGAATCGAGGTTGAATGAATATTGATTTGAATTATAATTGAAATGAATTTGGATTTGAATGAGTTTGGAATTGAATTTGGAGTTAAATTGGAAATGAGTTGATATGGAATGAGAATTGAACCTGAATTGGAATTGAATGAATTTTTGGCCGGTTTAGGATTGAAAATTGGGTTGATGTTAGGCCATGAATTTTGGATTGATTTTTGGTTTTTGAAATGGTATTGATTTTTAGAGTGCTTTTGGACCGGATTTGGGCCTTAGAAGTGGGCCTTGTTTTTGGGCTGATTTCAAAATAGACTTTAACTCATTGGAATTTGAATTGATTATTGATTGTGAATTTTATTCTTGAGTATGGATGGTTTGGAAAGTTTTTTTACTAGGAGAGATGTCATCCATAAACAGGTACTACGACCCTCGGGTACTACGACCTTAATATGGGCAACATCTGTGAATGGTCCTAGGGCTTTTCTAAAGAGACCCACGGAAAATTGTGGGCCTAAATAAACTCACAAGCTCATAAACAAATAGGTAAACCTAATGAGCTATCTAAGGTCGCTACACTAACGTTTTGGCTTGATCAAAGCCCAATGTGAGTGTTAGACTAAGCAGATGGAAAGGATAGATCAATTAAGTAAATCATGGGTTGAGGAAATAAAAAACAAACCGATAGACATATCACGTGTACACTGTATATGGACAAACAGACCTTGTAAGGGCAC
Organism: Limonium bicolor; assembly: GCA_023374045.1. Classification (NCBI taxonomy): domain Eukaryota; kingdom Viridiplantae; phylum Streptophyta; class Magnoliopsida; order Caryophyllales; family Plumbaginaceae; genus Limonium; species Limonium bicolor. The sequence goes on along the minus strand of CM041778.1, from coordinate 17,033,726 downwards.
GTGAAATGTAGATTAAATCCAAATTCTTATCTTCTTTTTTTTTATCATAAACGACATTTAGAATACAGGTCACAGAAGTCATTAAAAAAAACTAAATCTACACAAATGAACCTATTGTCGTTCGAAACAAAACTGCAGCAACCTACTGTCATCAAACAAAAATTGAAGGCTAACCGTGTTCTTTAATCTTCTTCTTTTCGGTTGTGAGCTAAGACAACAAGGTATAACCGTGTTGTTCATACAATAGATTTTTAAGCTAATTTCCTCTCCGGAACGGCCATATCCAAACATCAAACGCTAAACGAATAAGCTGAACACCACTGATTAAACCCAGAATACTTCCACCATTCATTCCAGAGCATGGACCACAACAGTTGAGGTGATCTTTCTCGTATACGGTTGCCTCAAACAAAAAACAGGAACATAAAAGCTCATTTGAGAATCGAGAAGCAAAAACACATAGAAAACAACGTATACTATGAACTATGAACAATACGTCAATTCCTGTCACCCAACAAGGAGAACTAGAGACTATAACAGATTACAGATATATACCGAAAGAGGATGGACAGAGGGTTTCCTGCAGATCTAATCAGAAACACAAACAAAAAAAAAATCAAACTAGGTTAGGTTAGTAAACATAATCGGATGAACATTAAAGTAGGACAGCTGTATGATAAACCAAATCTGTTCTCGAAAGTCATCGATAGGTAGACAAAAGCTCTGAATCGACTTAGAATAATGTATACCACATCCATTAATTCGACAGGATAAACGAACAGGATGCAGGACGGATTGAGTGATAGATAAACAAAGAATTTGACACATGAACAAAATCGATTGTTAGACTCCTGAACCAATATACAGGGATGGTGATTCCACCAGAAGCCTAGTCATGATGATACGAAGGCAAACCAGGTCAAACATATAGAAACTTACGCCAAAATATTGATACAACCTGCATATATTACCGGATCTGGACCATGTTGAGACAGAGGGTAGAATTTCCAAACCGTAAATGTCAGATCGAAGTAAACTACCGCGATGCTTCACGAAGACGTTACTCAAACAAAAAAAAACAGGAGGAAAAATGCACTAATGAGCCCCTCTATTCATTTCTCTTTTGCGAACATGAAACAAAAACGAGTAGCCAGGAATGGAGTATCGAAAATGATTGCAGAGGAGATGGATTCTCCTTGTTCTAGCGATTCTCGGGGGATGAAGGAGGTTGAAGAAGACGGTGCGAAGTGAAAGGCCAGAGGAGAGAGTCCGAAAGAGATTTCTGGCTTTAGAGTCGAAGAACCAATTTCCTGTAATCAAGTTTCAGATAACGTCGGAGCAGTGGGATAGAAAAGGGGGTGGAACGATTTTTCAGTGGAATGTGGCCGGTTTTTTGGTTTTCAATCTGGAGATGCTGGAAGATAACGATGGGGAGAACAACGTGTGTTTCGCTTTGGATTTTCGGACGAACCAAAGGAATGAGGAGGAGCGATTGATTCTTTTTGAAATGGGAACAAAGAACGTCCTCTATTTCTCTATCGGCTGGGTTTCTTCGAATTTTTGGGATCGAACTCGGGTAGAAGCAGAATGTCAAAGATGAAGGGGTGTTGGCGGGGTGAAGTAGAAGGATTCGAGAGGCGACGAAGATGGAGAAATTCTTAAGTGTATGGAGTAGTTCAGGCTTCTGGAGATAGATGAAAAGAATGATCGAGCGCCCAGGATAGGAGAAGGAGAATGGGTATTAAGTAGAGAATCACTAGGGTTTTTCCTGGGTTTCTGGGATAAAATCCACAAAGAGAGGTCGGGTCACCCCGTGAGGTGAAGAAATGTTCTCGTTTATTTGAAGAGGAGATCGAGACGGAAGGCAGGAGGTGGTCCATCGAGAGCCTGTCCCGGTAGTGGTCTAAGGTTTCTATGCTTTTGGACCGGAAGAAAAGAAGAGCTGGGCCTCGTTTGGATTCGGGTTTGGTCCCAACCCAGGTTTAGAGGGAACAAAAATAACACCAGAGATTCTGGACTCCTTTGATTTACACTAACGGTTAAACTACAACGAAACTTGATATATAAAAATAAGAAATAACACAAGAGCTTTTCCTTGAGCTGAGTAATCCTTTTAAAAACATCAGTGTTCTAAATGAAATTATATAGTAAAACGAAAAAGTTTAATCTAACAAAATGAATTGTTTCTAAGAATCATGAAATTATGGACTATAAACAATAAAAAACAAAACGTAATAGAAACATAAAATAACCGGAATAACATAATGATAAGTACATGAAAATGAAATAGTTCTAGTACAATAGTGGTTAAAATACGAAAGAGCGCAATTAATGGAAGTTGAATTACATATGTACGAACACATTAATAAAAAATAAAAAGGAAGTAACAAAGTAAAACGCGATGAGAGAGTTTTAATCGAATTTGCATCAAAACAAAATGCGGTAGCATGGAATAGTGGAAATGTACATAAAATGACAAGAACAACAATAAAATAACAAGATAGAAAACAAAATAGCGGCAAATGCTATTAACTAAAATGCAAGTAAAAATAACAATAAAATAAGATAAGATAAACAAGTAATAAATTAACATAGAATGAGAACAACATAAACGAAATGGAATAACAAATAAGCAAAGATAGATAGGATAAAATAAAGTAAAAAAAAGGTAAAATAAGTAAATAGACAAAAAGGGATGGGTTTAAAACCGGATTGTCATTTGGAAATTCATTTTCAGAAAATCATGTTTTTATGAAATGCTTTCAAAAAGACTATAAAACGATGGTTTCGTTTTGGCACGCACGTCAATACACTTTGAAAAAGAAAGGCGACGACCCATCTTATCTCATTTCTTATTTCAGAATTTGCTTTATGGGGTGAGAATTTTTGGTGTCTACAGTGTCTACACTCGTTTCTCACTCACGGTCGTAACTTCTAGACCATTGAATTTGATATTTGATGAATTTACGCATTCGATCTGTTACTTTCACGTGATTAGACACACAACTATCAAGTCAGAAGTCTTTAAATCTTATAACGTGGTCGTAGGGTGTGATGAAAGACGACGGGATCACGGAGGGATATTTGAGGTATGTGGAGCTTAAATGGGTGACCAAGGCTGCAACTTGTGTCTTCTCTCAGATTCATCTTCCTTGTCTTGAAGTTGTCTAGCTGCTTCGTGTTAACGTTGTTTTCGAGCTTCTGGACCTGGACCTTTGAAGTTGTCCTTTACACCATTTCTCTTCTCTTTGTCATTTGGATCTCTTCGAGGCACTTCGGGTTTGCCTTTTTTTCTTTATCCTTTCTTGACTTTGCCTTCGGGGTTCTTGTGTTTCCCGGTTTTGGGCTTCGAGAGCTATTTTGATGCGAGCTTTTTGGATCCTGTGTCACTCTGGGACCATTTGCGGATCACTTTGTCATGCTAATAGCGGCGTTGCTTCTTTGGACTGATGAGAACGTTATCTGAGAGTCGGACTCCTCGCGTCCTTTGGTCACCGGGTCGGACATTCATCGTTGGCTGGGTTATTTTGTGGAGTTCATAATATCGAAAAGGAATATATAAAAGGCTCAGCGGGGGTGCCTAGGGTTTAATGTCAGGGTTCACAAGTTTTTGGCTACGTGGTGTTGTACCTAGGTGCTTCGTCATTCTTGATAGTTGTGTATCCGCTCTTTGTTACTTTTCACAGGTCTAAGAGTAAATTTACAAATTATCTCCTTCGATCGGAGTCATGCCGTTTGCCTTACCTTTTAATGTGGTCTCACCGGAGTCGTGTAAAAATGACACGCTCGTTCACTCATGGTTTTTCCGCTCAAGACACTCTCGTGAATTTCACTCAGAGACTAGTTCACACGCTTAACCGAAAGATTCGAAGACAATGATTCTAAACTCGGATTGCCCCCAATATTGATTTGGGGTTTGTGACAACAGTTTGATAGATGTGGGCCTTGAACCTCATTGAGGGTTGTTTGGATATTATGGGGTGAGTTGTGGTGTTTGGTTAGGCCTGTTCAAATTTTTAGAAACAAGAGACAAGTCATTCCATTGCATAGTCAGAAAATGATTACTTCGTGATCCTTGAAAGACATGAGTGCTCTTTTATTTTAAGTTTTTTCGAATTATTGAATGATGCTTTGTACAAAAATTATGAAAATGGAACTATGTTTTATTCAACGAAAAATAAAGTTGGAAATTACAAACTCGGGAAAACTACCGAAAATGATCAGGGAAACTAACTACTACAAAAGTTGAAAGACGACTAATCAAAGAAAAGAAACACATTTAATGAGAAAAAACAACATTTCTGATGATGCTTGGGCACGCGTGCTCTGCGCTCTCCACCACGTTCTTATAATTGGAGCCCTTGGTCAATCAGGTCCTGGATTCTGTGTTGTAGGGCCCTGCAGTGGCCAGTGTCGTGACCGGGCAGCTATAGAAGTGACAAAATTGATTAAGATCCTTCCCTAAATGAGTAGTTCCTGGCCTCAGGGCGAGCGGTTGCATCGGATGTCTTCCTCGAAGCTCCTCAAGTGCTTGTCTTGGTGTTCGGCCGATGTCTGTAAACTCTCTCTGTCGAGAACTCTGTCGGGATGGTTCTACTGTCCCAACGCTCCAACCAGGTCCTCTTGACTGTCGATCACTGCCCTCCTCATGTTGCCTGGTTCTCTTACGGGTGCAGCTTTGGATGCAAGTTGCTGCTCCTGGTTGTCTGATCACTTTCCTGAGTTCTGTAGCAATTTCTTTGACATTCTCCTCCGATCCTCGGACCCTAATGGAGCCAACTTCAATGCAGTCATAAAGGGTGTTGAGAAGCCTGTCCACTAACTCATCCCGAGCTTGACGTTCGGACTCGAGGGAAAGAGCCTTTGCTTTCAACTCTTCGATAACGGCAACGTAGTTAGATTCCACGGCGTCCATGGCAGCACTATGCCTCTGCTCCATGGCTTCAATGGTGGCCATGTGCTTTTGTTCCAAAATTGCGAGCTGGGCTTCCATGCCGATTGGACCGCACTTAGGACTTGAGTCTACCTGTATCCAAGGTGTCCATTATTAGCTAACAAAATGAAGTGGGCTGAAAGATACTAAGGTGAGAATGACGCTTCACAGACTTAGGCTGAAAGCAAGTGGGCCAGGATACCCAGAGAATGAGGTGTTTGGGCTGGAGTATCTCTCAGACTATGAACTGGAATTTGGACTGAAATGTAAACATATGGCTTTGATTGGGCCTGAGAGGTAACACCTAGATCTAGGGTTTTGGACCAGGGCCCGAATAAGAAGTCTACCTAGACTAGAATGAGCCCTTGGGCCGGAATGTGTTTGGGCCTGGAGTAAAGCACATGGGCTGGAATGGTCCCTAAATCACAAATGGGCCTAACTTTCTTTGGGCCAGAGAAGATGGTTGCTAAGCAGAAAAAGATTTTATTTTTCAGAACTTGTGGGTTATTTCAAGTTCAGGTGGATTTCTTTTTTTTTGGGCCTAGAACTAATTGGATAATTCAAATTGGGCCAGAAGAGAAATCACCTAAGTCTAAGCTTTTGGGCCGAAGCCCGAATGACTCACATATTAAACCAAACAGGACCTCTGGGCCACAAACAAGTAGAGCCGCCAATTCGGTTGGGCTAGGTTAATGTAGGAGAAGTTCCTATCAATCTCTAGGCTGGGTAATGGGCCGATCATACAAGCAAACAAGGCCCACACAAATTCAACATGTCCTCACTTGATGGTTAAATCAATTTGGGTATGGATCGATCCGGAGAGGTGCTTGGGGCTTGGGCCCAGGTCGCCACAAAGGAATAGGGCTTGCACGCTATTCTCTTTGGGCTTCCCCACTTTTTTCACATCACCTGAAGGTGTGCGTCCGCGGCCGGGTCTTTGACTGACCAAACAATGGGCTAGGTAAGGACACTGCCAGGAAAACGCTTGGGGCTAAGGCCCAGGTATTAAGGGGATGTGGTTAGACGACATCCTCCTCTTTTCCCCCGCTTATTCACATCACCTAAAAGGTGTGAGTCCCTTACAGGGGACCCTCAAACGGGTCCCGGGGTAAAATCGGTTTGCATGGACCCTCGCTCTCACATGATGCAAAGGTGCAGAAATTGAAGTGCGCACAAAAGTAAACAAACAAAGTAATAAAGCCATAAATAAACATTTTTCGAGTTAAGCCCTCTTTCTTAAAATTAATCAAGTTAATATTAAGAGTGTCCCCAGCAGAGTCGCCAGTCTGTGAGCCTCGATTTTAAACCCTATCCTGTGTTGACTAAAGCTGATTAGGATCTAACCGGGTTTTAGGTCCACTTATAACCTAAGATTAATAACTATGTCATATAACAATAATTATTAAAACCTAAGCTAGCTCACTGGAACCTATTATGAGTCGCCACCTAATTTTAACCTGGGGTAAATTAGGAAAGGTAGAGTTCGGGTTCGGGGGCTTGGTATTCGACTTATTTAGGGTTCAAATTACTTTCATTACCCTTCCTAGGTCGCTTTTCCTCTACTTGGTTTAATTACGGCTTATTACGAGTCGTTTTAACCTAAGTGCGCGAGCTTCTGTTTTTTATGTTTTTTAACATTTTTTTTACTCAAAATAAAAGTGAAAGTTGAAATTACCTAAACTAGGGTTTTGGAGGCAGAATTGGGTCAAATTTTGTTTCCGTCCGTAGCCACGGACATAATGTCCGTAACCACGGACCCTAGTTAACCTATGTGAAAATAAAAGTCGAATTAAACAGAAAACAAAAATTTGAAAAGTCCGGGGCCACGGACGAGGATGTCCGTAGGCCCGGACATAGTTTAGCAAAACCTAAATTTTTAAAATTTTAAAATCCCGCCGCCGTCCGTGGGTGTCCGTGGCCACGGACAACCCACGGACGGGGGTTTTATGGTGGTTCACGAAGGTGTTTTCGGCTCAAAATTTATGCACGTGTAGCCTGAAAGGTATACAATTCGTTAGTAATTGAAAGATTACAGTTTGAAGTCGAATTATGTACAAAACTTGACGAACAAGTAACAAGGCAGAAACAAAAGTAATTAACAATACAGAAGCGTAAAAAGGTTAGTTTGAACCCAAAATTTGACAGAGAGTTAATAAGGTCGTGGAGAGTTAGAAAATAGAATTGCAACCTGTTTTACCTTCAGATTCGTGGTGTTTCTTCACGTCGGGATTCTTCGGAGGCCTCGTTGATGGCGGATCCAGAAGAACTTCGAACCCAGCTTCTGACTCCTTGTTGTTCTTGATGTTCTTCACGTTTTGGTGCTGTTTTGGTGAGGGTTTGATGATGGATGATGTTATGGGAGTTGAAAATGTGTTTTGGTGTTGATTTTGGTGAGATTTCGGTGTTTGATCGTGGCTCTGGGGTTCAAAACGTGAAGAGCAAGAGACGGCTGCCTTCTTTGAGAGTCTAGGGTTCTTGAGGGTCTCCTTTGATCATGGGATAAGGTTCCTTATATAGGCTTCCTTAAAGATAGAAAAATCCGGTAAAAACCGAGATTTACCGACGTTTTTGCTCAAGGGCTTCCAAAAGGAATTTTATTATGAAATTTCACACATTGGTAAAGGATGATATTTAAGATTTTTCTAAAGTGGAATCGAATTTTTGGATATTGGAATATTTTTAAATTCAATTTCTCGTCAGATTCAATCAGAAATTGCTAGGAAATTATTGGAAATTCGAAAAATCAAAATTCCAACGCCATTATGCTTCAAATGTCATCCTCTATCATGGGTTACAATTTCAAAGCATTTTGAATTGATTTGACCCTTATTTGGAGGAGAGAGAAAGCCTATAGGGGGCTTGGGAGCCTTGAAAAATTACGAAAATGCCCCTGGAGATGACTAAGCTGTCCCTAGCACTCTGAAATGTGTCGATCGAACTGGGAACCCTCGCTACTAGCCTATTAGTAGAGACTCTCTTCCGGGGGTTGAAATTTTGGGTATAACAGGGGCACCCTGTTGATCCAGTTCTCCACCAAGTAGTGGCAGAATGATTTAGCTTTGCCGCCCACCGTAGAAAGAACGGTCTTCTTCACTTCATTTGGGATCTTGTATCATTCTTGCACCTTCTTCCAGATGGTCTCCTTAACTTCTTTTGAGACTTGTGGCCATTTGTGGTTGATGGAGAAATGTGATCTGGACAGAGTCCCTAGCATACTAGTGAACTCTGACTTGCTGCCCCCCAATACCTCTCATACTTGTCCCATACAAGATTAATCTCATCTGGTTTCTACAGCTTCAGCCCACGGGTCGGGCCTCTACCTATGGGTCTCTGAGTAGCACTCGTAGAAGGTGCACTCATGGAAGGGGCAACATCAGTAGTGGCAGCTATAGAAGGGCCAGCAGCAACAGCGGTAGATGTTATGCCCCGGTTTTTATTTATTTATTTTATTTCGTCTCATTCTATTTTTTTCATTTCGATTCTGTAGAGGAAGTTTATGTCATCTATAACTTATCCCAATAAGTTATGTCCTCTTCGATTAATATTATTCCGGTTTTAGTAATCATTTTTAGGAAGGAGGATTATGTTGTCTTCTTTTCTTTTGTTATTTAATCATCAGTTAGTAGAAGGGTTACTAAAGTCCTTTTGCTCATTTTCTTGTGATGTTATTAAAAAATAAGGAAGGAGTTCTAAATTAGTTTTTATTTCTCTTCCTCCCCATTCACTGACAACATTCCCCGTCAGTTTCTTATCGTTCAAAAACCTCCGCTCTGCATACTCCATTCTCCCTCTCTTTTGCTTCTTCCTCTCAAATCCGCTCTGCATACTCCTTTCTCCCTCTCTTTTGCTTTTTCCTCTCAAATCTCCCTCTAAATAATCATTTAATCTAGATTCTAACTACGGCGTGGCTGATCCGAGTCTGTCAATTCCGAGCGTGGGTGGCAATTCGTCATTCAAGTTCTTGCTCCTCTTTCCGGTTTCGGTCCTCTGCGATTGTTTGAGTGTTGTGATTCTGAGCAAGGATTCACGTAGAGGGTGATGTCGGGTCTACAGATATTGCTAAGCGTCGGATGTGAGGTAGGTGGTGAATGGATTCGGGCGGGTGTGTTCAACCACAGGGATTCTGGTTTTGTTCACTTCCGTATATGTTTGTTTAATTCTTTGATTGTGATGTTTCTAACTGATTTTGGTTTACGTTTTAATCTGCCAAAACCCTATGGAAATGTGTTTTCGTTGTGCTACTTTGCTACGATTAATTATGTATAAATTATGGATGATTTTAGCCTTGGATTTGCTCTGCATTCGACATGGAATTCTGCAGTTTTTATAGTGTCCGGACTTGCATCTGGACATGTAAGTCCGGATGTGGCTTCAGACGGGTTCATTTTGCTATTTTCTATGTGGTGTCCGGACTTGCGTCCGAACATGTATGTCCGGACGTGGCGAGGACAGTTTCGGGTTTCTGTTCGACTTGTGTCCGAACATGCAAGCCCGGACATAAGTTCGAACGCACCTGTTTGTTGACTTGTAGACTTTGTCAAGACATGTAAGCCCGGACAGAGGTCCGGACGTTGGTTGATTTTGTCCTTGGCGTGTGTCCGGACATGCAAGGTCGGACGCATGTCCGGACACGGGTCTGTTTTTGCATAACTTCTACGTTCTAGCTCTGTTTTGAGTGTCGTTTACGGCGTTGGTTTCCTTTCGGTATGTACTATCTATTGAAATGTGTTTTAGCTTGTGAATATGAGTTCAACATTTTGAAATCCTCCATTATGTTTCCGGTCTTAGTATTGCTTTGAAGGAGCGTTTGAACTCCTGTTTACGGTTTGGCTTTTGTATATGTTAGTCGGGTTACGACTTCTGTTTTGTTAAGGCTTCCGATATGTTTTGATAAGATTCTACTTTTCGCTCTATTCTGTTCTGTCAAGGCTTTTGCTCTGTTTTTTAAAGCTTCTGTTTTGGGACCTAGATGTTTCGCTTCTGAGCCTTGGATAGTCGGGTCGGGCTGTCCCGTAGCATGCTGTGCAGGAATTCCTTCTGTTATTCCCTCGGTTCCCTTCTGATCTCTCTCTCAAGGTCCCTTGGATGGGTAGTGACCAGCGGGTCCATAGTCATCTCAATGACTTCTGATGTGGGATCTGCGGATCCATAGAACGATATGTGAGTCCTTCTAATGTGTCAGCTGGTGTCTAGTGTCCCGCCTCTGTTTTGTTAAGCTCTCTGTCTCTGCTATGATCTGCTCTTTATCTGATTTGGGAAAGCTTCTTCCTCTGTCTGATTTTCGCTTTGACCTTTGAACTGTTTTGTTAAAGTTATGTATATGTATATGTTCAGTATATGTTTTGAGCATGCTCAGCTAATGAAGTTTATCACCTGCTGAGCTATAGTTTGGCTCACCCCTATTTCCGTCAGATTTGCAGGTTTAAGCTACCTCTGAAGATTCCGCTCTGCGTTCTATTTCGTGTTTGCGTTGTATTTGTAATTGTGGCTTGAGGTCCTTCTGAAGTTTGGTTTCGTTGTGCACTTTGCTTTGGCTTCCGCTTGTATTTGTAAACATTAAGCTATGTAAACATTATTATGTTAATAAAAGTGTTCTTTGTTCCGGTTTTGGGTTTTGTGTGTTAGAGCCTTGCATTATTAGGTAATAAATACGCGGCGTGTAACGTCCCTAACTCCTAGGATGGTATTGGGGTCATTACAGCAGATGTAGATGGGCCAGCAGTAGTAGCGGCACTGGTAGAAGGAACCAGTACCATTTGCTGATCATCTTCTAACTCGCAGCAAAATAACTCGAACTCTTCAGCCATGCCTGCAAGGATTGAAATAAAATTAAGCATTAGATAATGACACAAAAATACACAAAATTGAACAATGGTCATATACAAGCAAGAAATAAAAGATTGTTAATTACTTATAAATTTTAATGGAAATAACTTACATACACCATTATCTCTCAATCCACATTCCCTTGTTATCGTCTGATCGTATATACTCATGATGACCAGTGACCTCAGCCTCTTATAATGAAATAGGAACAGTTGAAGGTTCATCTTCTGCGTCATACTCATCCTCATCAACCACACCATCCACACCAACTATTCCTCTTCTCACTTTAATCACCACAGACCGTCAAGGATTGTAGAGATCAGTTACATAAAATATCTACTTAACCTTTGTCCCAACAATGAATGGCTCAACCGTGGGAGTAGCTCTAGACAGTTCAACCAGTTTCATACCATGCTCCTCCTCACGGTAGCCATGATTGTTGTCAACCTAGTTACACCAGAAAACACACATTTCATAGTTGTTGTAGTCCAATAACCAGATGTCTTGTATAACACTGAAATATGATTGTTTTACTGAGACTGGACTGCGACCCACACCGCTGATGTCATATAAGTCTTGATAAGCTTCAAGCTCTACACCACTGTTTTGATTCATTGACTTGCGATCCTGACGTTCTGTGAAAAAGGTGAATCCGTTGACATCTTACCCCTCATAAGAAATTACATCCAGATTTGGTCTAAATGCAATTACTTTAATTAGATCAGGCACATTCGTGGACTGATTGGACAACACTATGTCTTTGAACCATCTGACAAATGTCTTGTTCAGCTCATTTTGCAGTCTAACGTCACTTATGCCTGGATATTGTGCTCTTAAAACGCACAAGTGTTCATCAAAGTATGGTTCAACATCTTCAAGATGACTCAACACAACTAAATGAGCTTTGTTAAGAGTGTCTATATCAATTCTTTTCAGTTTCCATCCAACTGTGCCAACACCCTTCAATCTGCCCTCGTGTCTAGAACGTGGAAGTCCAATGGTATTGACACCTTCTAGGTAATTGGTGCAGAAGTCTACAATTTCCTCTGTGATAGTGCCATCTATAATACTGCCCTCTGGGTGATGACGGTTCTTCATTTACTTCTTCAGGACACCAATGTACCTTTCGAACGGATACATGTAGCAAAGGTATAAAAGGCCACACATCAGAATCTCTCTTACAAGATGCACGAGGAGATGTATCATTATGTCGAAGAACGAGGGAGGAAAATACATCTCCAGCTGGCACATTGTCACAATAAGATCCTTTTGTAGTTTAGTTAGAGTGTCCGCATCAAGAACCTTAAACGAAATGGATTTGAGGAAGACACTGACATTTGTGATTGTGTGTCTAACAGCATCCGGCAAGATCCCACACAATGCAATTGGCAAAAATTCTTGAAGTAGGACATGATAATCGTGAGATTTCATTCTTACTAATTTCAAATCTGTTATGGACACTAGGCTTCTTATGTTTGAGGAGTATCCTGAAGGCACCTTGATGTTGTAAAGGGTACTGCATAGACTATGTATATCTTCTTTAGACAAAGTGTGACAAGCAGGAGGCAAGAATGTACGTTTTCCACGTTCTTTCGGGCCAAGCTCTGTACGTATGCCCAACTCAATTAAATCTTTCCTTCCTTTCAAATGATCCATTGTCTTTCCTTTTATGTTTAAAAGGGTGCTAGTGATACTTTCACCCACGTTCTTCTCGACATGCATCCCATCAATACAATGTCTAACTCCAGATGCTGCCAGTACTAGAGTTCCCAAAATATTGATTTCTTTTTCCATACACTTTTTTCACCACTTTTGGTTGGTGGCCCGAAGTTGTTGACAATATTATGCACCTTTTTGTAAATCTTTGTACCTGTCAAAGGCTGGCGCGCCACGCTGTGATCATCTTTCTTATCAAACTCTTTCACCATCTTTCGGTACATATGTCCTTTTGGAAGCATTTTTCGGTGGCCCATGTAGATATTTTTGCCACTATGTTTCAAGCGAATGCTACAAGTGTTCTCACCACAAATCGGACATGCCAACGCCCCCTTGATTGAATAGCCTGAAAGATTACCACGGAGAAATCATTGATTGTGTAGTACAACATAGCACACAAATTGAAGTCCTCTTTGCTGAATGTGTCGTAAACCGTAGCCCTTTCATTCCATAAGAGTAGTAGATCCTCTATCAAAGGTTGTAGGAATACATCAATTTTGTTGCCTGGTTGCTTTGGACCCGATATTAACAGAGACAACAAGATGTGTCTTGGTTTCATGCATAACCACGGCGGTAGATTGTAAATAACCAAAAGCACAAGCCAGGTACTGTGTATGCTACTCAAAGTACAACAAGGGTTCATCCCATCCGTGCACAAGCCTAGCCTTAGGTTTCTCGGTTCGTTACCAAAATCGGGAAATTTTATGTCTATGTTTCTCCACTGTGGTGCATCAGCGGGATGTCTCAATCTGCCATCCTTCTTCCTGTGAACTGAATGCCACCGAAGATTCTCTGCATCTTTCTCAACATAGAACAAACGTCTGAACCTTGGAATGATGGGCAGGTACCACAGAACCTTAGCCGGTGAACCTTTCTTACTACCGCTAATGTGAATTTGTTGTTTCTTCAGATACCGTGATGTTCCACATGCTGAATAGCTTTCAGCAAATTCATCCAATTTCCAAAACAACATGCAACCATTTAGACAACCTTGAATTTTATGGTACTCCATACCCATTGGGCACATCGGTTTTTTGGCTGAGTACGCAGTCGTTGGTAAAACGTTGTCCACCGGAAGAACATTTTTCAATAGTTCCAAGAGGGCAGTGAAACTTACGTCGCTTCAGTCATATTTCACTTTCAAGTTGAATAGCTTTAGGACGACACTCAACTTGCTTAACTTTGTAGGGTCACACCTGGGGTACAGTGGTGTTTTGGATGAATCCAACAAATTTTCATACTTGTCTGGCGTGTTAGAGTGATGTCGTTCCGCATCTTCAAGCATAGTCTCAATGTCATCGTCCTAGAAATCTGGCTCAACGTCAACTGTAACGTCTTCCGGATCACCCACAACTGTATCATCTCTGAGTTCTGTTTCTGTGTTTGCCTGACCATTATCCCCTTCGCCAGGCTTAATAACATCAAACACGCTCTGGCCATGCCATCGCATTATGTCTTGGAAATCGTTTGTAAAACCGTGGCGGATCAGATATTCCTTAACTGTTTCAACGCCGCGATATCTCATATTGTTTTGGCAGTCGATACACGGACAAAATATGTATCCCTTGTCTGAAGGTTTCAAATTGTTCGCCAACACCGTGCATAACTTATCAACTCCTTCAAAAAACTTGTTGTCCAACTTTCCGCTGTAAATCCACAAACGTTCCATCTCCTTCTAGCTATTTATATGAAGGTAGCCATTTCATACCGTCACCCGTGGCAGTCTTTACATTTTTGTATCTTATCAACCTAAATCCATCCTTGAGTATTAAATCCCATCGGTGAACGTGTTTTTAATATGTAATTTATTGAAAATTTCGGCAGCATCTCCCTACAGTTATTCAAATGCACGATATTATGATATTAATCAATAATATATGCACTCGAAACACATCACACCCAAGGTGTGAGATTTAACAATCATGGACAGTCCCTGACAGTCCTGACAGGGACTGCCCAAGATATACCTCTATTAGGTATATCTTGGGAGGATAACTATGTTTGGTAGTTTGTCAAATACTATATATATACATATGTAAATCTTACCTCTGGTAGACGATTAGCCGATGCTAAGCCAATTGAGGTCGAAAGCCAAAATAAAGTCGTAGTCCTGATGCATAAACAAAAAAACGACAACATTAGAATTCATCAAAAAAATTAAGGTTAAAATGCAAGCTGAACCGCGGCAAAAATTCGACAGCATCTCCCCTATATTTATAACATTTCCAAATCACTTTTATCAACATCAAATTCACACGCACCATCAGAATTACTTACAAACTAATTTTATATTTTAAAACTACACTACTATGTATTAATTGTGAATCTGGGCACAAATATATGAACAAGGTTAGAATATTTTCCATTACACTCTCAGGAATCGACAGAAACGATGTTAGAACTAGCAATCAACATATATATGAACAAAGTTAGAAATAGGAACAATCGACAGAAATCGCATACCCAATACGCGTTAGAGACGACGACGACCAGTGGTTGATGGGTGGTGACTGGCGGCGATGGGAGTGACAAAGGTGACGGGAGCGATGGTAGCAATGGCCGTTAGTAAGGTGACGGGAGTGAGGAGGCAATTTCAGCAAGGAAGATAGTGCGAGAGAGAAGTAGAGGTTACTGTAAGTGTTTAGAGTAAACGGGCAAATTTTCTAGTTAAAAGGACTTGAGATTACGGTTCATAAGAAAACCGTAATCTAAAGTCTAACGAAATAAAAAAAATAGCGTGAAAAATATTTGGCCTATGCTGGGTTTCGAACTCAAGATCGATGGTGTTGATTCATGTAACTGCGGCCACTGAGTCATGAGTCTTATTCGATCAAACTTATGCAACACATTTATAATAACTTTTTTAAGCTAAAATAAGTCGGTAAAACGACATCGCTAACTGTCATTTAGATTACACGCGATGTCGAAAAAATCAAATAATGCGGGAAATATTTGGCATCAGGTCAAAACGACGTCATTGACCATCAGTGGGCGGGGACTTTAGATGACGGTTATCACTAAACCATAATCTAAAGTTTGTTGACCGTAAAAGCGCGCGTCAACATGGGGCTTTACATTACGGTTTACTGATAACCGTCATCTAAAGTCCGTTGTAAAAAAGACGCCACCTACCTCTGATCGATTATTGCTTACGGTTAATTCTATAAATGTCATTAATTAATTCCGGCCCTCCTATTAATCACAGTTTTTGTTTAAGCCGTGATTAATCAACCGTCATTAAATGCTTCCGTTCCATCAGTGAGTACAGATCCTCCCTCATAATTGACATTATAGCTCTGGTGCGGTCTGTGACCACCGCAACATCAATTCTAGGTCCAATAATTTTGTTACGAACCCGGTCAAGAAAATATTTGCATTCATCTCTTGACTCACCAGCAACCAAGCCAAACACCATGGGAATTGTCTTGTTGTTACTGACTTGAGCAACATCAACTAATAACTTACCCTGTACTTTCCATAAAGGTGGGTAGCATCTATTTGCAATAGCTGTTTCATATACTTGAAAGCAAATATGTATGGCCCAAATGCCCAAAAACAACGTTTAAATTGTCTAACCATGTGGTTTGAGTTTCGTTCTCAAAGACAATAGTAGAATCTAGATCCACATACGAACTAGGCATATAGTGTCTAATGGTTAAGATATACCTTGGTAATTCAGCATATGACTACACCCAATCTCTATAAAAACCCTTCTTATGGCTTCAGCACGGCCAAGCCAAGCTTTTTTGTAGCTGATTTTCCTTTGATACTCTGAACGGATTAGTTGAATGACGATCTTCACTTACAGTGTAGGATTCTCTTCGTCTCGCAGTATCATTGCTTCAACGATGAAATGGTATGCCAAGAAACGATCATTATTCTTGTGTAGGGTAGGAGCACACGAGTGGGGAGTGAATTTACGTATGCGCCATTCAAATGCATTATTCAACAACACAACACGAAAATAGAAATTGTATCCTAGCCGACACCTTAACGTGTAAACTTTTCTGGTGTTTTCCTGCGGTAAAAAATCAACATTTTTCTGCAAGCGATACTCTTTGACGGTCATCATAAGAACATTTTGTTTGTAAATTCTTGTCCTCTCACAAACTCTTGGTATGGTCTCCAATATGGTATACCACGTTGATCAACTTCTTACGGCATTTGCCTTATGACCCGTAAGTCCACCTGCATTGAAAATAAGGCTTCGGGAGTGTACACTGTCAATGGGCCAGCTTCATCGGCAAGGTCGTCATCATCAGGGAAATCTTCCGGTTCCATCTCAGCTTCAACGTTCAAACTTCCATCATCCACTCACACATGTGTTATACCCAAAATTTTGACCCCCCTGGTTAGGGTCTGTAAGGCTTTGGTGCTGTGAGAGGCGCTTCAATCAAGTCATGAGGGATTCCGGCTCGATCGGCGCATTCCGGGGCATTGGGAGCAGTTTCGTAATTGTCAGGGGCGTTTTCGTAATTTTTAAGGCTCCCAAGACCTCCTATAGGATTTCTCTCTCCTCCAAAATATGCTCAAATCAACTTGAAATGCTTTGATATTTTAACCCATTATAGAGGATGACATTTTAAGCATAATGGAGTTGGAATTTTGATTTTTCGAATTTCCAATAATTTTCAAGCAATTTCTGATTGAATCTGACGTGAAATTGAATTTAAAAATATTCCAACATTTTAAAAATTCGATTCCACTTCAGAAAAATCATAATTGTCATCCTTGACACGTGACTAAAATTTCACAGCAATATTCTTTTGGGAAGTCACTTAATCAAAATTCCAAAAAAAATCTTACTTTTACTAGATTTTCTTTATCTTTAAGAAAGTCTATATAAAGGGATAAATCGTTTGATCAAATCAGAATCTCACAAGCTCAAGAACCCTAGGAAGTCAGAAAGCACAGCCTCCCCTCTCTCTCTCACGTTTTTCAGCACCCGGCCACCAAAATCATACCGAAATCCCCCTGAAATCACCATCTAAACTCATTTTCCAACTCCCAAAGCATCAACAATCATCAAAACCCCACATAAACACCACCAAAACGTGAAGAACAGCAAGAACAACCAACAACCAGAAGCTTGGTTCGAAAACCTTTCGGGTCTGCCATCAACGGAGCACTTGACGAATCCCGACGTGAAGAGTCTTATTAATACCGAAGGTAAAATAGGTTGGGACCTCATTATTTTGATTCTCCACGACTTCATTAGTCTTCTGTCTAATTTTAAGCGTAAACTAAGCTTTTATAGCTTCTGAATTGCTAATTGTTTTGGCTTCTGCCCAATTACTTGTTTGTTAAGTTTCGCATTGAATTTGACTTCAAACTGAGATCTTTCAATTACTAACATCTTGTACACTTTTCAGGCTACACATACATAAATTTGAGTCGAAAACACCTTCGGGAACCACCATAAAACCCCTGTCCGTGGGCGGTCCGTGACCTCGGACCTATGGTCCGGGACCACGGACACCCACGAACGGCGGTGGGATTTTAAAATTATCAAAATTTAGGTTTTGATAAACAATGTTCGGGCCCACGGACATCCTGTCCGTGGCCCCGGACTTTTCAAATTTTCGTTTTCTGTTTAATTCGACTTTTATTTCCACATAGATTAACTAGGGTCCGTGGGTACGGACATTAGGTCCGTAGTCACGGACGGAAACAAAATTTGACCTAATTCTACCTTCGAAACCTTAGTTTAGGTTTTTTTTTTAATTTTCACTTTTATTTTCTGTCAAAAAATATTAAAAATACAAAAAAAAATCAGAAGCGCGCACTTAGGTTAAAAATGACTCGTAATAAGCCGTAATTAAACTAAGTAGAGGAAAAACGACTTCTAGGGGTAATGAAAGTAATTGAACCCTAATTAAGTTGAATATCAAAGCCCCCGAACCCGAACTCTCCTTTCCTAATTTGATCTAGGTAAAAATTAGGTGGCGACTCATAATAGGTTCCAGTGAGCTAGCTTAGGTTTTAATAATATTAATGTTATATGACATAGTTATTAATCTTAGGTTATAAGTAGACCTAAAACCCACTAGATCCAATCATCTTAATCAACATAGGGTAGGGTTTAAAAATCGAGGCTCACAGACTGGCGATTTTGCTGGGGACAAATTCTTAATTTTAACTTGTTTAATTTTAAGAAAGAGGGCTTAACTCGAAATTGTTTATTTATGGCTTTTATTACTTTGTTTGTTTACTTACGTGAGCACTTTAATTTTCTGCACCTTTGCATCATATGAGAGCGAGGGTCCACGTAAACCGATTTCACCCCAGGACCCGTTTGAGGGTCCCCTGTCAGGGACTCACACCTTTTAGGTGATGTGAATAAGCGGGAGAAAAGAGGAGGATGTCGTCTAACCACATCCCCTTAATACCTGGGCCTTAGCCCCAAGCATTTTCCTGGCAGTGCCCTTACCTAGCCCATTGTTTGGTCAGTCAAAGACCCGACCGTAGATGCACACCTTCAGGTGATGTGAAAGAGTGGGGAAGCCCAAAGAAATAGCGTGCAAGCCCTATTCCTTTGTGGTGACCTGGGCCCATGCCCCAAGCACCTCTCCGGATCGATCCATACCCGGTTTGATTTAAACGTCTAGTGAGGACATGTTGAATTTGTGTGGGCCTTGTTTGCTTATGTGATCGGCCCACTACCCAGCCTAGAAACTGATAGGAATTTCTCCTACATCAACCTAGCCCATCCCGAATTGTCAGCTCTATTTGTTTGCGGCCCAGAGGCCCTGTTTGGTTTAATATGTGAGTCATTCGGGCTTCGGCCCAAAAGCCTAGACTTAGGTGATTTATCTTTTGGCCCAATTTGAATTACCAATTTAGTTCTAGGCCCACGAAAAACAAATACACTTAAAATAATCCACAAGACATAAAAATTAACCAGGCCTTTCCATTTCGGCCTAAAGCCCATTCTAGTCTAGGTAAACTTTCTATTCAGGTCCTGGCCCAAAATCCTAGATCTAGGTACTAACTTTCAGGCCTAACCGGACATCCTGTCCGTGGCCCCGGACTTTTCAAATTTTCATTTTCTGTTTAATTCGACTTTTATTTCCACATAGATTAACTAGGGTCCGTGGGTACGGACATTAGGTCCGTAGTCACGGACGGAAACAAAATTTGACCTAATTCTGCCTCCGAAACCCTAGTTTAGGTTTTTTTTATTTTCACTTTTATTTTCTGTCAAAAAATATTAAAAATACCAAAAAAATTAGATGCGTGCACTTAGGTTAAAAACGACTCGTAATAAGCCGTAATTAAACTAAGTAGAGGAAAAACGACTTCTAGGGGTAATGAAAGTAATTGAACCCTAATTAAGTCGAATATCAAGCCCCCGAACCCGAACTCTCCTTTCCTAATTTGATCTAGGTAAAAATTAGGTGGCGACTCATAATAGGTTCCAGTGAGCTAGCTTAGGTTTTAATAATTAATGTTATATGGCATAGTTATTAATCTTAAGTTATAAGTGGATCTAAAACCCGACTAGATCCTAATCAATCTTAATCAACATAGGGTAGGGTTTAAAAATCGAGACTCACAACATGGTCATGCTTTGTTATAACCCGGATTCATCAACCTTGTTATATATTCAGTTTATGTTGTCACCTAAGATGGATTACAATTATATTGTCAGTTGGGACGTCGACGGCATTCTCTTAAAAGGACGAGGGCAAGGGAGTCCTTTCTCCTAATTAATTAAGGTAATTAAGTGAGTTATTTAAATAAGAAAGAGGGCCTTATTTCCCTTTTTCCTGATCTTCTTATTCACGTCAGATACATCGTGGGAGCGTCAGTTTTGCCTAAACCCTCAACGTTACTTTCCCCTTCTCTCTCTTTGTGCTCTTCTCGATTGGGAATTTGCGTGACCTTGTTGTTCGAATTCGACTTCGGGTTGTGGATCTCCACCACCGTTCAGTTTCCCTCCCGTCATCAGGTTTGGATTCAGATTATGTGTCCGGTTTTATTTGCTCTTCTTCTCTGTTTCTGAATTGAGATCCTTCTCCTTTCGAATTCAGTGAGTGTTGACCGGCACTTAGATTGTGATTGCTACTACTGTCCAGCTATAGTTCTACGTGTTTCCGTCCCGAATTCAGGTTTGTGATACAGCAATTGGGCTCCGTTATATAATCCTCTCCACTGTGTTTTTTTATTTTTGGGTGTCTTGTCTGTCATATTCAGTGTTGTTGTTGGCTACGGACTGGTGGATTGTTCAGACTACGCACTGCTTCAGATCGTTAATAGTTTCTGCTAATCGAGGTAGGTGGTCGATTCTGATTCAATTCGGAATTTCAGCCATGGGGTGTTGCAAGGGGTTTACATTCTGATTTGTTGTGTGAGTTCTGATTGTGTTTTGGGTGGTTTCTAAATGGATAGACCCCCATGGTCTTCTGTGTTTTCAATCCGACTTGGTGTGTGTGTGTGGCAATTTGGCAAGTGGTGATGATTTCTATGCATTTTTCCCTTCTGAATCCATTCTGGAAATTGTTATTTTGCCTTGTCCGAATGTCCGTCCGAGCTTTGAAGTTTGGACAGTACATTGGGCGCTTCTGATTTTCAAAGTTCGGGGTGTGTTCGAACATCAGTCCGAACATTGAGGTTCGGACACTCCCTTTGTGTTCCTTTGATTTTAGTTCGACTTGTGTCCGAACAATGATGTTCGGACACAAGCTCGGACACCACCATGTAACTTTTCTCGTAAACCGTCCGAACATCTGTCCGAGCTTTGATGTTCGGACACCTCCTTAACTCTCTCTGATTTCAATTCGACTTGTGTCCGAACATTGATGTTCGGACACAAGTTCGACATTTGACGATTTCTGGCTTTGATTTCTCGACTCGTGTCCGAACATTGACGTTCGGACGCAAGTTCGGACACCCTACTGTTTTTAGCGTCACTTCTCTGTCTGAACTCCAATTTGAATGCCGTTTGCGGTGTGGACTCCTCTAAGTCCCTACTATGGTATTATAAGTGTTTTTGGCATGTTTAAATGCAAGTTTGCTTCTGTTTTTGTAAACTCTCTGTTTTGGGGCATTGTACTCTATTTTTGAGCCGTGAATGGCTGGGTCGAGCTATTGGGTGGTATACCATGTAGACGTCATTCTGAGTGTGGGTCATTCCCTTTCTGTTCTATGGGGTTGACGAACCCTTTGACTCTTTTGGGTCATTTCTACGTTGCTGAGAGATCTGTTATGATCTATGGGTCTCTAACCCTTCTAGTGTTATGCATTGTATTGTATCCCTCTCTATTTGTAACTCTGAACATTTCTGAACTGGGAACTCTGGCATTCCACTCCGTATTCGATTCTGTTAATCTGCTGACTGTTTTGGGAACAGTTGACTCACGGTTTATTAAATGCTTCTCTTCTGTTTTCAATTGTTTTGAGCGACCTCATTGATGACAGTCACTGCTTACTGGGCATAGTTGTGTGCTCATTCCCCTACCTTTACTGTCATTGCAGATTGATCAGCGAGGATCACTCTCATTTTCAGGAGCTTTACTTATTTAGTTATTCCACCTGTTAAGCATTTGACCTTATGGTTTGTAGCCTACGGGCCTTACTTTGTTCTAACTTCTGATATGGTTTTGAGGGTTACATTAACATTGGTGTATTTGACACATTTGTTCTACAACTATTAACCAAGGTGTTATTACGGGCCTTGAATGCGAACATAGTTTTAGAACCTTGCGTGTAACACCCCTACCGGTAATCCAGTCATTATCCCCTAATCTGTCTCAATTATCAATACCCAAGCAGCGGAATTCCAATACAACCGGGGGTGATACAATGCCGTTAGTCACCCACGTGACTAACAAGGCTAATCCAAATTCAATACAACCATCCAAATTACAATATCGGTCTGATGACGAATTTACCGAGTAATCTATGCAACTACACATTCCATTCTTAATCAAACCTCAATCCAAATACGAACTTCGATTCCATACAATGCAAGTACAATATGCATTCAATACTATACCGAGTATCTAAAATTCTTAAGTCTGTCGATAACAGTTCGGACTCACAATTCAATATTACAATAATTACAACCATCCTAACCAACTATCTATGCTTGTACAGCAACCCCGTCTTACACTCTCGGACGGTGATCTGCTTCAATGTACCTGGAAAAAAACGGTGCCCCTAGGGGCTCAGCAAATTGCTGCATATGAAATTCGCATACCCCGCCTGCTAACGGGGGTACGCCGACTATCTGGTCGAGAACATGCGATTCATTTTTAATTCAATCAACATGCAAGACAGCTATACATTATATACGTACACCAACACAAGTACTTAACATTCAACAAGGAATACAATCACACTAACACAAGAAGTTTGTTAGCTAGTATTACTTAATCTTAGGCCTTGAGGGTTTCTACCCCACTATGCCCTTTTTCTTATTCAATATCTTACCCATTCTCTTGGGTCACTCTTACTCAAGTTCTCTTACTTTCAATCTCAATCTAGATCTCAATTCTCCACTCAAGGCTCAATTCTCAAGTTATCAGCTTAAATCTCAATCCTCAATCTCATTGTCAAATTCTTAAACTCAATCTCAATTCTCAACTCAAATTCTTAAATACTCAAAGGCATCTTTTAAGTCATTGCCCATGACCTCCGGCAGAGTCATACACAAGACTCACCATCGGGTTTACAACCAAACGGAACTATACAATTAGCTCCTCAAATACTCAAATGTTCGATTCTCTACCGGACTACTCAAATTCCCAAAACTTCTCTCTCGAAGTTATTTCACAATCTCACAGATTAGCCTAGAAGTATCTCTCTCGATATCCTCCATTAGCTTAGGGAATTCTCAATGTCTAGTATTCTCAGATTTAAGGTTTTACCCAACTTATCGAATACTCTCATGTTCGGGACAATGTTCATATTAGTTGGATCCTCTCATTGTGGGTCGACTATTGTTCTAAGGGGTTTGGTGGTCCCTTACCGTTCTTTACTTCCCTCAAAGTTCATGTCTTTGAACTATCGTCAACTCTTAATAGAGGTTTCATCAATTCTTTCCACTATTGATTGTTTCATGGATTATTCATTTCGGTTCTCTAACTGTTATCGGGAGTTTACTAATTCCCGTACAATTCTCTCACGTTCTAGTGATATCATAGGTTGGCGTTATAGTTTCTTGGTTTGATAGTTTTAGTGTGTTTCCATGTTTTCATTAATTCGCAACATGACTTTTTCTATGAGTCACTAATCAACAACACTCCTTTGAGAGGAGGTTTCTAACCCTAAGTTGGAGCACACAATCATGCAAATGGGTTAGTCCACACATCAAGCATCAAAACATACATAGCAAGTAATAAATCATTTTCATGCTTTTATCTTGATTAAGTCGGCACACAACAAACAAGCACACAAATCAGAGTAACACCGTTAGTATACGGGGCAAGAGAAAATCATACCTTTCACCATGGGTTAACTTCACCGTGTGACCTCACGTTCCTTGGTTCACACTTGTTCCACTGATAACATTCAAATGTTTCTATTAAAATTAAGGTGTTACGTATGTAAAACTAATACTCCCATATTTAACCCCGTTATCTCGTTATTCCTTAGTTGTTCAAGTGTCAATTCATGTTCTTACTTATCACTCATTTCCAACACTTGTTTATGCTCCTTGGGACCTTTACAAGTCACCAAACAACTCCTAAGCATCATCTAAAACCAATACCAATCAAACCCCCACATTTTAAAGCCTTAAAAAAATACTCACGGTACATTTCTAGGGGTGGTCCGGGACATGGTCCTCACCCTAAGTCCCAGACCAATTCATTTGGAAACTCTCGGGTGAAATTTTCTCATGGTCCGGGACCTTGTACCTAGGGTAAGTCCCGGACCAGCTGCTTGTTTCTACTCTCGGCTAAATAAATGGTGTGGTTCGGGAGTTTGTAGAGGAGCTAAGTCCCGGACCATCACTGAAGGTAAACTCTCAGCCTTTATTTCCATGTGGTCCGGGACCTTGTCCTTAGCTTAGGTCCCGGACCATAGCAGCAGTACAATAATTTTGACAGTTTTGCATTGTTTTCCAACTCCAAATCTCACCCACTCTTTTCCTAATCCTTTCACATGTTTCCTAACATGTTTAAACACCTTAAAACACTCCTTAACCATGCACTAAACCTCCTCAAACCTTTGGTCCAATCCTTGCTTAATTTCTACCATTTCAATTCTCACATTTTTTGCATTTTGCACACTTGTGCATTTCCTAACTTCCTCTTGGTGGTTTACCTCTTGTTCTCACCCATTTTGACCATTCATATTTCATCCTAGACAATTGCATTAACTATACCCAAGTCCATCCTCCATTTCCAAGGCTTTGCACCCTAACTCTTTTCCTAGAAATTCTAAGATCCTCATAGTCATTTTGCTACAGATTTATACCCTTCTCTTTCTAGTTCTCCAAATACCATTTCAAGGTTATTAATTAACTCAACTCAACCCCAATGAACACCTAGTTTCTCCCATTGTCAAAGTCACCTAAAACACTTATGCTCTACCGAAATTTTGCCATGGTTTCCCCATAAACCTAACCTTTACAAACTCACCCATCTTCACTTAAATCAATCCTAAACTAGCCACATCCACAAGGGATCCTACCCGCACACAAGCTCAATCCAAAATTCACCAAGAATATCCTCAAACAACAATACCAATATATATATATATTTATTCAAATCATTTGGCTCTAAGGCCCTTAATTCACACAACAATTCACAAGTTCTCTCAAACTTCAACCAACCACATTACCTCACATATTTTGGGTTTATTATTTAATTTAACCCATCCCAAACACTAAAGAAATCAAAATAAACATTAAGGTGGAATTCTTACCTTAAGTTTTTCTAAGTTTCTTTTCAATTCTCCTCTTCCTCTTCCTTCTTCCCATTTCTAGTGGGCAATGGAGTTTCCCAACTCCATCCCAACATTAAAAGAACACAAGATGGACATAATTAAACTCCTAAACCCTTAGAAAAAGTTCTAATCCAAAGAAAGGCTAAAAGCACAAAAGCTAGGTTTTTACCTTTGGAGTTTTAGGAGGGTTTTTAACCCTTGAATCTAAAGGAGGGTTCCACCACCGTTGGAGAGTTGAACCAATGCTCCAAAACAAGAAGAAAACAAGGTATCAAAGAGGTGCAATATCGGCCAGCACAAGGGAGTGGAGAAAAATGAGTTTTTGATGAATCTTTTTACCTTAGAAGAATGAGGAGACTCCAAGCTTCAAGTTGATGCCATTTTCTCTTCAAATGGGATAAACCCATGGAGATGAATTTCATCCTTTTGGGATTTTGAAAAGAGAGAAAGGTAGAGCTTGATGAGAGGAAGAAGAATATATGGTTATTTTTTGTGTTTTGAGCTTTAATGAAGCTTGGGCATGAAGAGAAAGATGGAAGAGCCATTGTTGCTCTTTCAAAATCGTCCCAACCAGAAGAGAGGAGGGGAGACAGTTGGAGGAAGGAAGAAGAAGGGAAAAAGTAGGGGGAAAGAGAAAATAAGAGGAGAGAGAGGGAGGGGTACCCTTTTTACTTTTTCCCCTTATTGCTTTTTGGCTTATTTAATTAGCTAACTAGTCAAGAGTGTGAGGGCTGGTTTAATTAAGAAAACCGGCCCACTATATACCCATGCTGGAGCGTTTTTCATCTTTTACAGAAAACGCTCATTAATTTACCCGGTTTTAGCACTATTCACTAACCGGACATGTTTTCCGGATTTTTCTCGTTTCTTTAATTTTAATGGTTTTTAGGTTTCCATTAATGTTTAATTATAGTTATTTGGTTGACTATTTTTTTACGGGTTCATTTGACCACTCAAAGTCATGTTTTTGGGTTTTCTCAAAAAACGTGCGCTAAAGCTTTATTAACGTTTTTAATTCATTTCATGGATCTGTTTTCTTTGGGAATTGTTTCCGTATATTAATTAGGAATTATTAATCCTTGGAAATCCCTCTAAGACCCTTTTCGAGGTTGTATTCCTCCTATGGTCACATAACGCTCATTTTAGCGTTTTTTTGCTTTTTAGGCATTTTTCTCTTTTCTTTTGGATTTATTTTCTTTACCAAAATTCTTTAGGCACTTTAGGCCCTCCAATATCATATTAGAGTAATTTAATCACCATATTTAAGTTTGGGGTATCAATCTACCCCCCTTAAAGAACTTTGTCCTCAAAGTTGGTGAATCTAATATCATTAGTCACCTAAGTACTCAATGCAAAGGTTATAATCTCTATATAACTTGTCAGACTCCAAAAGTATGACTCGATGTATACCACAATCCAAACAACATGTCACTGCATGCATAGCAATCAAAAATATCCGTTTCCAAACTCTCCATGGGGTCCATCCGTAGATAAAGAAGGCACAACAGTCCTCTCCCATATCGAGTGATCCCTCGGGTACCGGTCACGTTTGAACACTTACGCTTTTTGGTTCACGACCGTCATTACTTCGGGCACTTACGCTCTCTGGCCCTACGGTCCTTTGGTTCTGATCAAATTCATTTGCACATCTAGAGATCCTCAAGCTACAAATTGGGTACTCTTCCCTAACAGGACTACTCATATCAGGCTGCCCTTGGAAAAATACAAAACACACACTACAAACGTCCTACCGGTCACTTAGTACCGTTCCTCGTCTGTTGTAATGGTTTCAAAACTAATCATCACTCCCACCGGCTCACACACTAGCCTTACTTCCCGGGTTCGACCCGATACCGGTGCCTAGCCAAGGGAAGGTCCAACTAGCGCCCGTGGGAGCGGTTTCAAAACCGGTCCTCATTCTCGATTTGAAAAAAACTATTTGTGCCAAAATCGGTTTGGAATCATTTTGAATGCTCTATACAACTCCAAATTCTAGTTTGTGATAATTACACCTATTACTATTGTTATTAATGTGACCACTTATAGGGAGCTTCAAGAGTCATTCAACCACAATATGATCAACATCGGTGTTGAATTGTCCATCCACCCCAATTTATGTTCGGTTTCTTTTGATCGCTAGCAAATCAAGTTCCACCTCCCACCTCGATTCACACAATCAAATAGTCAAACATTATTTCATTTTCTATCTTCTTAATCTTGCTAGCCATAATCACCCATCAATACATTTTCGGTCTCTAAAATTCATTTACTCACTTACTAATCATCTCATCAATTATTACTCAAGTTATCTCCAAATAATTTACCTAGGAATTCAATATATATTATATGTCCAATTAGTTTTCTATCCTCTAATCCTTCACAAACCAACTCAAATCGAATCAAGTCACCTAGGGGACTCAATTCCCACTAGGTTCAACATCGGTTTCATACCGATTTATACTCATCAAATTTCTCAAACATACTCATTTCTCAACACCGGTTTCATACCGGCTCATATCTCATACTATTATCACTCGGGGTTCTCATTCCCACGGAGTTTCTCTACTCCTTTCCACTTCTACTCCCACAAATAACCAAAATTTACACAATGAGTGAGTACAAATGTTTATATAACATAAGTACCACTCATCAAAACAAATTCTTTGCGCTATGCGCATTGTAGTTTACGCACTTATCACGTAAAACATACACTTCGCGGTTTCTCTCTACCCCCTTTAAAAAGGGATTATGCCCACGTAATCTACCATGTGTCAACATTGGACATTGTTCTAAGGCATTGAGCCGTCATGGAGTGTTTCAACTTCCATGTGGTCTATCATACAATGTTCCTTGGTCAAAGGGTCTTAACCGTATTGCCGGTTAGTCCCTGCACCAAGAATTTTCATTGGAGTTTGTTTTACTCTTAACCGGGTTCGGTTCTAGCCTTTCAGGCTTCAAGGCATTGATAATTAGCCATTAATTCACTAGGTATATTAAACCTTAGAATTCTGGGCCCACTAGCTTCTGCTGCGCGACCCTGATAACTTAGGGTTAGTTATCTCTTCTCGTTATTCTTAATGTGTTACACATCACCTTGTTATCCCTTTTATGTTGAGAATATGGTTTGTCAATCAAACATGGTATTCTTTTACCATACGCGAACTCAATAAGTTTCAGATTTTCTATCCAGTTCTTTGGAAATCTATTGTACATACTGTTGCGTACGCCCGTGATTATTCACTGGGTTCCTCCGACTTATTGTTGGTTGAGGTTGAGCCAGTACTTAGTTGTAGTGCTTCCTCTATTATCAGTGGCTTCTGAATTATGCCCACTTATCTTATTTGTACAAGTGTTCTTTACTTGTATGACCTTGCATTTTCTATGCATCAGTCTTCTCAATGTTCATGGGTTTCCTACCGTTTTTATTTCGGTGGAATTCACCTCTTGTGATTGTTGGTGTGTCCCACACCCTTCATGCTTCTTTAGCCTTAGGCCGCACGGTTTGTTTCTAAGTTTTCGCTTAACTGGCTTATGCCATGTTCGTTGGTGAAAGGAAGCAATTATCACGATTGACATTTTCCCATATTCCTAGCTATCCCACTAAATCATTAACTGCACAAGTGCAATACCAAAACACTCAGTCTTACAGAGTGCAGAGGCGTAAACCCTTGGCAGTAAATCTCTTATGTGATCGCAATAGGAATGAACATTACTTCCTCTGTGAGGAGCTTCATCATTTGGTGCAGACTCCTGGCTTGTTGCCCGGTCTATCTGCCATCTCGTATTTAACAACTCCATAGCATTGTGTGATTACCCACATATCTTGGTCGCTTGTTGCGCACCATGTTCGTATTTACTTACGACTTTGGTTTCCATGGCATCCGCTATTACATTAGCTTCCGCTCATGTATTTCTACCATATAGACAATGGTTTACCGTTTACTTGGCTGACTATAGAATATGATATTCTTTTATGTCTCTGAGCTCCTTGGCCGTTATTTGCTTTACGCTTCACGTTATACATATACAATGTTTCTTCTCAACCGGTTACTCTTCGGTTTTCAACAATCACTATAACAGCTTATTCCCTCATTGCTTGGCAACAATTGTATGCTCACGCTTCACTACATTAGTAGTTCTAAAAGAGATGTGTTTCCAGACATTCATTGATGGCATCCTCTTCTTTGGGATCTGTATGTTCACCGCTCTTGCGGTACCACAATAACGAGGGGTATCTTTGCTCGTTAGTTATTAAACAATCTTACTTGTGCCATTACGGGCAATTCTCCTTATGATTTCAGTTAGGTTTTGCAAACTTGTATCTACATCTCGTAGTTGCTAGACGGCTTACATGCCGCATTGCCTAGAGCTCTGCTCATCTTAGGCTGTTCACAAGCATTGCCTCTCCGTATACCATCAAATGGTTTGGAGGTAACATTGGGCTCCATGATAAGATCATCACATCACACTTCCGTTCATTGGAGACCCTTCAAGTAATAACCAGTTGCCCCTTGGCAATTTTAGGGTATTTTCTGTTTGGTGGAATCCCTTCGGTTTTCTAATCGAGTGTTTGTTTAGCTCTAGTGTTTTTATCACAACATTTCATTCCACACCCTTCAAGTATCATTCCTGGGTGTTGCTAAGTGATGCCATTTCATTTGGCTCAACAGTTGGGTATGTTCAATTTATTACCCCGCTTGCGGGTTGGATTTCAAATTGTTCCGTTTAGGGTTACAACGCCTCCCGTCCTTAGGGTAGACCATGAATGCTTCTCTTACGTTTTTGATCGGTTTGATATTCTCTCCGCTGGTGAATGGTATCCTCCGGTACCTTAGATGATCACTCTGGGTATTTTATCTTGTCCATTGAACATTGGCGTGTTCATGTTAGGCATTTTCCTTACCGGGTTTAGACCGGTTATTCATTCCAGTTATTTCATGCATTTATTTCAAGATTTTTGAGACATATCCAATGTCTTTATTTAGTTGCTAGTGCTTCTCGTACTTCTTGACTCTTAATCATCCTTCTGGAGTGAGTTCTTGACTTCTTTTGCTTGTGAGCTTATCTGGGCTCTTCGATCATTCAAGGTGTGAATTTACTTATGGTCCGTAGAACGGAGTTGACTACTTCTCGTGTTTTGTACACCACTTGCATACATACGTGGGGTACCTTATTGGCACGTCACCACTTACCTAACTAACTCACAAAAGGGTCTGTCAGGCCCGCAAGCTCCTTCGGAGTGCAGTCGTCCCACATCCCGAATTTGGGTACACTCATAGTTCTTGTCACACGCCTAGGTGAAGTATTCTATTGTCAACTCCTCTAGTATCATTCCTTGATATTCACCGTGATTCTTCTGGCTTGGTTTTAAAAAACTGGGGTTTAAAAAGAAATGTTTAGGTTTTAAAAGAAAGGTTTGTGTCTGAAAGAAAGATCTTGGGTTTGAAAGAAAATTTTCATGGTGTTGCCATGTTTGAGGTCTTGACCAAGTCTAGCTTCTCACTGACTGGTATGTTCGTTAATATGATGGTCGGGCCGTCGGGCCCTTCCAAGGTTTGGTTCTTCAAGTTCTTGGGGTTAGTGATCCTATATTTGCTTCAATCTTCATGGTGGTACTTTAGTAAGTACTTGTTGTTATCAAAAGTTTTCCAAATGACCCTGCTATTGCTGCACTTGCCTTGGCAAGTGCACGAGTAGGTCGGTTTTCAGCTTAACGTATACCTGTTACGGTATCGTTTCTATCCGCATTTGGTGGTTTTATTAGGTCTTCCCTCGATCCTTTGATCTTGGTGATCAGTCTCATGAGTCGTTTCTCAGTGTTCTTGACATGGTTGTCATCAATCCGGGTGTCTCACACCTTCACTGTGGTTATCGAGATTGACTTATCCTTAGGAACAACATTGTAGTCCTATAGGTGTATGTTTCATGAATACTTCCATAGTCGTCTGAACTATGTCGTTCGGTCATTACGCCTCTTGGCGTTGTAGGTTTGGAGTTAATCCAACCTCGACTAATTCCTTAGTCGGTTGTATATCGTTGATGGTATTAGCAAGCATTTGCAGTCCGCGGACTCTCTTTTGTGCGGTTGTGCTTCCCTTATTGCCGGCTACGCATGGTTCTCGCGACTGCGAAGCACGTCACCCCATGGTGCCGTAAATTTCATTATTCTGTGGATAGGATGTTCACTCTTCCGCTATTAAATGTGGTTGTTGTCGTTCAAATGGGAACTGTCTTCGGGATTTCCGGTTCTCGGAATCTACCGTATGACAGGTTCCTTCTCTTATAAGGTTTATTTTTGCAACTGCCAGATCGGGTTTACCCGAGTATGAGAGGTCTTTCCATCTCTATGGCGTTCTTTCCCCAACTTTACAACAGGGGATGTGGAGGGCGGTATGGTTATGTAGGTATCCAGTTCACACTAGAAGTTCCTAACTAGCGTACCTCACACGCTAACACTCAACCCCTAGCCCTAAGTCTCTAATTCCTAACTCGATATTTTCCTAAACCCAGTATTTCAACCATATCGCTCTGATACCACTTTTTGTAACACCCCTACCGGTAATCCAGTCATTATCCCCTAATCTGTCTCAATTATCAATACCCAAGCAGCAGAATTCCAATACAACCGGGGGTGATACAATGCCGTTAGTCACCCACATGACTAACAAGGCCAATCCAAATTCAATACAACCGTCCAAATTACAATATCGGTCTAATGACGAATTTACCGAGTAATCTATGCAACTATACATTCCATTCTTAATCAAACCTCAATCCAAATACGAACTTCGATTCCATACAATGCAAGTACAATATCCATTCAATACTATACCGAGTATCTACAATTCTCAAGTCTGTCGATAACAGTTCGGACTCACAATTCAATATTACAATAATTACAACCATCCGAACCAACTACCCATGCTTGTACAGCAGCCCCGTCTTACACTCTCGAACGGTGATCTGCTTCAATGTACCTGGAAAATAAAAACGGTGCCCCTGGGGCTCAGCAAATTGTTGCATATGAAATTCGCATACCCCGCGTGCTAACGGGGGTACACCGACTATCTGGTCGAGAACATGCGATTCATTTTCAATTCAATCAACATGCAAGGCAGTTATACGTTATATACGTACACTAGCACTAGTACTCAACATTTAACAAGGAATACAATCACACTAACACAAGAAGTTTGTTAGCTAGTATTACTTAATCTTGTGCCTTGAGGGTTTCTACCCCACTATGCCTTTTTCTTATTCAATATCTTACCCATTCTCTTGGGTCACTCTTACTCAAGTTCTCTTACTCTCAATCTCAATCTAGATCTCAATTCTCCACTCAAGGCTCAATTCTCAATCCTCAATCTCATTGTCAAATTCTTAAAATCAATCTCAATTCTCAACTCAAGTTCTCAATTCAAATTCTCAAATACTCAATAGCATCTTTTAAGTCATTGCCCATGACCTCCGGGCAGAGTCATACACAAGACTCACCACCGGGTTTACAACCAAACGGAGCATACAATTAGCTCCTCAAATACTCAAATGTCTGGTTCTCTACCGGACTACTCAAATTCCCAAAACTCCTCTCTCGGAGTTATTTCACAATCTCACAGATTAGCCTAGAAGTATCTCTCTCGATATCCTCCATTAGCTTGGGGAATTCTCAATGTCTAGTATTCTCAGATTTAAGGTTTTACCCAACTTATTGAATACTCTCATGTTCGGGACATTGTTCATATTAGTCGGATCCTCTCAAAATGGGTCAACTATTGTTCTAAGGGGTTTGGTGGTCCCTTACCGTTCTTTACTTCCCTCAAAGTTCATGTCTTTGAACTATTGTCAATCTCTTAATAGAGGTTTCATCAATTCTTTCCACTGTTGATTATTTCGTGGATTATTCATTTCGGTTCTTTAACCGTTATCGGGAGTATACTAATTCCCGTACAATTCTCTCACGTTCTAGTGAGATCATAGGTTGGCGTTATCGTTTCTTGGTTTGATAGTTTTAGTGTTTCTATGTTTTCATTAATTTGCAACATGACTCTTTCTATGAGTCACTAATCAACAACACTCCTTTGAGAGGAGGTTTCTAACCCTAAGTTGGAGCACACAATCATGCAAATGGGTTAGTCCATACATCAAGCATCAAGACATACATAGCAAGCAATAAATCATTTTCATGCTTTTATCTTGATTAAGCCGGCACACAACAAACAAGCACACAAATCAGAGTAACACCGTTAGCATACGGGGCATGAGAAAATCATACCTTTCACCATGGGTTAACTTCACCGTGTGACCTCACGTTCCTTGGTTCACACTTGTTCCAATGATAACATTCAAATGTTTCTATTAACATTAAGGTGTTACGGTATGTAAAACTAATACTCTCGTATTTAACCCCGTTATCTCGTTATTCCTTAGTTGTTCAAGTGTCAATTCATGTTCTTACTTATCACTCATTTCCAACACTTGTTTATGCTCCTTGGGACCTTTACAAGTCACCAAAAAACTCCTAAGCATCATCTAAAACCATACCAATCAAACCCCCACATTTTAAAGCCTTAAAAATACTCACGGTACATTTCTGGGGGTGGTCCGGGACATGGTCCTCACCCTAAGTCCCGGACCAATTCATTAGGAAACTCTCAGGTGAAATTTTCTCATGGTCCGGGACCTTGTACCTAGGGTAAGTCCCGGACCAGCTGCTTGTTTCTACTCTCGGCTAAATAAACGGTATGGTCCGGGAGTTTGTAGAGGAGCTAATCCCGGACCATCACTAAAGGTAAACTCTCGGCCTTTATTTCCATGTGGTCCGGGACCTTGTCTTAGCTTAGGTCCTGGACCATAGCAGCAGTACAACAATTTTGACAGTTTTGCATTGTTTTCCAACTCCAAATCTCACCCACTCTTTTCCTAATCCTTTCACATGTTTAAACACCTTAAAACACTCCTTAACCATGCACTAAACCTCCTCAAACCTTTGGTCCAATCCTTACCCAATCCTTGCTTAATTTCTACCATTTCAATTCTCACATTTTTTTTGCATTTTGCACACTTGTGGATTTCCTAACTTCCTCTTGGTGGTTTACCTCTTGTTCTCACCCATTTTGACAATTCCCATTTCATCCTAGACAATTGCATTAACTATACCCAAGTCCATCCTCCATTTCCAAGGCTTTGCACCCTAACTCTTTTCCTAAAAATTATAAGATCCTCATAGTCATTTTGCTACAGATTTTTTCCCTTCTCTTTCTAGTTCTTCAAATCCCATTTCAAGGTTATTAATTAACTTAACTCAACCCCAATGAACACCTAGTTTCCCCCATTGTCAAAGTCACCTAAAACACTTATGTTCTACCGAAATTTTGCCCTGGTTTCCCCATAAACCTAACATCTACAAACTCACCCATCTTCACTTAAATCAATCCTAAACTAGCAACATCCACAAGGGATCCTACCAGCACACAAGCTCAATCCAAAATTCACCGAAAATCTCCTCAAACAACAATACCAATATATATTCAAATCGTTTGGCTCTTAGGCCCTTAATTCACACAACAATTGACAAGTTCTCTCAAACTTCAACCAACCACATTACCTCACATATTTTGGGTTTGTTATTTAATTTATCCCATCCCAAACACTAAGGAAATCAAAATAAACATTAAGGTGGAATTCTTACCTTAAGTTTTTCCAAGTTTCTTTTCAATTCTCCTCTTCCTCTTCCTTCTTCCCATTTTCGGTCAAGTGGGCAATGGAGTTGCCCAAATCCATCCCAACATTCAAATAACACAAGATGGACATAATTAAACTCCTAAACCCTTAGAAAAAGTTCTAATCCAAAGAAAGGCTTAAAGCACAAAGCTAGGTTTTTACCTTTAGAGTTTTAGGAGGGTTTTTAACCCTCGAATCAAAAGGAGGGTTCCACCACCATTGGAGAGTTGAACCAATGCTCCAAAACAAGAATAAAACAAGGTATCAAAGAGGGGCAAAATCGGCCAGCACAAGGGAGTGGAGAAAAATGAGTTTTTGATGAATCTTTTTACCTTAGAAGAATGGGGAGACTCCAAGCTTCAAGTTGATGCCATTTTCTCTTCAAATGGGCTAAAACCATGGAGATGAAGTTCATCCTTTTGGTATTTTGAAAAGAGAGAAAGGTAGAGCTTGATGAGAGGAAGAAGAATATGTGGTTATTTTTGTGTTTTGTGCTTTAATGAAGCTTGGGCACAAAGAGGAAGGTGGAGGAGCCATTGTTGCTCTTTCAAAATTGTCCTAACCAGAAGAGAGAAGGGGAGACGGCTGGAGGAAGAAAAAGAAAAAATGGGGAAGAGAAAAGAGAAATAAGTGGGTACCCTTTTTAGTTTTCCCCTTTTTGCTTGTTGGCTTATTTAATTAGCTAACTAGTCAAGAGTGTGAGGGCTGGTTTAATTAAGAAAACCAGCCCCACTATATACCCATGCTGGAGCGTTTTTTGTCTTTTACAGAAAACACTTGTTAATTTACCCGGTTTTAGCACTATTCCCTAACCGGGCCCGTTTTCCGGATTTTTCTCGTTTCTTTAATTTTAATGGTTCTTAAGTTTTCGTTAATGTTTAATTATAGTTATTTTGTTTACTATAATTTTTACGGGTTCATTTGACCACTCAAAGTCACGTTTTCGGGTTTTTTCGAAAAATATGCGCTAAAGCTTTATTAGCGTTTTTAATTCATTTCATGGATCCGTTTTCTTCAGGAATTGTTCCCGTATATTAATTAGGCATTATTAAGCCTTGGAAATCCCTCTAAGACCCTTGTCGAGGTCATATTCCTCCTATGATCACATAACGCTCATTTTAGCGTTTTTCACTTTTTAGGCATTTTTCTCTTTTCTTTTGGATTTATTTTCTTTACCAAAATTCTTTAGGCACTATTAGGCCTTCCAATATCACAATAGAGTAATTTAATAACCCTACTTAAGTTCGGGGTATTTTATTGCGTTATTAGGTAGTATTACGCGGCGTGTAATGCCTCTAACTCTTAGGCCGGTTTTGGGGGCATTACATTTAGTGGTATCAGAGCCAGGTTTGGCTTACTTTAGTGTATGTGGATGTGATTGATTGTGTGAGGTCAGTCCTAGTCAGTTGCTTGGAGTTTAGATCAGTTCTGACAAAGTTTGGAATTGTTTATCTCAAAATGCTACCCCGTAGAGGGCTAGTGACCCCTCAGGGAGACGCTGCGGAGGCAGTGCAGCAGTTTTTGGCATAGCTGATGCAGACAGTGGCTACAGCTGGTGGTGCAGGCCCAGCTGGGGCGGATGCTGCTGGAGGCTGGGTCAAGGCTCTCTAGGAGTTCATGAAGTTGACGCCGTCTTCTTTCATCGGCTGTGGTGACCCTCAGGAGGCGAGCCATTGGATCAGTGAAGTGGAGGATTTACTCAGAGTTATGGGTTCGGAGGAGAACCAGAAGGTGGACTTCGCCACCTTCCTCTTCAAGGGGGAGGCGAAGGAGTGGTGGAAGATGGTGATGGGGAAGTACCCCAGCCATGGACCTCTGACCAGTTCTGCTTGGAGTTCAACAAGCAGTTCTACCCAGATGTGTATAAGGACCAGAAAATCAATGAGTATAAACGGCTGCGTCAGGGGAGAGATATGTCAGTCGAGGAGTACGTGAGGAAGTTTGTCACCCTCTCGAAGTATGCGCCTGAGCCGGATGAGCACAGGAAGGCAAGGAAGTTCGAGAGCAGACTAAGGCCAAACATTAGGTCCGCTGTGACACCCCTACATCACCGGACTTTCAGAGACGTGGCAGACGTTGTGCTGCTAGTGGAGGCTGACATCAGGGGCCGACAGGCGGGCAAGGACTAGAAGGGGAAGAGACGTGCTGATGAGTCTCAGAAGAAGGAGGCTGCTCCTTCTCAGAAGAAGCAGTCGTATGCAGATCGCCGGGGAGCTTCTTCATCTTCATCGTCTGGGGTGAAGTGTGGGTCTTGTGGTCACTCCCATCCTGGTAGGGAGTGCTACAAGAAGACCGGTGCTTGCTTCAAGTATGGGTCGTTGGAGTATAGGATCGCCCAGTGTCCTCGGGTGACCGGTAGAGGTTCAGGAGGCAGAGATGCCGGCTCAGATTCAGGGGCGAGGTGTGATCAGAAGAAGCCTCAGACTCAAGCCCGTGTTTATGCCATGATTGGAGAGCGTGATCGTGCTAGTGATCATGTCGTCTCAGGTATCCTCCAGATCCATTCTCAGGATGTGTTTTTCTTATTTGATTCTGGAGCTACCCATTCCTTTGTCTGCTTTGATTTGTTGGGTAGTCTTGGGCTGACTGTTGTGCCCAGTGATGTAGACTTATGTGTGAGTAGTCCTTTGGGTGGGGTTGCCCCTTGTATGCTTGATTCTGTGTGTAAGGCTTGTCCCATAGTAGTTCGGGACAAGACTTTTTATGCTGACCTTATCCCAATGCGGATGGCCTGCTTTGATGTTATCTTGGGCATGGACTAGCTAGTAGAGCACCATGTCCATATAGATTGTGCAGCGAGGAGAGTGGTGTTTGATCTACTAGGAAGGACTCGTTTTGTTTTCTCTGGGAATGCATTTCCAGGTGCGCCTGTGTTGGTGTCGGCGATGCAGGCAGCCAGCTTCTTGAAGAAGGGCTGCCAGGGATTTTTGTGTTATCTGCCTAAGGTACGTGAGGGATTCAGTCTGGAGAGTATCCCGATTGTTAGAGAGTTCCCTGAGGTCTTCCAGGATGACGTGCCCAGACTTCCTCCAGAGTGGGCGATGGAGTTCACAATTGATTTAGCGCCAGGGACTCAGCCCATCTCTAGGGCCCCCTATCGTATGAGTCCGGCGGAGCAGAAGGAGATGAAGGTTCAGCTACATGAGTTGCTGGATAAGGGCTTCATTCATCCTAGTGTCTCGCCTTGGGGAGCGCCAGTGCTGTTTGTGAAGAAGAAGGATGGTACCTTCAGGCTATGCATCGATTATCGAGAGCTGAACAAGGTGACCATCAAGAATCGTTATCCCCTACATCGTATTGATGACTTGTTTGACCAGCTGGCGGGTGCCACAGTATTCTCCAAGATAGATCTACGTTCAGGCTATCATCAGTTGAGGATTAAGGCCGAGGATGTGCCTAAATCTGCCTTTAAGACTTGTTGTGGTCACTACGAGTTCCTAGTCATGTCATTCAGGCTAAGTAATGCTCCCTCAGTTTTCATTGACATGATGAACCGGGTTTTCAAACCCTATCTAGATCAGTTTGTGGTTGTCTTCATAGACGACATCTTGGTGTACTCCAAGAGTGCAGAGGAGCAAGAGGAGCATTTGAGGATTATTCTGAGCGTGAGCTGTACGCTAAGCTTAAGAAGTGCGAATTCTGACTGGATAGTGTGGTCTTCTTGGGACATGTAGTCTCCAAGGACGGCATCTCAGTGGACCCCAAGAAGATTAGAGCTGTGATGGAGTGGGCGAGGCCCATGAATGTTGCTGAGATCTGTAGTTTCCTTGGGTTAGTCGGTTACTATAGAAAGTTCATTGAGGGGTTTTCTAAGATTGTATCCCCGCCTGTTGAGGAAGGAGATTAAGTTCGAGTGGAGCGAGGCTTGTGAGCAGAGTTTCCAGGAGGTGAAGAAGAGATTGACTACCGCACCGATTCTGAGCTGAAGTTCTCTACTACGAATCATCCACAGACGGGGTGGCCAAACTGAGAGGATGAATGCACTCTTGGAGGAATACCATAGGCATTATGTCACAAGTTCCCAAAAGAACTGGATTCATTTGCTTGATACCGCGCAAATGTGCTGTAACCTGCACAAAAGTTCGGCTACTGAGCGAAGCCCCTTTGAGTTGGTCATGGGTTGGCAGCCCTTCACCCCGGCCGAAGTTGTGAAGCAGGCAGCCACGGGTGAATGTCCGGTGGCCTATCGGTTCGTACACGATCGTCAAGGGATGTTGAAGGCTGCAAGAGAAAGCTTGAAGCTAGCTAAGAACCGAATGAAGAGGTTCACGGACCAGAAGCGGCGTCCCCTCGAGTTCAAAGTTGGTGACAAAGTGATTCTGAAATTGACACCTCAGATTTTGAAGCAGATCAAGCGTCCTAGACACAGGGGTTTGGTCCAGCGCTTTGACGGACTAATCGAGGTGATCCGCCGAGTAGGTAACTCCGCCTATCGGTTGGAACTCCCCGAAAGACTGAAAGCTCACCCGACTTTCCATGTGAGTTACTTGAAGCCATTCGTTGCGGATGTCGAAAAGGTTCATGTGGAAAGAGCTAGAGCCCCGCCTGCCGTGGTGAAGGAATACACGAAGGATGTAGATGAAATCCTTGATCATCGGATGCGGGGATGGAGATCGAATCGTTCGACGGAGTTCCTGGTCCATTGGAAGGGCGAAGCTAGGGAAGATGCAACTTGGGAAAAGCAGAAAGATTTGTGGCAATTTCAGGATAAGATAAAACTGTACCTAGACGCTTTGCCGGGGACGGCAAAGGAATAGGTGGGGGCGGTTTGTCATGCCCCATTTTGTAATGTAGCTTGAGTTCGGGGTCATTTGTACTGGATGTAATGATACTGAATGTAATCAAGTTACTTAATGAATAAAAGAAGTAGCCACATTCTATTCAGTTGTCCCAATGTTGCAATGACTTCAGTCACCCATGTATTACGCCTTTGAGTTCTCTTGCAGGTATGCTGAGGACGAGAGGCCCTTGTCGGACGAAGCATTTCAGCAAAGACCTAGACCCAGGCCGTAAGGCTTAGGGCTAGTAGCACTTGTCAATAGCCTGTGGCGTTAACGACGGATATTGGGATCATGAGGTGGAGCTGACAAGATGCTTGGCACCTTGTTGGCACCCTGTCCCTTATACTTACGGCGCGATGGGCGACGCGCCTGTGAGACTCGATATAGGGTTAAGACAGGGACGGTTTGGATTAGGGTGGAGACGAGTGTTCAACGTTGCCCACGTTGGAATGCTCCGCCGACGGTCCGGGGATCCCCCTTGCTGCAGGCCTTGGGTCAGCTCACTCCTTGGAGTTTGAGTTACCATGGATCCAGCTTGGTGTTAGTTTCTATTGTTGTATGGCTGCTTGGGAGTTGATGCCCTTCTGGACCTGGGCCTGGGTCCTAGGGACGGTGTTGATTAAACAATCGGGACCCAGCCCCACTAGTCCCGAAGTCTAGTGTCGGGATAAGTGAGTCGGTGTTGAGAGCTCGTCGTTGGGTGGTTAAAGTCCACTCCTAGTCCCTGTCTGGCTATGGTGGTGGCTGTCTTGAGGCACGGGCCTTGCCCTGCCCGGGATAGGCATTCATAAGGCTGGTCGGGCCTTGTACCCGACGCCGGTGATGTTAACCTTGTCAACTTGCATGCTTGTTTGCTTGTGTTCTTGTGAATGCTTGTCTATGTGCTTGCGTGCTTGTGTAATCAGTGGAATGTTTGTCTTGTGATGTCTTGTCGCGAGAAAATTTTCCATATTAGAGGTTGCACATTACAATTTGCCATCAGGGACTGAGGGGTTCGAGGTCTTCTGTGATGCGTCTCATAAGGGACTTGGGTGTGTCTTGATGCAGCAGGGTAAGGTAGTGGCTTATGGCTCTCGACAACTTAAGCCTTATAAGAAGAACTACCCTACCCATGATCTCAAGTTGGCGGACGTGGTGTTTGTGCTAAAGATTTGGAGACATTACCTATATGGAGCGTCGTGTAAGGTCTACACGGACCACAAGAGCCTCAAATATTTATTCACGCAGACGGAATTAAATTTGAGATAGAGGAGGTGGTTGGAGCTACTCCATGATTACGACTTAGAGATCCTCTACCATCCTGGTAGAGCGAATGTAGTAGCAGACGCGTTAAGTCGGAGAAGTGCTCCAGGCGTCACTTGTGCCCTGTCAAGAGTTCAGAGATCAGCCCTTGAGCTTCAGCGGTTGGGAATCTGGGTAGTTAGATCAGACAGTGCTAGTATGATAGCTGCGCTTCGAGTCCAGTCTTCGTTGGTTGACAGGATCAGGGTTGGCCAGGAGTCAGATTCAGCTTTGAGCCAGATTAGAGAGGGGTTGTCTGCTGATCAAAGTTCCTACTTCAGTGTTTCCGGTGATGGCTGTCTGAGCTTCAGAGGTAGAGTTTGTGTGCCCGCTGATGTTGTGCTACGCAGAGAGATCCTTCACGAGGCTCACGGAGCTCCATACTCGGTACACCTAGGAGGTTTGAAGATGTACCGGGATCTCAGGGGGTCGTTCTGGTGGCCAGGGATGAAGCGGGATATCTCAGAGTTTATTTCCCGATGCCAGACCTGTCAGCAGGCAAAGGCTGAGCACTAGAGACCGGCGGGTCTACTTCAGCCCCTACCCATTTCTGAGTGGAAGTGGGAGAGTGTGGGGATGGACTTTGTGATGGGTTTGCCAGGACTTCTTCGGTTGTGATGCCATATGGGTGATAGTAGATTGACTGACGAAGTCCGCTCACTTTCTGCCTATGAAGAAGACCTTCAGTTTGGAGCGTTTGGCTCGCTTGCATTTGGACGAGATTGTTAGACTTCATGGTGGTGCGTACTTCCATAGTGTCTGACCATGATCCGCGGTTTGTGTCAAGGTTTTGGCAGTCTGCATAAGGCCTTGGGTACGAGCCTGGCATTCAGTTCAGCCTACCATCCTCAGTCGGATGCAACGGAGAGGACTAATCAGGTCCTAGAGGACATGCTTCGCGCATGTGTACTGGATTTTAGAGGGAGCTGGGATCAGCATGTGACTCTGATCAAGTTTGCCTACAACAACAACTTTCAGGCGAGCATCGGTATGGCTCCGTTTGAGGCGTTGTATGGTAGGAGGTGCAGATCACCCATCTGCTGGGATGACCTAAAGGAGAGAGTCCTAGTTGGACCTGAGTTGGTTCAGGGAGTAGTGGAGAAGATCAGAACGATTCGGGAGCGTCTGCTTGTTGCTCAGAGTAGGCAAAAGTGCTATGCAGATCAGAGGTGCAGACCGCTTGAGTTTGAGGTCGGGGACCATGTCTACCTGAGAGTGTCACCGGTTAGAGGCGTAGTTCGGTTTGGGAAACGTGGGAAGCTCAGTCCGAGATTTGTAGGTCCGTTTGAGATCCTAGAGTGGATTGGCCCAGTGGCATATCGTCTAGCTTTGCCTCCATCTTTGTCAGTTGTGCATAATGTCTTTCACGTTTTGATGCTGAGGAAGTACCTTCATGATCCGTCCCATGTGATTGACCACAGTCAGCTTCAGTTGCGAGAGGAATTCAGTTATGAGGCGGTGCCTACCCGGATTTTGGCTAGAGATGTGCGCCAGCTTCTCAGCAAGACCCTACCTATGGTTAAGGTCCAGTTGTCTGACCAATCAGAGCGTGAAGCAACTTGGGAGCTCGAGGATGAGCTACGTGCCAAGTTTCCTTCCCTTTTCGACCAATGAGGTGAGTCAATTTTGAGGACAAAATTCTTTTAAGGAGGAGGTGATGTTATAACCCGGATTCTTCAACCTTGTTATATATTCAGTTTATGTTGTCACCTAAGATGGATTACAATTATATTGTCAGTTGGGACGTCGGCGGCATTCTCTTGAAAGGACGAGGGTAAGGGAGCCCTTTCTCCTAATTAATTAAGGTAATTAAGTGAGTTATTTAAATAAGAAAGAGGACCTTATTTCCCTTTTCCTGATCATTTTATTCACGTTAGATACATCGTGGGAGCGTCAGTTTTGCCAAAACCCTCAATGGTAGCTTTCCCTTCTCTCTGTTGGTGCTCTTCTCGATTGGGAATTTGCGTGACCTTGCTGTTCAAATTCAACTTTGGGTTGTGGATCTCCGCCGCCGTTCAGTCTCCCTCCCGTCATCAGGTTTGGATTCAGATTGTGTGTCCGG
The DNA here is from genome assembly GCA_023374045.1 of Limonium bicolor. NCBI lineage: Eukaryota > Viridiplantae > Streptophyta > Magnoliopsida > Caryophyllales > Plumbaginaceae > Limonium > Limonium bicolor. Next base: position 16,990,513 of record CM041778.1, on the reverse strand, counting down.
TTTTATTTGCTCTTCTTCTCTGTTTCTGAATTGAGATCCTCCTCCTTTTGAATTCAGTGAGTGTTGACCAGCACTTGGATTATGATTACTACTACTGTCCGGCTATAGTTCTGCGTGTTTCCGTCCTAAATTTAGGTTTGTGATACAGTAATTGGGCTCTGTTGTATAATCCTCTCCGCTGTGTTTTCTGATTTTTGGGTGTCTTGTCTGTCAGATTCAGTGTTGTTGTTGGCTACGGACTGGTGGATTGTTCAGACTACGCACTGCTTCAGATCGTTAATAGTTTCTGCTAATCGAGGTAGGTGGTCGATTCTGATTCGATTCGGAATTTCAGCCATGGGGTGTTGCAAGGGGTTTACATTCTGATTTGCTGTGTGAGTTCTGATTGTGTTTTGGGTGGTTTCTAAATGGATAGACCCCATGGTCTTCTGGGTTTTCAATCTGACTTGGTGTATGTGTGCGGCAATTTGGCAAGTGGTGATGATTTCTATGCATTTTCCCTTCTGAATCCGTTCTGGAAATTGTTGTTTTTGCCTTGTCCGAACGTCCGTCCGAGCTTTGAAGTTTGGACAGTAGGTTGGGCGCTTCTGATTTTCAAAGTTCGGGGTGTGTCTGAACATCAGTCCGAACATTGAGGTTCGGACACTCCCTTTGTTTTCCTCTGATTTTAGTTCAACTTGTGTCCGGACACAAGCTCGGACGCCACCACGTAACTTTTCTCGTAAACCGTCCAAACATCTGTTTGAGCTTTGATGTTCGGACACTTCCTTAACTCTCTCTCTGATTTCAATTTGACCTGTGTCTAAACATTGATGTTCGGACACAAGTTCGGACATTTGACGATCTCTGGCTTTGAAGTCTCGATCGTGTCCGAACATTGACGTTCGGACACAAGTTCGGACACGCTACTATTTTCAGCATAACTTCTCCGTCTGAACTCCGATTTGAATGTCGTTTGCGGTGTTGGACTCCTCTAAGTCCCTACTATGGTATTATAAGTGTTTTTGGCATGTTTAAATGCAAGTTTGCTTCCGTTTTTGCAAACTCTCTGTTTTGGGGCATGGTACTCTGTTTCTAAGCCGTGAATGGCTGGGTCAAGCGATTCCGTGGTATACCATGTAGACGTCATTCTAAGTGTGGGTCATTCCCTTTCCGTTCTGTGGGGTTGACGAACCCTTTGACTCTTTTGGGTCATTTCTGCGTTGCCGAGAGATCTGTTATGATCTATGGGTCTTTGACCCTCCTGAGTGTTATGCATTGTATTGCGTCCTTTTCTGTTTGTGAACTCTGAACATTTATGAACTGAGAATTCTGGCGTTCCATTCCGTATTTGATTTTGTTAATCTTCTGACTGTTTTGAGAACTGTTGACTCACGGTTTATGAAATGCTTCTCTTCTGTTTACAATTGTTTTGAGCGACCTCATTGATGAAAGTCGCTGCTTACTGGGCATAGTTGTGTGCTCATTCCCCTACCTTTAATGTCATTGCAGATTGATCAGCGAGGATCACTCTCATTTTTAGGAGCTTTACTTATTTAGTTATTCCACCTGTTAAGCATTTGACCTTATGGTTTGTAGCCTTCAAGCTTACTCTATTCTGACTTCTGATATGGTTTTGAGGGATTAACATTAGTGTATTTGGCACATTTGTTTTACAACTATTAATCAAAGTGTTATTTTGGGCCTTCAATGCAAACTATAGTTTTAGAACCTTGCGTTATTAGGTAGTAATACGCGGCGTGTAATGCCTCTAACTCTTAGGCCGGTTTTGGGGGCGTTACATGCTTGGGAGAATTTTCAGCGCTTTCATTATTTTGCTCAAGAGAAGGTGCAATATCATGCTCGAACTCCACTTGTACTGCATGTTATTCAGTGCATCGGTATTCTGCAGGAAGCTCGATACCATCATCCTCACAAGAGAATCGCTAGTAATTTGAAGTGGAAAAAATGAAGTGGATGTATATTTTCCTTCCAGATTTGATAAACCATGACGGTAATCACATATTCTCCCCTTACTCTGAATCGACAGAATTTTCATATAATCCTTGAAAGATTGAAGTGTGGCGAACTTAGAAATTCGGGTGAATATAAACTTAGGCTTGTGAGATATATGAAAATACATACTGTATGGATCTCACCACTACCGTATTGCGAGAAAGGTTCATTTAGAACCTCAGTATCGCTTTTAAGCTGAACTTTCAGCCACTTATAAAAAAACATCCCGTAAAGATCGTATCTGAGATCCACATTTAGAAATAGAGTACGTGGGATTTCCAGCAGAGATTATTTATCGTATAAATGAAACATAACTTAGAAGAAGAAAATAATAAGTGGACAACACAACAAGAGAAATAAATGCACAAGAAGTATCAATATTTCATTGGGGACCTTGGTAGAAAATAGTCGTTAAGAGTTGATGCATGTGGTGATTGACTCATTTACAAAAGCTACAACGGCTCTTTTCTAATTGTAAAAGAAGCCATCACCACCACATGACCTTAACTCATACTGGTGTGTATGCCATGTGACATCCTTTACAAGAGAAAAACAAAAATACCTGTCCAAGAATTCCCGACACAGAGGCCTCTCATAAGGAATTGACAAGGTAAAATGCACTGACCGGAATTTTTCAGTGTGAGGAAAACTAACTTATAATTTAGGAAAATTTACATTGCCCACCCATCAGATTATGGGGATTATCATTGCCCACCCATAAACTTTGAAATTTAACACTGCCCACCCATAAACTAACATTAAATTTTCTTCCGTCATCTTATTCGCTCAATTCCGTCACTTGGTGTTATAGGTTGACCAAATTAGTTTTGTTGACCAAACTAAAAAAAAAGACTGTCGTGCCTTCTATCTCCCGGTTCATCTTCTCGACACAAACACCATTCTTCGACATCATTCAAACTAGATGCAGACAGAAAAAAGTTTGCATCAGACATAATTCAAACTGGGTGGAGTTTGTACCCAATAGCCATCAACCAAATCTGGACAGAAGCTAAATAGATAGTCAAAGAGCTACCTCAGAGTACAACTAGCAGTGGAACAGATACATCAGAGCGCAGAGAAAATATTTCACCATTCCACAATTTCTCCCGAAATAGATAATCGACTATATGTCAATCTCTTCCACAATCAAAATCGTAAACTCATTATAGATGATCTGGACAGAAAGTAACCACTCTCGATGTATCCCAAGGGAACTTTATCCCCCAATTTCAAACCCTATAACAGATAGTCGAACACCAAGCACACCCGCAGGGAAATTGTTTCACTATTGAACTAGAAACTGATAACTGAAGAGATGGTAAGAGATAGTCGAGTATATGTCGATTTCTTCCACACTCCATATTGCAAACGTAGAAATAGTCAATCGGGAAAAAAACGAACCACAAGTAGGTAGTCGATCGCGTCTGTGATTTTCCCCAATTACCAACCTTAGATCGACGTGCGAATAGAGATGAAGAATTGGGACGAAAATCAAAACGAAATAGTGAATCCATTACCTTAATCAATGAGGCGATGAAGAAGAAGGATTCAAACCAGAGGAAGATGATAATGAGGCGCTGGCTCTGTTAAAATTGCGGAGGAAACTGATGTACAAGAATGGTGTTTGTGTCGAGAAGATGAACCGGGAGTCTTTTTTTTAGTTTGGTCAACAAAACTAATTTGGTCAACCTATAACACCAAGTGACGGAATTGAGGGAATAAGATGACGGAAGAAAATTTAATGTTAGTTTATGGGTGGGCAGTGTTAAATTTCAAAGTTCATGGGTGGACAATGATAATCCCCATAATCTGATGGGTGGCAGTGTAAATTTTCCTATAATTTAAGCAGTTTGGGCCGGCCTATTCAGTTTATAAATAGGCTCATTTGTGATGGCCCAGTAAAGAAGCAACCAAGAAACGGAGCGAGAACAGTCTCCTCGCTTTATTCACTAGTTCAGGTTCAGCGTCTAGGCAGACCGCAGACAGAGCGAAAGGGGAGGTGGGAGAGAGAAAGGCCAAGAGAGATCGGGAATGGCGGGCTGTTACAATGCTTTGCTTCTCGCGATCTGCGCCGTGCTACTTTTTACGGCCGCATCAATTGAAGACAAATGCGCTGCTTGTAATGCCGTTGCTGTAATTTCGATTCCGCTTCTCCCTCCTTCTTTGTTTGTTTGATTCATCCGTTTCGATCCGGTGGAGCTAGGTTGTAAATCTGAGGCGTTCTTGTCTATCTTGTGTCTTCAGTTTTACTAAGCGAACCAAATTTCCTCGTCGAGCAAGAAATATTAATCTTTGTATATTTATGGACTGGTGTTTTCAGGAGGAGTTGGAGCTCGGTCTCGCCAATGTAAGCTTGTTCAGTCGATCTAAACTTATTTATCAGCTTTTTAACTTGTGACCTTCTGATGGAGATTTTGCTGATTAGTAATCCCAGTAGTCATTTGTTGGCAGTACTTAGCTGATGGTGGTGTTAATTCGTTGATGCTTTTAGTTCATTAGCGGATCTATTTACCATAGGAAGACTAACCAACTACCTTAGGGAGGAATGTGATGAAACTCATCAACCGCTAGTTGTACTGATAGAAGTAGTAATACGCCTCGACTTGAGAATGTCATTGTCAATACTTATCTGCTCTTTCTATTACGGGACTAGCTTCGAGACCATTTAACCTTTTCACGTTATGTATTTTCAGGAAAAACCGAGGAACCACTTGGACATGAGACATCGTCTAGACTCCAAAGGCCAGCGTAGAGGAAAGGTAATTGATTACAGGTGGGTACATGGACAAACCTCACCTCAACTTTCTAGAATCACTTAATTCATTTACCTTTCCCCCTTTCCTCTTACTCCTCTGTGAATGTGAGCTCTTACATCTGATTCTTCAATGTGCTGCTGACAAATTTTTCCTTTCACCTGTCATGTTGGTCCATCTTTCTAAAGGGTCAGCGAGCTGAGAGTAGTTGAGCTTCTTGACGGACTTTGTGACAAGATGCAAAGTTATACTCTCCTAAAGGTGATTTTTGATTCAGAATTCTTTTTTATCCTTTGACTCTATACGCTTCGGCATATTTGTGGATGTCTTGTTTTAGCTGTTTTATATGTGTCATTATGTTATTAGAAGAGAACACATCACCCACGACCAACGTGGGACCTCAGCAAGACCTTGACAGGGATCACTTCAATATGTTGTGAATATGCCACAAATATGTCAATAGGAACGATGACTTAATTTCACTTATCTGAACATTTACTGCTCTGTTTTCTATCATGTAATTCATACTACATTTATACATGCTTGCGTGACTTGAATTTGATGATGACGTTAGGTTCAGTTGATCTATGCAAGCTTAGGGCACTTGAACAAACGTGTAATCTTCTCAGTACATAAGGCTCACCTTTGCCAATTGCATATTTCTAGAATAATTAGATATAAAAAGCTGATATTGGCATGTGTATTGTGGCAAAGTAGTGGTTATGATAGTGGTCTGGTGCAAGTTTTCATGTTTATGTATTGTTCTGCAGAGTGGTTGGGTCAAAGTCAAGAGCTGGGACAACCTGACAAGTGGTATGGAACTTGATTCTCAATTGCAGAAAGTCTGGTTATATAGCGCTTTGCATATTTTCTTAGTCCTTCTGCTAACCTGCATATGTAGTGTATATTGGGTATCCTACCCACTGTAATATATGGCTAACTAAAATCTCTATATCCGGTGTTTATATCAACCTAATCTCACTTTAATTGCTGCCAAAAGAAAGGCAAAGTGTAGGAATTGAGATTTTGGAAAGACCAAAACGGCTAGGCCATAAAACTTGAATAGAAAATTCATCATATTCTCTAGTTGACGATAAGTTTGAATTCAGGGGTAGCTCATCGACTCTTTTTAGAAATAAAAACGAAAATTGTTGTCAGCTTGACAAGAATTTCAACATCTATGTGTGATATATTAGGTAAACAGGAAGCCAAGGCATATTCCAACGATATATCCTCCTACTGTGGAAGGTGAGTTTTGGCCTAGCTAACTTAACGAACCATTTGTTACTAGAAGGTTTCACTTCTAGTGAAGACAATATTGACGCATTTTGATTATTTGTTCAGGTTGCTTGAGGAAACAGAGGATGAGGTTTGCTCGTCCTTAACTTTCTTCCTATAATAATATGTAACTTTCGTTTACTGAGCTAAAAAGGAAACTCAACTTTTGAGTTTGGACAACGTTTGTTTCAGCTGGCTGAATCGATCAAAAGTGGGTCTGTTAATCCTGGTGGCGTTAGCAAGGTTTTGTGTCAAAACCTCAGCCAACACTGCAAGCCTACAAGGTGTGTTTGGGGATTGATTGCTGCTCTTACCTTGTTCAACAAGTTCAAATGTTTGAACAATGTAACAATTATGTAGCATGTTGGTGTGGCCTAATTTTGTGCGTGTCCATTTTGACATATTCGTGCAGTGACACGCCCAAGGAAGATAATGATGAAGAAGTCTACGACGAACCTGAAGCAGAGCTCTGATAAGCTGCCTCTATCCCCCGGTCTCTCTCTCTTTCTTTTGAGTTATTGAAATGAATTTGGGCCCCAAGAGTAATTTATATTCTTTTTTTGCGTTCGTCAGTCTGCTTTACAATATGCTTAGTCGTAATATGACAATGTTACCTTCAGCTCATCATCTTACAAAAAATACAATATACACCCTTTTGAACTACGAAATTATAAACTAACCCGAGATACGCCCTTAACTTACATAAATTATTGGAACCACGTTTTTTTTATCAGCTTCACACTGCACTTTTTGGGCTCATTCAGTGGCATTGTAAAAGAAGTTGAAAAAGGAAATATTGGAAGCAAGCAGTGCAATAAATATGAAGACGATCCAGCTGATAGGCAGATCGGTCCAAAGGCAAAAAAATGATAAGTGGACCGACCATCAAGGGATTCAGAGGTGTTAAACTAAAAAATTTAAAACTTCACTTAAAAGAACCTGTGCCACTAGATCTAGAAGGGCGTAGTAGTGCACACTGAGGGAAGCAATGTAGAAGCGTTCTAGATTTTTATTGGTACGACTGATTGTACAATTTGATATATTGGTTTTGCTTTCTAGTCTAAGTTCTTCGACGTGGGTCTCATTGCAGTGACTATGCTCAAAGTACCTAGAACAGGCATATCTGGGATGTAGGTTACAGTGACTGACCTTGTCGATAGATTGAAATATTTAGCGAAGATAGTTTTTCTTTTATTTGAGAAAGAAGGGGAAATCAAATTAATAGCTAGGTGGCAGCTCAATGATACTTAAATCCTGAAAACGAGAGGGAAAAAGAGGGTTTCCATAATCTTCTCCCTGGGAGACAGGCGAATGGTGGGCTGCTGCATGAGCGGGCAGTTCAAATTTCTGTGAACAAAAGACCATTTGATAGCTTTGAACTGTTGGCAGAAGTTGTTGATGCTTCCTAGGATCTGTTGAACTACACGAGGAACTGGGGATTGCTCACTGAGGAACTCATATATTGTCTTGCAGTCGAGCTCCAAGATAAGACAAGCTACACCTTGGCGGAGGGCAGCTTGAAGGCCAAAGATTACTGCTTGGGCTTCCATCTCAATGAAAGTGTCACATTCCTGACTAAAATCACTCCAGTTGCGACATTTTATCCGCATAACATACTTGGAAGGTACAAATTGTAGCATAACCAGAGTATGAGAGACAAATCCCCCTTATTTTGAATGCCATAGATGCACTGGAAGAAAAGGGGAGAACCCAGCAATTAGAAGAACCACAAACATAAGAGCAATGGTACAATTTCAATTGAATTAGGTATCAGCAAGTGAGACATGACATTAACCCACATTATTGACTATCGATTTGCTGCTCAAGTACCCATACAAGGTGAAATAATAAAAAGGTCTTGCCAAGCTAAAGGACGGTGCAATAAAAAGGAAAGGGAAATTTTAGTGAATTTCACCAAATATCACATATCTTTTAAAATTTACCACAATATATCTCTGAGTTTTTATTTTTATCATAAAGTACCCCTGCATCCAAATTCTAACATAATATATTCTAGATATTCTGATTTTACTCTTTCATCACAAGTCCAACAATAATCTCAAGGGTATATATGGACAAACATTTTTCAAAAAATTGTATCAGATTTTAAAAAGCACACATAATATAAATAAAAATCATATAGATTAAAATAATTTTAACAAATGACTAAAATTTTAAATACAAAAAGAAAACAAAAATATAATTATAAGCACTAAGTTTAAAACTAATTAGAAAAATCACATAAAACAATTTTATGGAACAATAATAATGTTAATTATTTAAAATGATAAAATTACATCATATGAATTTGTGACTATTTGTATTTTAAAAGTATCTATATATTTTATATAATTTATAACATAATTTAATTATTTATTATATTTGATATGATCTATATAATTTTTTTATTTTAAAACACTTGTTATAACTGTTTAAAATTATGAGATACTTTAACTGTTGTTTTTAAAAATATTTTATTATGTACTCTTTTGTAATATTATTTTTGAAATTCTAGTATAAAGATTTAATGTGTTTTTTAATAAATATCAACAATTTTAAGTTATACGTTACAATAATAATAATGATTTTGACTCACTATATAATTCTTACTCCCTCCGTCCTGAATTGACCGTCCAGTTTACTATTTGGACATGTCGTTTGACTTCAATTTTTAACATATAAGATAAATTAATTTTGAAAATTTAAGTTTTACATATGAATCCTTACATGATAAACTATATGTTACAAAATTTAGTTTTATAAAATTATTTTATCTTATATACTTAATATTGAAGTGAAAAAACGTGCCATAAAGCAAACAGGACGGTCAATTTAGGACGGAGGGAGTATAATTTATTAGAGTATTATTGATTTATTGTTGTTACTTTTTACAATTTTAATTCACCTGCCATAACTTGTTGTGGCATTAGTATTTTCACAATATTTGGGTATTTTTCTTATTATTAAGTGATTTTTCACACTCATTTTTTACTTGTATGGCTTTAATTAAAATTTTTGTCTTTTTTTTATATAATTTTTACTTATTTGTCAAAATTATTTTTTTATTATTTGATTTTAATTTTTTGTTTGTTTTGTTTACACTTGGTATAATTTTAAAAAATGTTTGACCAATATACCCTTGAGATTATTTGAGAGACACGTGATGGAAGCGTAAAATGAGAATAATTAAAATATATTATGTGAAAATTTGAATGTAGGGGTATTTCTTAATGAAAGTTAAAACTCGGGAGTATATTCAAATAAGTTTTAAAAGGTAGAAATATTTAGTTAAATTCACTAAAACCTCAAGAATGTCTGGTGGAATTTCCCAAAAAGAAATGAGTTGTTTATAACACATAACAAACATACCATTTTATGGAAATGAAGTGTTGAACGAAGTAAGCATGCAATGAGTTCTAGGGAGCGGATCATGTGACAGATTGAGTTTTTCCGTCTCCAACGGATGGCATCCCCACCCTTGAATGATTTCCACAATATTTTAATCTCACCGTTGAATATTGTCATATGAATTTCTTTTTTTTTCATGTCATTTCCAATGTACAGATAAATACTAATAGGACGATCGTTTCACTATACACGTTTTATTACAATGTCATAATAAAATAATTATTTATAATTCTTAATAAAGTAGTACTTTCCTTTACAATGATTATATATATAATTGTTAAAGATGCTTCGTGACCAAGTATTATATTTTTATTAGAGAAGTATTATTTATAATCATCAAATTACTTCATACATTAAATTTTTTGTAACATAATTGAAATTTTTTACTAGTTTATAACAATTTATCTACATAAGTGTAAATTTTATCAAAATGGGTAAAAAAAAATACAGATCGTTAGCTGCACAGGAGGAAACTGACAACAAGCTAAGAGCCCAACAATCGCTGGGAAGCCAGGGTGCCCTAAGCCGGCAGCGGCTACACCGTATACAGTCGCACGGTGGCTCTATTTACGGTCAGCTGTTGGGCGGCCCTTATTTAGAATTTTGTTAAGTTATCTAACATTGTTTTTCTTTTCCGACTACATTAGCCAATGATCCTAAAATAAGTCTATGATAACTGATAAGTGTTTCCATCAAAGGTCAAAATGTATTCATCATATGTACAAACGTATCCGTCGATAGCTAAAGATGCAACCATAACCCCATATTATATCTGCATAAGTGTAAAACAGTACTACATGATCATTTATAAATGTATCCGCTAGTAGCTTAAAAAGTACACATGATAGATGATAAATGTTTCAAACACTAGGCTAAAAAATATGTCCATCGTATTGTTAAATGTTTTCATCAGAGGTTAAAAATATATCCATCACTGTCTACACTTGTGTCCACCATTGTCTACAAATGTGTCCACCACTATCTACAAATGTATCCACCACTATCTACAAACGTGTCCATCACTGTCTACAAACATGTCATTCGTTGTCTACAAACATATCCATCATTGTCTACAATCATATCCATCACTTTCTACAAATGTATCCATCATTGTTACAAACATATCCATCACTTTTTACAAACATATTCAACACTGTCTACAAACGTATCCATCATTGTCTATAAACATATCAGCGGTTTAGAGTCCTCACAAACCTTAAAAAATTGCCAAGAATGAAACGTTATAAAGGTATAACAATGAATCACAAAAGATACCATAATCCCCGGTGAACCTCTATCTGCACAAAGCCGATGTATCATGGATATGTTTGGTAAGCTTAAAATTTTATGTTTTTAGAATGAGTATATATTACGTATTTTAAAAGTGAATCTGATTCATTAACAAAATAAATCTTCTTTAATAACAAATGAACCTTATTCATTAACAAATGGAGTCTTCTTTAAGATTTACTTTCTTAAAATTGAAATTCACTTTTCTTAATTTTTTTTTTGAAATCATAATTATTCACTTTTATTAAATATGAGATTCATTTTTCTTGAACATTTGATTAACTTTTCTTCAATTAAATATTTACCTTTAAAGTGTAGAACTAATGCAAAAAAGATTACAAACGACAGAACATGTTAAGAATTGAAGTTAAGCAAACCTGTTGGTAGATGTGTTGCTGAAATGCATGAATCTCTTAACCCGTGCCTCACAAAATTTATCATGCTGACTTAGCCATGTCGTATTCAAGTACACAACGAAAGGATTGTTGGCACTGTAAGAGTGTAACAATTGTCTGCATTGTTCATCGTACTCCGCGATAGTGGGGGAGTAAACTAATCGCTTCCACCGATACACTATTACTTCGGCTCTATCAGCGTCAACTCCCATTATCTTGATCGCTTTGGCAGCCACATTCCTGCATATATGCCATCGGTATAGAAGATGTGGTACAGAAGGATATACCACTGAAAGGGCTTTCACTAGCGCCTTCTCACTGTCAGTGACAAACACATATGGAGGATAGGTCAACACCGTCATCCGCTGATTAAGCATCCATGTGTATGCAGACTCGTCCTCTCTGACTGTAAAACAAAACGCTATACAGAAGTTCTTGCCGCATGACGTCACTCCGATGAACTCCACTAGAGGTATCTTGTACATGTTCGTCTTGTAAGTGCTATCAATGAAAAAGGGTGCGCAAACAAGACAAGACCAAGCCTAGATGTATTCCCTGCAGTGAGTACATTTAATTAGAACAAACATTCAAAGTGATTAACATCCAAATAAACCGAAACTAAACAAATGTGCAAACACTTACTTGCATCTTTCTCGAACCACCAACTATAATTACGTTCATCTAGCGAGTGCATGAAGAACGCTACATCTGTACGTCCACCACGATCCTCTCTTCTGAATTTCAACTAGGTTATGAATTGATGTCTTGTCTGCGGTACTTTCGGGGTTCTTGTCATGCAAATGGGCCTACATCTGCCTAGGCGTAACACCACTCCTGTGCAAACTTTTCATGCTTGCTCTTTTGTCGACACTAAAGCAAGGTCGGACGAAGTGAGATTGCGGGTTACTAGCTAACTCGTGGTTGTGTGTCGGGACCATCACCAGGATAGACCAGCCCGTACGTTCCCCACCCCTGATGCTTAGGCGGAACGGGCAGTTGCATTTCTTTGTGCCACGCCGCGGCCTTTGACTAGATGATGATGATTCTCCTGTGCTAACCCATGGCTTATGCTTGTCGTACCTCTCACACGTTAGTACTAATTCACCGTCATCTCTCTTAGTCTGTCTGATTAGATAAATATTGTTATTCTGGCCGTTGTGAATCGCATGACTAACCGCCTCCTCTTTATCCTCAAATAATATGCTAGTACTAAACACATGACCTGTGTCTACCTTCACGTCCTTGAATTCAGCATCATTCTCATTCTAAGTAGAAAAACATCATTCATCATGAAGTACTACTCGTAAACCCTAATACTACATACTTTAGTGTAAATAACACATAAGACATGCAAATAATCAGCAAAGTAGATCATTACAAAGTACACCAAAAGACAAACCCAACGGCGCAAATGGATTGAAAAATGAAGCAATAATGAATAAGATACAGTGATTTGAAGAAATATGCACCGACAAAAAATGGCCGGCGCCGACGCCCACAGAGCTGGCCGTGCACGGGCGCGCGTATGAAGGGGGCGGTGCTGGCGCCGCTAAGAAGGAGGGCGCACCTGCACCTACTGTATAAGTGGGCTCCGGAGCCGGACGTCGGTTGCTACTTGAAAACCCATTTTTTGCTTTTCTCGTTCATTTTTGTACAAATTGTAGCTACATTTGTACATAAAATGCTAAAATAACAACAGAAAGTACCTCAGAATAGGCCCCTCATGAGTACTCCTCGCTGTTAACATCATCTGTATAATCGTCATGCATCTCCGGAACACCACCTTCGGCATTTCCTCTATCTTTTTTACTCTTCTTACCGAAGAGTTTTTTCTTCAAACTTCCAAGAACCATTTCCTCTCTTTATCTCTCTAACTTTATCTCCCTAACTTTAGGATTTATGAATTTGAATATGATTTCATAACGTATTCACTTTTATATAATGAAATTTGGGGTCACCTTGTAATATATCACAAATTGTGAGTAAATATAGTAATTTTTAAAAAATATTAAAGCGGGGTAAAATGGTCATTTTCTGACTGTGCAAAGTTAAAACACGACTGTGCGTATCGACCCTCTTTGCATATTAAGTCTCTTTATCATTTCGTTTTTTATAGTTAGCTTTAAATACTAGATATGTGAAAATATATAAGAAAAGTTTAGGATTATTATTACCTTTTGTATAATCTTATTATAAATTTCAAAAAATTGAAATCCTTAGACTATACGTATAATTTTAGAACTTATAAAAATAAGTGACAAATATTTTAATAAAAGTAATAATTTATTTATATATATGAACTTCAAAGTATTTTATATCTAGTATAAATTATAAAGACTTTACATATTAAATATGGGTATATAGGTTGATACAAAAGTTACAAAATAAGGTGCATTACTCATATATGTCCAAATTTAACTTGGTCACAATTAGAACATGAGTGGTGATGGATAATTTATAAATGTTGGTTTTTACGTATTCAGTTTACTTTGGTTTTTACATATCCATGATAATTTATAAATGTTTCCACCAATTATCAAAGACCTGTAAACAAGCTTCAATAATTGTCTCCATCACTATTTTTTAGCTTTCCTAGGGTGGTTTTTAGGGTGTTTGAGGGGCAGGGTAATCTTTTTGGCATTAATTCTACACTTATATTGTTGTCACTGACTTGATAGGTTTTTAGAATTTGTGGTTAGGGATGGAAATGGATCGGGTTTGGGTCGGGTGGAGCATCACCCGCATCCATCACCCGTTTAAATTTTTCACCCAAACCCGACCCATCACCTATTAATGATCACCCGTCACCTGATGCACTCGTCACCCGCAGGAGAATCAGGTGATAAACGGGTGATATTATTAACAATTCAATATTTGTAACTATGGGCTAACTTTAAAAATTTATACACATATTCATGGTTGAGTAGGCTCTTTATAAGTAAGAAATTTTAGTACGTGTACTAATATATCAATGCGGGAAGAAGTTGCTTACCTCCATGAGATATTAACCTCCCACATCACTTATGTACTTTGCTTATATCTACTTTCTGTAGTTAATATTCATACATGGAACATCCGTGTAAGGTGAATACATGCAATACAACGTGTCCTGTCAAAAAACAAATATTTTACTGTGATGGGGTAACTCTCACATTGACATTCACTCAGTAGAGTGAATTCATCCATAAGAATAACTAGTTCAATCCTCACATAAGTAAGGATTAAAACCAAGTTTAAACTAGAGAGCTTACTTACTTAATTGCAGTGCAAAGCAGCGATTAAGTTGGATTTTCAATCTATCTTCATTCTCTTTATAGGTGAAGTAGTTACATACTTTCCCTGCATTCTCAATGTGGGACTTGCTTCAAAGTTTCACTCGGCTCCAGCATCCCACATCAGTTTCTAGTTCAAAGTGTGAACATTTTATATACTTTAAGAAGTTTCATGAGCATGCAAACTAGTCAGAGGTCGGTAGAAGTATCAGTACTGTAATTTGATCATAATATATGGGTTTGTTTTGCACCCAAACTATCCCCGGGTGATGGGTCGGGTGACAAATGGGTGACAGGTTGAGTGATGGGTGAAAAATTATCACCCGTACCTGACCCGATCCACCACCCATTTCACCCGTCACCCGTTTATTTCAAGTTTTCGCCCATTTATATGGGTCGGGTGACCGGGTGAAATGGGTACTGTTGAAGACTTAAGTTTTGCAGATGATTGCCTCCTCAGTCAAAGTAGCGATGCAGAGAAACTAGGCGCGATACAGAAAGACGTTCCACTATCACAGTTCGAGTACCTCTGCAGAAGCATCTGTCCACGAGTTCCTATATGCCAAGAACGCGACGTTACTGAAGTAGTTGCGGAAATCTCGCATAGTTGGAGCAATAGCAAAACGTGAGAACGTGACGCACAAGGAGGTCCACAACTCCGATACTTGCGGAACCAACCCAAGGAGTCGTTTTACTTGAAGACTTCACCGAAGATTTAGGAGATAGTTGACAAGTATATAAGCATGCGAATGTAATTAGTTAATTGTGCATTCGAGATTATTCAGAGAGAAACCGCCTTGAGAGAGAAAATATTCTTGAGAGATCTTAGTGAGATATTGTTAATTAGCTTAGGTATTTATTACCTAGAGAGCACACATAGAACACTCCCCTTTACTCCTTGTGACGCATTGATCAAAGCCGAGAGTAGAGCGAGTGTTGGATGAGACAGAATACTTCTGTCGAATCCCAAGATAGGAAGCTAGGTTGTAATTCACATTGAGTTTCAATACAAGCAGAATCCTATCTTGTTAAGTTTAAACAAAAGCTTCCGCGTTATTTTGCACACCTTTATCTTCAAGCAGAGTTGGTCTGAGACTAACACCTCAGACCTACTCGGTCAGCACCCCGATCCCATCAAGTGGTATCAGAGCTGCGTTGGCTGACAAATCTCTCAAAATGGCGGAAATCTCAAACACCAACAACAACAACAGAATGCAAGTGGAGAATCCAAAGCTAACTTCCACAAACTACAACATGTGGAAAAACGAGATGGAGTCACACCTCCAGTCCTTGAATCAACAACTCTGGACGGTAGTGACGAAAGGCAACTTCCCAGTACCTGAAGGGAAAGATCCAGCTCCTATACTGCTGAGGAGCGCAGATGCGTTGAGCTAAATGCCCAAGCCGTACGAGTCATCTACACCAGTCTTCTCCACCTGAAAGAAGAAGAGTGTATCACATCAAAGTAGCCAAAGACATCTGGGATCACCTTCGAGCTGTTCACGAAGGAAATACTGAGCTTCGAAAATCAAAATACAAGAACTGAAGATGGACTACGAAAACTTCGTAGGAAAGCCTGGAGAATCCCTCAGCGACATGCTCGCTCGATTCACTGAACTCACGCTACTATGGAAGAGCTGCAGATTGGAGAGTCAAATGAAAA